>VDFB02086081.1:14442947-14585701 GCA_007258455.2 Sequoia sempervirens | reverse complement strand
TTCCATCTTGCTTAATCATGTTTTGTAATGCTCATATTTACATTTTGTAATTGCAATTGTATTTCTTTATCTCCGCCCTATGGTAGCTCCTTACCCACTCTGGGTTAGAAAGCACATTCTGGGTGTCGAGTACTTCAGCATTATAGTTATTTCTTTCAAGCATTGTAATTTCTGTTATCTCCGCCATATGGTCGCCTCATTTCCGTATTGGAGTGAGTAGCACATACTTGGTGTCGAGTGTGCTTTCAGTACATTAGATTCAGGGATCCTCTGACCATATGCTCGCCATCATCGGCGCCATTCTTGGTTAGAGTTCTTGCATAAGCATTTTGATTTAGATCTTCTGACCAATGCTCACACCTTGCCCACATCGGGATCCTGGTGTACATTCTGGTTAGAGTTGCTTCAGCACGTTTTGGTTTAGTCGCGAACCTTAACGGGTGCATTGTTTGTAATCGCAATTTGAAAGTAAAAAAATTTGCCTCGAATATTTCTGGTACCTTGTAACGTACCATTAATTTAGAAGCTACTATTAAAAAATATATTTTTTAGTGGCTACTTATTTATTTGAAACGGCTTCTCCTTATTCGAGCCATTTGGTTTATTCATCCCTGTCGATTCTTCTATGCAGCGACGACTTTAATATTTATGCCTTTGCCTTCTATATTTGGTGCGACGATTTTGTTTCATGGAGATTTTATTTTTGGCGTGACTAGAGAATGCGATATGGAAACGTCTTTGTGAATGCATCTTTTTCTACAAGCAACTACATACATGCTTCTCCAAGTCTAAAAACAATATGCAGACAACAAAGAAACACTTCACATCATCCACACAACAACGGGTTTGTTGAAGGCGGATCCTTCACTCCACAATTTTCTTGCACGTCTATTATGGAGTGGTGGCCCGATAATTTCATTTTGCATTAGAGGCGGCTAAGTTTTAAAAAAATATATCGCTGAATTATTATATATGTATCACTACATTTTACTAAAAAAAGGACTATGTTTGAAATCTAAGATCGTGCTTCAAAACCTTTTAATAACTGGACGATTCATTATGTGAACCAGATGAGGATATACAAGCCCGTGGATATTTTTTTAGTGATCTGCTCAACCATGTATATTGAGGAGTAGCAATTTTACTTTTCGAATGAACGCATATTGATGCCATCTCTAAAGCAGTTGAACAATAGATTCAAGTTAGCGATATGGTGTTTATCTTTAGTGGTGTGAGACCTATTCATTCTAATGTTTCGTTGGTTGGAGTAGCTCATGCCTCCATGTGAAGTCAAGTGGTGTTTGCAGAAATATTTTAGTAGTGGTTCAAGCTATCTAGGTGTGACTGAATGCTTATGATTGATATCTTTTTGAGAAGCCTCAGAATTTAAAAAGTCAATGTTTAAGGCATGTTGACAAGGTTGTTGTTATTCTGATGTTTCTAAGTGATGCTACTTTAGCATGCAATTACTTTCTGCATTGTGAAGTGAGTGCTTGCTAATTAGACTAGTCAAGGTCTGAAATTTCTGAGTAATAACAAGCTAAGAAGAATGCAAAAATGAGAAAGATTACAAGTTCTATTGCAAATACGTTAAGAGTTTGATCAGAAGGATTTCAAGTTCTAGACAGTGGTTTTGTTGCTTGTGTTATGTATTAAGTGGTTTATGAGTCTGAGGTTGGTGCTTCAGCAACACTGGAGTTGGCGCTTCAATTGTTTTGGAGTTGGTGCTTCGAGAGAGTTGGTGATCTTGGTTAGTTGATGCTCACTTGTGTAAACTAGGTTGGTGCCCTTTGAAGACAATAAAAGCAATATTTTGCTGTGGTTTTTTACCCGAAAGGGTTTTCCACGTAATCTCGATGTTCATCTTGTTCATGAATGTTCTTACTGTTTTAATTTTTTATTCATGTGGTTTTAAGTTATAAAGTTTTGAAATACTGATTCACACCCCCCCCCCCTCTCTCAATATTTCTTGTGTGCTCTTCATTCTTTTCCTCTAGAATTTGCACCTCATGATTTGATCCTACCAACATCTCATCTATAGACTTTCATATCAAAAGTATTATCAATGTGTAATGTCCCCATTTTTAGCACTACACTTTCCAATGTCTATTAGCCTATTTTTGGATGCTTGTAGGCTAGTCAAAGGCAGAATAAGGATTTCCTATTTTTTAGGAGGCTTCTTTTGTGGATTCAAGGGTTTACATGCAGAAGTTTGGCAGTGGGTTTTCTGGATCTTTTTGGGTTTTCAGAAAGCTTCGGAAAGATGTGACATGCATTTAATGAAAGTGACATGCATTTCAATCAGGAGTTTGCATGCAAGATTGGTTACTGGATTCTTTATGGGTTTTCAGAGAGCTTCGCAGTGGTTTGACATGCATCTGCATCTAACAACTTTTTCCGGACTTACTATTTTTAGTAAGTTGCAACGGCTGCCTGGTTTCTGCTCAAAATGTGTTTGAAGTCACTTACTATTTTTAGTAGTATGCTATTTATAGTAAATGCTATTTTTAGCAATTCAGTGTTGGGGTTTCCGAAGGGATTTCTATTTATAGCAATGGCCGGTTATGATGTTGCTATCTTCAGTTGGTCACAGTGTTCTTCAGTGGTCTTCAATTTTGCTCAGTTCTGGCATTTGGTATATACTTACTGTTTTTAGTAGTGTTATTTATAATAAGTCATCTTTGGGGGAGTTGGTCCCAGGCCAGTATGTATGCAGCAGTATTATTTCTTAGTTGATTTTTGGAGAGCCTAGGGTTGCAGTGTTTAATAATTGATTAATTCAGTCACTTAAGTTGCTTTATTAAGTTATTTTATAAACTTAAGTTGAGGGGGTAAAAGGGGCATTCAAAAAGCACCATGGCCTAGGCGTACAACTTAAAAGTTGTTTTAAAAGGCTTTTGAAATATACCGAGCCAATTTTTTCAAATTTTCAATTGCAAGTTACAATGAACAAGCACCCGTTAAGGTTAGCTCATAAACCAAAACGATGTTGAAAGCAACTCTAACCAGAATGTACACTAGGATCCCGATGTGGGCAAGGTGTGAGCATTGGTCAGAGGATCTTAAAAGAAATGCTGAAACAAGAACTCTAACCAAGAAATGCGTCAGCGAACGACGGGCATATGGTCAGAGGATCCCTATCTATTGCAATACTGGAAATAAACTCAACACCAAGTATGTGCTACTCAATCCATGATGGATAAGAGGCGACCATATGGCGGAGACTTATGAAATTACAATGCAAAGCAAGTAAATAGGCGGCAAGCCAGCCTCTTCCACTTATTCAGTGGGCAGTTACAAACATAAGATTAACAGAAATAAGAAAGATGCTGACAGTACTACTGTTCAGCTTACAATATCAGAAATTTATCTGTTAAGCACAAGATAAGAGAGTCTTCAATGTTGCAACAATGTGTAATGCTATCCTTAATCCTCTCAATGCCTTTCCTTCCAAACCCAACTCAAATGATGTATTTTATGCACGCTGTTATGACAGATTAAGGACTGAAAACTGTTAACCAGCAATACAGTGATTCAATGATATGCTCAGCGGGGCTCCTTCGGAAGTGAGCTTAAATGTTTGGAGGCTGATCCTGATTGCACACATGGGTTCTCATGAAGGTCTTGCTACAAATAGAGCTCCTTTATTTGATGGCTCCAACTATGCATTCTGGAGTGTTAGAATGCGTACTTATATGATGTCTCTTGGTTTTGATGTTTGGAGAAGTGTAGTAACAGGTTATACAATTCCATCAACTCCTTCATCAGATGCAGATGGAAAGAAAGCTTTTGAAAATAATGCAAAAGCTATGAATATTATTTTATGTGGTTTGTCGGAAACAGAATTTGTGAAGGTTATGCATTGTGATACTGCTCACGAGATTTGGGATAAACTTCAAAAAATGTATGACGGGGATGTCAAAGTCAAGAAAGCAAAACTTCAAACACATAGAAGACATTTTGAGAGTCTCAAGATGCAGGAAGAAGAAAACATTGTTGCATATTTTTTGCGAGTAGATGAAGTTGTCAACACCATCAAAGGCCTAGGAGAGAAGGTTGAGGAGACTATGGTTGTTCAAAAAATCTTAAGGTCTCTTCCTTTGCATTTTGACGCAAAGGTTTCTACTATCGAGGAGATGAAGGATCTTGACAAGTTGACGGTAGATGAGCTACATGGTATTCTTACAGCCTATGAGATGAGGATTATTCCCGATCAATCAATCAAAAAGGAGGTAGCCTTCAAAGTTTCGAAGAAAGGAAAAGATAAGGAGGTTGTATCTAGTGAAAGTGCAGATGAAGATTTAGATTCTGATGAGACGCACTTCATAAGGAAGTTGAAGAAGGGTTCAGGAAGATACAAAGGCAAGTTGCCTTTCAAATGCTTCAACTATGGTAAGATGACACTTTACATCCAAATATCTGTATGAGAAGAATGAGGACAGCGATTGTGAAAAGAAATCAAAACATCACTAAAAGGGATATTGAGGTAAGAAGAATAAATTTAAGAAATCTACAAAAAGTTTTTATTCAAAAGATCACAATAGTTCAACAGATGATAGTAGTAAAGTGTCTTCTATAGATGAAATTTTATTTATGGTTGACGAAGTAAATAGGTCTAAGATTGAAGAAGAAGATATAGAAGATGAGCAATATGACGAAGAAGGGGAACTAGATCTTGAAGCAGAACTTGATAGTGCACTTAGTGAAATCAGACAACTGAGGAAGAAAAATCAAAAGTTGAAATTAAAACAGTAAGAAGACATGATTCTAAGGTCAAGACATCTCAAGCTCTTAGAGAAGCAGAAAAATTGATTGTCAGTTTGAAGGTTCAGATTGAAGAAGGTAGAAAGATTGAAGAAAATGTTAGAAATCTGCTCAAATTGAAGGAAGAAAACTGTGAGAAGCTCGAATCAGAAATTGTTTTGCTGAGAAAACAACTTGAGAAGACTATGTTGCAGCTAAATAGAGAAATCAAAAATGAAGAGAGTGTTGTTCTGTTAGACAAAATTATCAGTTCACAAAAACCTTCATTAAATAAGAATGGAGTTGGTTTTGAAAAAGGTCAATATTCCATGTCTACAAATGAAGAACAGCAAAAAGGCAACGCTGATTGCTCAAAGGATTCGCATTCAAAGATCAGAAATGGCACTTTCAGAAGACCTCCTATTCCAAGGCAATATCACATGACCAGGTTTAACAATTTTTTCTTTTATGGGTATTGTTTTTCATGCAATTGTTTTGGTCAAAAAGCTGCAAATTGTAGAGTTTATGCAAGAAATGATTTCAGATTTATGAATAGGAATGTTTTTGCTCCTTTGATGAACTACAATGTTATATGTTACAAATGCAATAATTTTGGTCATATTGCAACAGTTTATAGAAGTGGTATAGCAAATTTCTCTAAGCAAAACAAGAAGGTTGACAAAGCAAAAGAGGTTGATCAGAAGGTTTGGAGGAAGAAGAAAGAGGTAGAAAAAGAGAAGTCGGGAGTGATTCCACTCCATCCTTGAGAAGGTGTCTAGACACGGGGAGCTTTTAGTGTTACATTTTATCAGCCCCGTTTCAGTTATGAAGGTTGTTTCAGCATTACAAGTTTTTCTTCTTGTGTTTTTGGAATTCTAGAAAAGGTTGTTAGAGTACCTCTTAGCTTGTAAAGCTACAGATTATTCATCAGATCTTCATTATTTTAATTTCATGTGGTCAACAAATTTGTTATGTATGCCATGTCATTGGTTTCAATTTGCCATTGATGTCAAAAGGAGAGTAGTAAATCAGGGGGAACAGCATTGTTTCAGAGCAGTTTGGTTTTAGTTTTGGTTTCAGAGCAGTTTGGTTTCAGTTTTTGTTTCAAAGCAATATACATCTCAGGAGGTGTTGTTGAGTGCAATATTGGTTTTGGTTTCAGGAGGTGTTGCCGAGTATGACAAAGGGGGAGATTGTTGAGTATTTTGTCATTGATGTCAAGGTGCTTGCGTGCTTGAGCTACTTGGTTGCGTGCTTGAGCTACTTACCTATGTGTTTGAGCTACTTGCCTGTGTGGTTGAGCTACTTGCTTGCGTGTTCGAGCTATGTGCTTGCTTGGTTAACATCAACATAGTGCCAATTCAGCCATGCCTTGTCAGATTTCCATATCTGCATGCCAAGTCAAGTTTACATGTCAATTTGGACTTTTCAAAGGGTCACTTTGAGTATCAGAATGTCCCCTCTCGAAGCATGATCTTTCCAAAGGATCGCTGGTCTATTCCTGCAGACCTTAGGGCTACCAAGGGTACCAGGGTTTCCTATTTTAAGGATGTCCTTGCTCAGAGTTAGTGGATTCAATGGCGGATTCTTTCTGGGTTTTCAAAGAGCTTCGCAATGGTATGTTCATCTCGGCTTTCTGAGCATTTCCAGGAATTTACTATTTTAGTAAATTCTATTTTTGGCATTGTTCAAGATGGTTGACTTCCTACTACTTGATCATTGTTTTGCCTTAATATATTTATGGCTTTGGGGCACAATTGGAGAGATAAGTTGAGCTATTTAATTAAAAGTCACGTTTTAATGTTATATTTTAACGTTGACCCTTGGCCTAGTCTATTGACTTTATGTTGTTTTGAAAAGTGGTCTTTTTGAGGGTGGCGCCTTCATTAAAGATTATTTTATATTTTATATTTTACCCAAAGTCAAATCAAGCTATAAAGTGGACGCATTTATTAAAGTATTGATTTTATTTAAAAAGTCAATATTGAGTTTGAAGGAAATGGACGCCATCTTTGCAAGAGATTAGGGTTTTTGACTTGAAGAGGAGTTTAGGGTTTCGAGAAGTCAACGAGAAATTATAAAAGGAAGACTTTGATCATCATTTGGGCATCTTTTATCTACAGGAAGGTTATGCTGCCGGATTGGCTTTGGGATTGCTTCGAGGAATGAAGGCCTCCTAGCTTGGGCATTGCTTCTCGCTTGAAAGATAGCGACTAGTGGTGAGATAGTGTAGTTTGAATGTTTTATTGTGAGATTTCTGCATTTTAGTCTTTGTGAGGATATGTAAATCAGTTTTATGCATATTAGTGGTTTTCTGGAGTTGCACATTCATTGTAGCAGATTGATGTTTTTAATCATAAGTCATAAAATACACAAAGAGTCGTTCTGGGTATTGTCTCATTGGTTTTCTCTGTTGGAAGCGACACTTCATGAATATTTGCAGATTTTAATATGAAGCGTATGATTTTATAAAGCAAATCCGTCATTCCTTGTAGGGCGCACTTTCTGGAGTGCCTCGGGATCCGTGTCATTAATTAATAACCATTTTTAGATGCCATTTCTGATTACTAAGTTAGGCGCCATCATTTTGAGGGTCTATTGCATTAGATTTGAGATCATTTGGGTGAGAAATGAGAGAGATATGAGCATATGAGTGAATTCCTAGGTTGCTGGTTTTTAATTTAAAAGTGCAGATTTGTGGAAAAACAGAATTATTATTTGATCATTGAGTGATTTATTGAACTGGCATCTCTAATCAAGCCACAGAGAGTTCTTATATGATGTAATGCTAATCTTTCAAATTCCTATGCTCTTGGCAAGCAAATTCTCTATCATTTTGTAAGCTGACAGTAGTACTGACAGCAGTTCTTTCATCTTGCTTAATCATGTTTTGTAATGCTCATATTTACATTTTTCAATTGCAATTGGGTTTCTTTAACTCCGCCCTATGGTAGCTCCTTACCCCATCTGGGTTAGAAAGCACAGGATGGGTGTGAGTACTTCAGTGATTAAGTGATTTCTTACAAGATCTAACTGAATCTCCGCCATATGGTCGCCCTTTCCGTATTGGAGTACTGGAATACTCAACACGAGTGTGCTTTCAGTCATTGATAGGGCGACCATATGGCGGAGACTTGCATGCAATCATTACAATGCTCAAAGGGATCAAGTAAATAGCTGCGGCAAGCCAGGCCGCCTATTAATTTCTAGGAGGCGGCTTATTAAAAAAATATATTTTTTAGTGGCTACTTATTTATTTGAAACGGCTTCTCCTTATTCGAGCCATTTGGGTCGATTCTTCTATGTTTACATATTTGGTGCGACGATTTTGTTTCAAGATTTTATTTTTGGCATGACTAGAGAATGCGATAAAACGTCTTTAATGCATCTTTTTCTACAAGCAACTACATACATGCTTCTCCACTAAAAACAATATGCAGACAACAAAGAAACACTTCACATCATCCACACAACAACGGGTTTGTTGAAGGCGGATCCTTCACTCCACAATTTTCTTGCACGTCTATTATGGAGTGGTGGCCCGATAATTTCATTTTGCATTAGAGGCGGCTAAGTTTTAAAAAAATATATCGCTGAATTATTATATATGTATCACTACATTTTACTAAAAAAAGGACTATGTTTGAAATCTAAGATCGTGCTTCAAAACCTTTTAATAACTGGACGATTCATTATGTGAACCTGAGGATATACAAGCCCGTGGATATTTTTTTAGTGATCTGCTCAACCATGTATATTGAGGAGTAGCAATTTTACTTTTCGAATGAACGCATATTGATGCCATCTCTAAAGCAGTTGAACAATAGATTCAAGTTAGCGATATGGTGTTTATCTTTAGTGGTGCCTATTCATTCTAATGTTTCGTTGGTTGGAGTAGCTCATGCCTCCATGTGAAGTCAAGTGGTGTTTGCAGAAATATTTTAGTAGTGGTTCAAGCTATCTAGGTGTGACTGAATGCTTATGATTGATATCTTTTTGAGAAGCCTCAGAATTTAAAAAGTCAATGTTTAAGGCATGTTGACAAGGTTGTTGTTATTCTGATGTTTCTAAGTGATGCTACTTTAGCATGCAATTACTTTCTGCATTGTGAAGTGAGTGCTTGCTAATTAGACTAGTCAAGGTCTGAAATTTCTGAGTAATAACAAGCTAAGAAGAATGCAAAAATGAGAAAGATTACAAGGTTCTATTGCAAATACGTTAAGAGTTTGATCAGAAGGATTTCAAGTTCAGACAGTGGTTTTGTTGCTTGTGTTATGTATTAAGTGGTTTATGAGTCTGAGGTTGGTGCTTCAGCAACACTGGAGTTGGCGCTTCAGTTGTTTTGGAGTTGGTGCTTGAGAGCATTGGTGATCTTAAGTTGATGCTCACTTGTGTAAACTAGGTTGGTGCCCGAAGACAATAAAAGCAATATTTTGCTGTGGTTTTAACCCGAAAGGGTTTTCCACGTAATCCGATGTTCATCTTGTTCATAATGTTCTTACTGTTTTAATTTTTTATTCATGTGCAAGTTATAAAGTTTTGAAATACTGGCAAGCCCCCCCCTCTCTCAATTTTCAGTGGCTCTTCATTCTTTAACCTCTAGATTTTGCACCTCATATTCAGATCAATACCAACATTCATCTGTAGACATATAAAAGTATTAACAATGTGTAATGTCCCCATTTTTCACTACCTTTCCAATGTCTGAACCTATTTTTGGATGCTTGTAGGCTAGCCAAAGGCAGCAATTAGGATTTCCTATTTTCTAGGAGGCTTCTTTTGTGGATTCAAGGGTTTACATGCAGGAGTTTGGCAGTGGATTTTCTGGATCTTTCTGGGACCAAGACCTCCTTTTAAAACTTTGTGAAGGCATCACCAAAAGCTTCTAGAAACCTTGCTTTTTTCAAATTTAAAGTAGACTCCTTTCCCTCCAAGGATGGCGTCCCTTTTGTCTTGAAGCAATTTGACTTTTTAATTTAAAATAATCTTTCACCAAGGATGGGCGTACCTTTTCAAACATTGATTTTGGACTTAATAATATAATAAAATGTCTCCATGAAGCGCCACCCCTCAAGACCCACTTTTAAAAACAACATAAGTTCAATCACTAGGCTAAGGGGGGTCAACAGCAAAATATAACATTAGAATGTGACTTTATTAAAATAATTCAACTTATCTCTCCAAACGTGCCCAAAAGCCAAAGTTGAGCAATCCAACTGAACATACTGAAGTAGAAGGTCAATCGTGCCGAACCCAACAGGACCATTGCCAAAAATAGAATTTACTAAAAATAGTAAATTCGTGAAAGTGCTCAGAATGCCAAGAAGAACACACCACCGAAAAGCTCACGAAAAACCCAGAAGGAATCCGCAGTTCAATCACCAATCCGTGAGCACAAGAAACCCTAATTTCACCACCGAGAAGCCTACGGGTCTCCAGAATAGGCCAACGATCAATCAGAAGAAGTCATGCTCGAGAAGGGGACATTACACTTTTTAAATATTTAAATTCCTCCATGAAGTGGGACGCCTAGAGGAAGGAGAAAATATTATTTTAATTTTTAAATATTTTAATTTGCAAAGGCAAGAAAGGGCGTTGGGTTTAGGAAGAATTTGAGAAGCTTTTGGAGTCCAATCGCCCTAGCTTTTTTATATTTTTATTTTGGCTCTCATTTTCACATCTCTACTTTGGCAACATAACAGAATGTTGTTGGATTTCTTCCAGATTGTTTGGCCTGCGAACTGAGGACGAAAACCCTCTTCGTTTGGGCTGGTTTTGGTGGTGAAATATCCACCCTAGTCAGATTGTGAGTGGTTCTACATCAGGGATCACACAAGTGCTTCACTGAGTTCAGTTTCAAGGGTTTTGGTGATTGAAAAAGAAGATATTACCGTTCTTTGAAGAGTTTCTTCTTGGTTTTGGTGAGGATTTGTTTAGCTCTCTATTTGGTGTGGATTTCTTGGAGAATTTGATGAGTTTTTTTAGCTTTTCTAGGCACTTTCAGTTTGGATCTGAACTTGCATATCTACTCACATCTCTGCAATGGATTGAGATATCAAAATGGGTTTTGCTTCAAATGAAGGCTCTCCTCAAGGCACTCACATCAAGGTTTACTTTACATTTTATGGTGTTGGATTTGATTTTTAAAGCTAGGTCGACCTACTGTCATGTCCCCAAAATTACGATGCTAAAAACCCTAAACGTTGAAATACAAGAGATTGGATAAAATGGATAACAAAATACAAATTTAAAATTATAAAAGGAAATATTATTGATTTAATACTTTTAAAATTACAATTATCCTAAGATAAGATTGTAATTATAAATATATACAAGATTAGACAATACACAATGAACATTAATAACCTTAAACCATTATAATAAACAAATGCTAAAGAATATATAATATATATATATATTTAGGAAAAACTAATATAAAATGAATATTATAATTATCCCATATAAATAATAATAAATGATATAAATATTATAAGCATTATAACTTATATTCTAAAATTACAAATATTATAAGAAGAAACATTATAATGAGGAAGCTGATAAAGGCATCGACCATTGACACAAATTAACCAATCGAGCTTCATAAGAAACCGACGCACCCTCTGAAGCAATACAACACGCTCTGGAGAGTCACGCCTTTGATCAGGCCATAAAAAGAAGGTCCACACCAGATCGGGGAAGATATACAGGGATTGATATTTGAATGGAGAGTCAATAGATACAGCCGGGGAGCCACGTCATATACGAACACTATCACAGGGCCATTACTTATCGATCAGCAGAAAATACAATTACTTAATATAGGGATCAAAGAAATGAAGAATAGAGCTCTCAGTAAGCACCATAGCATCTTGGACGGAGTTGATAGCAAAGTCGGTGATATCAAATTAAGTAATTGAGAGTTGTTGCCGCCTTTCCCCTTAATCTGTTGTTGTCTCTTGAGAGGTTCCGTGTGAGTATGGGTTGGTATTGGTGAGACTCCAGAAGAGCATTAGTGGGTCGTTTATGAAATTATCGGGCATATAAAGCAAAGAGACTCAGATTTTATTTGCAATAGATTAAAGCTCCAGTCGGGTCTTTTGTGGAAGCGCCAGATGTGAATGAGACAATATCACAATCTATCTGCCGCTCATGATCTTGGAGTCGAGTTCAAAAGATACAGAAGGATAATACATTGTTATTATTGGGAGCTGTCTTATTTTACAAGGAGACATCACAGACCTCTTGGGAGTTCAGCGCTATCATAAGTATTTCATTCTTTGGGTTCTTATTGGCTGGCAATGCTGACGTGGGAAAGGAACTGTCCTTTCTGAAGGTCGTGACTTGCAAAGAGGGAGCCACTTGAATAAATAAATAGAAAGGCATTTATATTTATGTGGGGCAGCTAGCACAATCTTCAGTAACAACAAGGCAGATTGCACAAAAGAAATCAGGAGTTGCTTATAAGAAAATAAAGGCATCATCAATCTTTGAAAGGAGTCAAAAGCTAGTCAAGGAGACTTATCGGGTGGTGGCTGTGTGCTACCTTAAGGAGCAAGCTGAGACGCAGCTACAGTCATAGGGCTTCCAACAGGTTCTTCAATTCAATGCTTGCATTTCAGATAAAGAAATCACCCAAGTCTGCACTTGTATTGCTGCCATTAAAGAACTGAGTTTGATCATTATAGTGCATTGTAAATCATACCTATTAGAGGGCAATCTGCTGTAAGAGCCTTTGGTAAAGTTGTAATCAGTTTTGGGAATCTTCATTTGCAATAATATGGGGGTTAGTAGTGCATACAAACTGCTTGTAAAAATGTCTACATGTTGTAGCAGCTTGTTTGCATAAGTTTCAATTATCTATTGCATTGGAAGATCAAAATAAGTCTTGCATTGCATCTTCAAATTCAATTCAATTCATTGGTTAAGATCTTTGGTGCATTTGAATCATTACATAAACTCAAAAGTCAAAGGAGAAAACAATTACCAGCTGGGAAAAGAGTTCAAGCCAACTGTTTGACGAAATTCCCAAGTACCAAATAGGGAAAATTTAATGTTTCAATCAAGAGCTATTCATTTGAAAGGGAGAAAATCCTAATCCTAGTAGGTGGAACTTGTGACCAATAGACGAATTTATGGGCAAACCGACAGGGGACATTACACTTACCCAGCTGCTAGCGCCTCCTTGTGGTGTTTTCTCCATGTTGTTGATCAGCCTTTAAAGATTTTGTCTCTGCCTTTGCTGGGAGCTCACTAAGGGGTGTTATGCGTTGTTCTTACAAGGGCCTTAAGGTCAAAATAGTTTGTGATGTGCGTACCCAGCAAGGAGATCATTTACTGCTGAAAGGAGCTTGTTACCAGGTCTGAAAATACTTATATTCTGAGTCTAAAAATGCACTACAATGGACTGTAAATTTCTGTTATTTAAATCTGATTATTTTGAAGCTCTGAAATATTATCTATCCTAGTACATTTGCTTCTGTGTAATGCTCTTTACATTATATACTTCATGCAATGTCTTAACCATGAATAGCACATGGAACCAATGCACTAAACACTCTCAAATAAACCTATCTGCAAATCAGAAAACTCAGAGAGCAAACAGAAAGTAAATCAAAAAAAAAATCAGGAGTGTATGTTACACAATGTCCCATTTTGCTTCTTCATCCCATTGGTTCAAGGTTGGACAATAAAGAAGAGATATCCTCTTGATCAACAATCATTGGGTTTCTGCATGAACATCTTGAGGCTTCATCTTTGTGTTTAGTCCTGTAAATCCTTTGTCTATTTGGGACTTCATTCTTCAAGATCTAGTAGGAGTCACAAATCTTTGCACTAATGGGTGAACTACTTCTTCAAGCTCTAGTGGTAAGTAATTCCTACCAGAAAATAAACAGTTTATTTTTACATCTAAAGCCTGCACATGTTCAAATGGTTCATTGCTTCCATAGATGCTACCAATTATTACATCAAGATCCCCTAACATGTGGCTTGGTATCATCAGAATTGAATCTATACTTCATAAACTTGAGGCTCTTGACAATCCTTCAATATTTCATTTTTTTCCCGGAAATATCAGATCAACTCTCTAATACATCAATTACTTGCCCATGGTTTCCACCAGTACTACCATTGTTTGTCATTCGTTTTGGTACAAGGAGACACTCAACTTCATAGTTGTACTTTGGCAACCAAAATAATTTGAGAGCACCAACCACAAAGTACCAGAATGGACCAAAACGCAATGTCCCCTTCTTGCACCTGATCAGTTGGAGAGTTCCATTAGCCTATTCCAGGGTTCTCGTAGGCTAAGTGGAGTTGGTTAGGGGACTCAGAGCTTGTGTTGGGCTTTGTGGTAGTTTTTGGTGCTTTCTGGCATGGGTTACTATTTATAGTAGTGGTCGTTTTCAATACTTACTATTTATAGTGTTGGCATTGGTTGTCATTGATGTCAACACTAAGTGAGATTGTTGTATGTTTGGCAATGGTTGTCATTGATGAGTTTGTTGTCATTGATGTCAACACTTGAGGAGACTATTGCATATGCTTGGGCGATTGTTGGCATTGGTTATCAACACTTGAGGAGATTGTTGCGATGTCAATACTTGGTTGTATTGTTGGCATTGGTTGTCAACACTTGGGAAGATTGTTGCATTGTTTGTCATTGTTGGCAACATTTCTAGTTGGGTTGTCATTGATGCATGTTGATGTGTTGCTGATGTTCATGGTTGGTTGTCATGCCTTTTGATGATAATGAAAGAGGTATTGAGTATGGTTGCTATCAGCAAAGGTAATTTCATGATGATAATTTAAGATGAGGATTAGAAGTGTTGTTGATGGTCTACAATTTGGTGTGTGTTCTTTCTTGTTGTTCCTGATGAAGCTTGTGTTGCTAAAAGAAATTTTTGGCCTCCACAAGTTGTTGAAAGTTTTTGTTTCGGGAAGTTGCTAAGGATACTATTTTGCAGAAAGTTGCATTCCTCCGTTGTTGGAGATATTTTCTTGCGGTTTGGTATTCAATGTTTGTGCTCTATGGATGTTGCACTCCTACCTTTTCAGGTCATCAATGTTGCCAAGGAGGTTTCTATGAATTGTAGAAGGTTGGCAGTTTTGTTGGTTGTCTAGACTGGTCCAGAAAATGCTCCGCATTTCTCTGCATTGTTGCCTCTGCTCCTGCAGCTTGGTGAATGTACTCTCAATGTCTGTCCAGTGTCTCAATTCCAATTTCATGTGTTGAAGTGGTCTGCAAGTTGATCTATTAATGCTATATCTCATGGTTGAGTTTTTTGTGCTTTTGGGTTGAAGTATTTTGTTCCCGTTTGTTTTGCGGTAGCTATCGGTGACATGTGACAATGTGAAAGAAGTTTCTAGAAGTGTTGTTGGATGTTCATGGAACATACCCATGTGATTTACACGTTAATGTTTGATCTCTTTGGTGCCACATGTTGTGTTGAGTTAGCTTTTTGGATAATTTGTGGATATCTAGCCGACAAGGCTTGTTCTCTTGCTTGTGCTAAGTGCTTGGGGGTTTGTGCCAGCAATTGAAATTGTGTTATGATGGATTTGGGACCTGACCTATCTTGTTGGGGACTGCATTGAGTTAATTCAATTGGAAGTATGTTTTTGGGAGTTATGTGCTACACACTTCATCTACATGTTTCCTTGTTGCCGACTTGAGTTGATATGCACTAGCATGTGAGTTGTTTAGGATCACATTGAAAGATGTAATAAGATTGTTTTTGGTCCTCTCTATCCTTGGGATAGAACCGCAATATGTTTTTGTGGCCGACTTGTTGGAATCATTGTTTATCTTCTTTCTAGCCAACCTAATTGATGTTTTGAGGTCTTGCGGTGGATATAAATGCAAGAACATTTCAGATGCAAGAGAAGTGAATGAGAGAATGTGTAAAAGTGTGGATTGTATTTGAAGATCTCGCAGATGTAGTGCGAAAGTGTGTGGAAGATAGATCAAATGTGCTATAACGCCTCAGTCAGCAAAGTGTTGTGTTCACAAATATTGTAATTTCCTAAATCTTTTTGTATCCTGCTCTGAGATAGTGAATCTCATCAGGTCCTTGTATCTTGCCTTGGAGTTATGTGCTTTAGTTTGCAAGTCATTTGTATCTTGCCCTAAGGTTGTGCACCTTAGCCTGCAAGTCTTTTGGTAGTGAGCCTTTTTGTATGCAGTGAGCTTCTATATTGTGAGTTAGCTCTCACCGCGGTTTTTCCCTCATTGGGTTTTTCACATAAATCTAGTGTTATCTTGTGGATGCGTGTTCCTTGTTTCATTTTCATTTGTTGTTGTATCTTTCATTGTTGAGGGTTGTTGAACTTGTTAAGGGATTAAACTACTATATCTTTCATTGTTTTTGATCTATTTAAAGGTTTTGGTCTGAAGTTTGATTTGTGCTAAGGAGTCTAAGTTTCAAAGGGGTTTAAGTTTTGGAAGATACCGATTCACTCCCCTTCCCCTCTTAGTATCCGGTGTGTTTAGCAATTGGTATCAAAGCCAAGTTCCTCTAAAGAAGATCAACCGCTTGAGGAAAAGGTTTGGGATGGCGCATGGCCATCTAGACTCTCTAGGGTTTGGTGTATGGCAACCAGTCAAAGATGGTTATACTGCTCCTACCACTCCTCCAATAGATCTAGCTTAAATCAGATTATATGAGAACAATGCCAAGGCTAAGAATGCTATCTTGTGTGGATTGGCTGATTCAAAACTTTCGAAGGTGATGAACTACAGTTCTACTAAGGATGTCTAGGGAAAACTCAGAAGCATCTATGAAGGAGATACTAAAGTAAAGCAAGCCATGATGCAGATCTTTAAGAGCATATTTGAGACTCTGAGGATGATAGAGGATGAAGACATTGCAAGTTATATGCTCTAGGTGCATAAAGTAGTTTCTGGCATCACAGGTCTTGGTGGAGAAGTAAAAGAAGATGAGATTGTGAAGAAGGTTTTGAGATCACTTCCTAAAGCTTATAGTGATAAGGTGTCTGTCATTGAAGAGTCTAAGGACTTGGATCAATATTCAGTGGATGAAATGTTTGGTGCTCTCACAACCTTTGAAATGAGAGAATTTGACAAAGATGTTCCAAAGAAGGAAGCTGCATTCAAAGTCAATAAAAAGATTGAAGATGAAGTTGCTGATCGGAATGATGAATTTGATGAAGTTGAAGCAAACTTTGTAAGAAAATTGAAGAAAAGCACTAGAAAATACAAAGGTAAGTTACCCTTCAAGTGTTTCAATTGTGTAAGGATTGGTCATTTTGCATCTAAATGTCCCTATAAAGGATCTGATGATGATAACAAAAGAGATAAGATTAAAAGAGGTCTCTATTCTAAGGAGAGCACTTGTTCCTCAGAAGATGAGAATGAATCAAATGACGAAACCCTTTTTATAGCCTAGGAAGTTAGTGACAAAAAGTGTGATGTTGAAAAATGTAAGAAGTTTGGCTCCTTGTTTGATGAAGATATGTTTTCTCTTGAACCGGATCTAGAGTCAATGGAACCTAAAGGTTGGGACTTCAATTTAGATGATTGGGAAATAGATTTTGAAGGAAACTCTAGTCTGCTCTGGAAGACCTGAATGAAGCAAGGGCACTAAATCAAAAATATGAGAGCTTGCTTAAAAAATCAAAGGAAGAAACTGACAAACTGAAAGTTTAAATAGGAGGTAAAGAATGTGAAATTAAACTAAAAGTGGCAAAAGGTGTGATCTCTGATTCGAAAGATAAGTTCAATAATAAAGTTGTTGAATGCTTAAAACTTGAGGAGGGGATTGTCACTCTGAGAAATGGACTGGAAAGAGCAAAAGAACAAAATGACAAAGGAGAAAAGTTTGGTCCTGATAAATCATATGATAACTCCAAATCAAATGGAAAGCCTAAGACAAAGAAAGAGAAAGCCTGTACTAAAGATTCTAAGAAGAATGCCTCCGAAGATGCAAAGACAGACCAAGATGGCAAGAAAGAAGGTGGATTCAATCTTGTCCGGAAACAAAAAGGATTTAGAGGTCCTCCACCTACAAGACAGCATGCTCCTACCAAGTTAATTCAATCTTTTCAAGGCTACTGTTTTTCTTGTAGTAAATTTGGGCATAAGGCTGTTGATTGTAGATCTAGACAAGGAATGGTAACATGGGTAGATCATTTGTGCCTCAAAGAAACAATACTATTTCATTTCATGGATATTGCTATGCTTGAAACAATTTTGATCATCTAAGGTGAAAAGGAACAACTTTGTTCCAAAGCACAACATTGTGTGCTACAAATGCAATAAAAAGGGACATAAAGCAAATGGTTGTAGAAGTGGTCTTGTGGATCCACCAATTCAGAACTGAAAAAAGGATGAAACCCTTAATCAATGAAAAAGAAGGGTAATGAAAAGGTCTAGAAGGAAGAACAAGTTCAAGAAAAAGAGGAGGATTCTACACTTGTGCATTTTGCAGAAGACCCTAAGACAAACTTGAGATAGAGCATTGTCTCAGGTGGAGATTTCACTTGCAGAGCTTTTAGCCCCCCCCTGAAAAGGACAAGATGCTAAAGATTTTAGCAGGGAAGAAGAATTGGATTTGACACTTTGGTGTGAAGATCTACTAAGCAAGAATGAACCTTTTGATGAGGGTTATGGTGCAAGTAGGAGGTGTGTGGAGATTGGTACACATGTTTTTATTAATATTATTGTAGGTTGGTTTACTGCACATGAAGATAAGTTTCAAGAGCTTGCTAAGGTATTCGTAGTATATACTCTAAGGCAGAGTCATGGTATCTTGGTTTGCATCCCTCCGTAGAGAAAGCTTTTGTCTTGCAGTCTAGAAGTTAAGTTGGTTGAGATGTAAAGGTGTTATATCCAAGATTTCAAGTCTTTACACTTTCTGAAGTGAAAATCATAAGTGACATAGTCCCAATCTATGCTTTGGTAGAGTAAAGTGATGATAATGGCTTGTTGGAATGCTCCGCATTCCTCAAGAAATGAAGATTTTTCCGTACAATTATGTGGACATGTTTAGGGATGTTCAAGACATACTACTTTTTTGTATTAGGGATTTGGTGGTTCACAAGTTTTGTTTTCAACTATTAATGTGCTACAATTAGTTTCAGATGCCTATATGTTCTATAGAACATATGTTTGCATACTTGTGCCTGTTGGTGTAGGTACAGATCAGTTATATGGGTTTATGTGGGCATTCTACATGTTTCAGAGTTGATATGCATGCAATTTGTTTGGTTGCCAAATTTCAAGCTAATACTAAGCAATCTCATGAGAAAGTAGTGAAAAGAATATTCAAATATTTGAAGGGAACTCCGGATTATAGTCTGTGGTATAAGAAGGATCAAAATTTCTCTTTGAATGCTTATACTGATGCTGATCAGGCAGGATGTGTGGATGACCAGAGAACTACAAGTCGAAGTGCATTTTTCTTGGGAGACAGATTAGTCTCTTGGTTTAGTAAGAAGCCGGGCTCAATATCCCTATCCACAACAAAAGTTGAATGTATTGCTGCAGCATCTTGTTGCACCCAAGTGCTCTGGATGAAACAAACCTTGAAGGATATAAAAGTGGTATTTGATGAACCCATTCTTATATTGTGTGATAGTACCAGTGCTATTAATATTTCCAAGAATCCGGTGATGCATTCAAGAACCAAACACATTTCTATCTGGTATCACTTTCTAAGAGAAAAGGTTGCAATGCAGGAAGTCAGATTAGAGTATGTGCCTACCACGGATTAGGTTGCAGATATCTTTACTAAGGCACTTTCAAAGGATACTTTTGAGTATCTCCGACAGAAGTTAAGGGTTATTGCCCCTCTTTGTTCTAACTAGATGCATAGATGGTGCAGCTATCCAAGGGGAGAAATTCATGTCATATCCTTTTCTCCTAGATTGATGTATGCTACCTCTCAAGGGAAGCTGGTAGTAAGGGGAGTTTGGAGAGTTGTGTAGATGTTGAGAAGAAGTGTTGTTGGTCAAAGGGGGAGAATGTGTTGTTGTTTCAATTGAAGACCTTTTGCACTTTGTCCTCAAAGTTAGAGAATGTGTTGTTGCTTTTAATGTGCAGGTGTGTGCAGCCCTTTGTCCTTGATGTCAAAAGGGGGGGAGTGAGCAGATGTGTGTTGCCATTAATGCCAAAGGGGGAGATTGTTGGCATTGGTTGTCATTGATGTCAACACTTGGTGAGATTGTTGTATGTTTGGCATTGGTTGGCATTGATGAGTTTGTTGTCATTGATGTCAACAATTGAGAGACTGTTGCATATGCTTGGGCGATTGTTGGCATTGGTTGTCAACACTTGAGGAGATTGTTGTGACGTCAGCACTTGGTTGTATTGTTGGCATTGGTCGACAACACTTGGGAAGATTGTTGCATTGTTTTTCATTGTTGACAACATTTTTGGTTGGGCTGTCATTGATGCATGATGATGTGTTGCTGATGTTCATGGTTGGTTGTCATGCCTTGTCTGATGA
This sequence comes from Sequoia sempervirens, assembly GCA_007258455.2. Classification (NCBI taxonomy): domain Eukaryota; kingdom Viridiplantae; phylum Streptophyta; class Pinopsida; order Cupressales; family Cupressaceae; genus Sequoia; species Sequoia sempervirens. The sequence goes on along the minus strand of VDFB02086081.1, from coordinate 14,565,491 downwards.
TAATGAAAGAAGTATTGAGTATGGTTGTTGTCAGCAGAGGTAATTTCATGATGATAATTTAGGATGAGGATTAGAAGTGTTGTTGATGGTCTACAATATGTTGGGTGTTCTCTTGTTCTTGATGAAGCATGTGTTGCTAAAAGAAAGTTTTGGGCTCCACAAGTTGTTGAAAGCTTTTGTTTCAGGAAGTTGCAGAGAAAACTATTTTGGAGAATGCTCCACATTCCTCCATTGTTGGAGATATGGTCTTATGGTTTGGTATTCAATGTTCGTGCTCTGTGGATGTTGCACTCCTATCTTTTTAGGTCACCAGTGTTGTCAAGGAGGTTTATGTGAATTGCAAAAGGTTGGCAGTTTTGTTGGTTGTTTGGACTGGTCTAGAAAATGCTACGCATTGATGTCTTTGCTCCTACGGTTTGGTGAATGTGCTCTCAATGTTTGTGCAGTGTCTCAGTTCCAATTTCATGTGTTGAAGTGGTCCGCAAGTTGATCTATTAATGTTATATCTCATGGTTGAGTTTTTTGTGCTTTTGGGTTGAAGTATTTTGTTCCTGTTTGATTTGTGGTAGCTGGTGGTGACATGACAATGTGAAAGAAGTTTTTGGAAGTGTTGTTGGATGTTCATGGAACATCCCTATGTGATCTGCATGTTAATGTTTGATCTCTTTGGTGCTGCATGTTGTGTTGAGTTAGTTTTCTGGGTAATTTGTGGATATCTGGCCGACAAGGGCTTGTTCTCTTGCTTGCGCTAAGTGCTTGGGGGTTTGCGCCAGCAACTGAAGTTGTGTTATGATGGATTTGCGTCCTGACCTATCTTGTTAGGGACCGCATTGAGTTAATTCAATTGGAAGTATGTTTTTGGGCCAACTAGTTATGTGCTACACACTTCATCTACATGTTTCCTTGTTGCCAACTTGAGTTGATGTGCGCTAGCATGTGAGTTGTTTGGGACACATTGAAAGATGTAATAAGATTGTTTTTGGTCCTCTCTATCCTCAGGATAGGACCGCAGTATGTTTCTGTGGCTGACTTGTTGGAATCATTGTTTACCTTCTTTCTAACCGACCTAATTGATGTTTCGAGGTCTTGCGGTTGATATAAATGCAAGAACATTTCAGAAGCAAGAGAAGTGAATGAGAGAATGTGTAAAAGTGTGGATTGTATTTGAAGATCTCGTAGATGTAGTGGGAAAGTGTGTGGAAGATAGATCAAATGTGCTATAACGCCTCAATCAGCAGAGTGTTGTGTTGACAAATATTGTAATTTCCTAAATCTTTTTGTATCCTGCTCTGAGATAGTGAATCTCATCAAGTCCTCGTATCTTGCCTTGGAGTTGTGCACTTCAGTTTGCAAGTCCTTTGTATCTTGCCCTAAGATTGTGTGCCTTAGCTTGCAAGTCTTTTGGCAGTGAGCCTTTTTGTAAGTAGTGAGCTTCTATATTGTGACTTAACTCTCACCATGGTTTTTCCCTCATTGGGTTTTCCACGTAAATCTGGTGTTACCTTGTGGATGTGTGTTCCTTGTTTCATTTTCAATTGTTGTATTTATCATTCTTGAGGGTTGATGAACTTGTTAAGGGATTAAACTGCTATATCTTTCATTGTTGTTGATTTGTTTAAAGGTTTTGGTCTGAAGTTTGATTTGTGCTAAAGAGTCTAAGTTCTAGAGGGGTTTATGTTTTTGAAGATTCTGATTCACCCCTCCCCCCTCTCAGTATCTGGTGAGTTCAACATATAGTAAGTCACAGTGCATCTCAGATTGTGCCAGTTTGGTGTTTGGGCACACTTACTATTTTTAGTAGTTGTTATTTTTAGTAAGTGTAATTTTGGCAACTAATCCCGGCCTCTTTTCCTCCAACAGTGTAATATTCCTATTTGGGCGTTCGTGAGTATTAAGGGTGTAAACAAATTAATATTTATATTTTTTCGTCACTTATGTTATAAAGTTACTTTATAACTTTAGTGAGGGTCATGTGTTCATCAAAAAGGTCCTTTGTCTCTTGCCTAGGAAAACGTGAAACAAAGTTGTTTTTAAAAAGAAAATATGTAGCCTCCAAAAGTGGACGCCAATCTTGGGGAGGCATAAGGAATTTAAAATAAATTAAAAAAGCTCATGAAGGGGGGTGTGGAGTTCTTGGAGGGAAAAGTAAATTCAAACTTGTGTTGCCCTAATTTACTCCTCTCATTTGGACATCTCTCTTTTGGCAACATAACGGGATGTTGTTGAAATGCTTCCAGGTTTACATGTCTGCGAGTTGAGGACAAAAACCCTCACCATTAGTAGCTGGTTTTGGTGGTGAGAGATCCACCCTAGCCGGAAAGAGTGGTTCTACCTCAGGGGTCACCGTTGTGCTTACAGAGTTCCTGATTTTCATCATTTTGGAGGTTGAATAATGAAGATTTTCTCAATGTTTTGATGTGGGATCAAAGGTTTTGGTGTGCTTGTTGATTTGTTTCATTTTGGTGATGTTTGGAGGTGTTAAAGACGCATTTTCAGAGGTCTGATATTCATTTCCAGAATTCTGGAAATCCATTTTACACAGTGGCTGGAAGTGATGATTTGTTCGTAGCTCAGTTGGTGTTCGAAGTTTGCTTCTGGGTAGTTTTCCAAAAGACTCCTCATACCTAGGTGCCTCATTTCAAGTGTTCATTTGCAATTTTTGGAGTATTGATTTATGGGAGCAAATCGCCCCTCCTAGGGAGCTGTGCCAATTTGAGGGTGAACAATATTCAAGACTGCTACTACAGGAGTCTGAAACCTGCACTTCTGGGGGTTCCTAATAGCTGCCATTCAAAGGGAAAGTGCTGGAGATGTTCATGTATGATCATACCTTCTATGTGGCGGAAGCTTGCAATGTAATGAAGGTTATATGTGACTGTAAAGGCTTGGTTCAGGTTTGTTATCAGGTCTGAAAACACTTATTTTAAGTCTGATTTCAGTTGTAGTTCATTGCCAAATGATATGTAATGAATTCACTATGATGATGGTGCAAATGCTATGTTAATTTTTTTCCTTTGCAATATTTTCTATGGTTATCTTGATGTGTTGAAATAACTTAAAAACAAGAACAAACCTGCAAACTATCATACTCAGTAAACAAACACAAAAAAAATCAGGGGTATGTATGCCTACCAATCGTATTTGTTTGAAAATTTCTAAGACCTTTTCAACAAACGTATTTTGTGCATATATCCTGCAATCATGGCACTTCATGAGATAATCTCTTTGAGGCATTTTTCCAAACGTTTCACACACTGCATCCATGTTCTCACACTCTACATGCATGTCTACCAGATCAGTTCCAATGCCTTGTTTATGCCTTGCATTTTGCATGCATATTTGCCTTGAGGTAATTGCAACTAAAACTTCAAACTAAAATCCATCTTAGATTATGTTTGGATGGATGTCCATACCTTGTTTTGAAGCTCGCATTTTTCCATATGCAAGGTGCTTCAATCTATTCACAATAAGCAAAAAGTAGAACTAAATATATCTGTCTTTAGAGCTACTAGATTCTTGAGCTCAAGACAAGGTTTTTGCAGCCATTAAATTGAAAAAAAGTGAGTTGATATCTATTTTGTATCCTAGAGTGAGGCATTTTTCTTGGCGAGACGCAACTTTCTGGATGAACATTTCTACATAACACAGCCTATCAACTGGTAAAACTTCATTCCATCATGCTCAATGAATGTTCATACCCTTTTCAATGGATTCTATATCAACACGGGCTGAGATGCACTCAAAAAGGGTGTGGAGTTTAGCTTTACGCTTGGCAAGCGCATTTTCCTTGAAAGCTTCTAAATCCTTTATCTTGTAAATACCATGAAGTTGCTACATACCATGAAGCTAGATTTCTCGGAGGCTTCTTGTCAAACAATTTACGTGTCTTGTGCTTGAAACTTTCAAAAACCTTTTCAATAGCTCCATTATGCGCCTATTTCATAATTGTTTGCACTCCGGTTATGCTTACATGCATGCTTTTAATGATAGTTGTGTGATATTGAAAGCTTTCTATCTTTTCATCATCTTCCAAACACTTATAATTGTCTATCTCTATCTTATTTTCACATAGGTATTTGACAGTTTGTATGTCAATCATAAGTTATGAACCAATAGTAAAGTGCCAATAGCTATGACTAACTCTCTCATTGTCATATGGAGCTAAGTTAATAACTTTCCGATAAGATTAAGCGTTCATCGACATTTCAAATAATATTCACAACCATTTCCTTTGTTGGTGTTTCCAACCCAAAACATAACTTTTTGAATTTGTAGTTAATACAAACAACTATGTACTCCTTCCCTACTTTTATTGGCACTTTGAAAGGGGTTGTTAACTTGTATAGAACCACCAATGAGTTTTATTTTTTATTTTTATTTTGTTGATCATTGGCTCTTTCAAAGGATATGTGAGACTTTCGATGTTTCTTTGTCATCAGCAATGTGGGAGGTCTTTGCAACTTGAAACTGTTAACTTTTCAAAACAGATACTTACCCTTTAATCGCTTCGTCGGCATTTGACAATGATTTCAAAACTTTATCAAAAGTAAGTAATATTTTTAAAACTAATCAAAGCCTAAGATAGTGAAAATGTGAGCCTCCTTTGTTGATACTTATAACTCACTTCATAACTTTTCAAATGTATAAAACTTGCACTTTACATTCATTCGTTTTGTATTTCTCCATTGGCATTTTAAACTGAAAACACAACTTCAAAAATTCCTAACTTATGAACTTTCACATTGGTGTTTAGATGTCTTCATCGGCACTCAAAGCATAATCCACAATGCTTATTTTGCCAATGACAATCACATGCAATGTCGAAATCTGATATGAGTTTTGAAAACTTGAAAAGTGCTTAATGTTACTTCTGGAACCTTATAAATTTGCCTGATAAATCCGTCAATCTAACAAATGAAAGTTAATGCACAACTTTGAACTAGATAAGTATTTTGCTATGAAACCTTGCCACATCATGTAACATAACATCATGAACCTCTTTGCCAAGCAGCTTAGCTCCAGCTTCAATAAAACTTCTGATTTAATTGTTTTCATAAATCAGCTGGTGGAAACTTGAAGTTTTAATATCTCACAAACTGGAAGGCATTCTCGTCTGAAAACTTGCCACATTGTGTTGAATAGCCTTAGGATTGTCCTTGTAAAATAGTTTCACTCCTTCTCTTATAGATTTTCATATTTAAATGTTTCCGCACATCTCAACATGCTGCATCACTGCTTCTAAGGGTTCTGACTGCAACAATGGAGATTTTTCTTCAAAATGGTGAGAGATTAAACACTTGAGGTAATCAGGACATTTTTTACTATGAACTACTTGACACAAAGATTCAGATACGAAAAGTTTAAAATTTGGTGAGTTTAATAATGGGGCTAACACATACACACGAAATTTTCATATCATGTCAAGTTTCAAAGCTAAAACCTTGTATTTCCATTCATTCAAATGGCTATATCCCAATGTCTTGCCATGTTCGTCTACATTGTTTTTGGTCTTTTCAACTAACAACTTTTGTAAGGTTAGATGATGATTATGAGATCAATAAAGACTACAAGGACAGATTGGAGAAGAAAGAACGGATCAGCATATGAGAATAGCAAAAAGGCAGAAGTCTGAAAGTTTTTCAGTTATCTTTCAAAGAGAGATAAAATCAAAAGAAAAATGCTTTGATATGAAAACAAAAATCACACATAATATAAAGCGAATTTTGTGACCAGCAAAAATCAGCACCTAGAACTAAGGAAAAATGAGGGAAAATGGCAGAAATGTAACTTAAGTGCACCTATTTAGGGTAAAGAGTTTCAAGTCAACTTTTGGAGCATTTTTTCAAGGTTATACCCCCTCATTATCTCTGCCCAAGCATCATGAGAAGTAGTTGAGATTAGTGAAAAGCACCTAGCAAAAAGAAAGCAGTTAAAACTTTAGTGAAACACACCTAAGGAGGTAATAGAATAGTAACTACAAAAGCGCACTTTTCATTGATAATTGCCACTCAAAACACCTCCAGCAAGGTAAGAAGTGGCACTAGGCTAAGTGATCTCCACCAAGGGTTAAAAGGGCATAAAGGAAGCCTACTTTCTAAATGGCTTTGTCACTAAATTTCTCCTCCTAAATGATGGTAAACATACAAGTGAAGTGCGCCCAGCATATGAAAGGTTTTCAAGCAAATACAAAAACTCACTTTTTAGTGACAAATGTCATGTAAAATTCCTTCAAGTGCACCTTTCAATGACAAATGTCATCTAAAATTTCTCTGGGTGCACTTTTCAGCTCTGAAAAATGTCATTGGGGGCACTCATGCAGATTCTTGTCTTCTTGATCCTAATCATCATCTGTTGTAGAGGAGGTTCATCTTTCAGCACTATAGCAATCATTTGCTTCAGTGGTGTTCTTCATGTTCATCCTTTGTTCCTACCTTTTAGGACAATTCTTGGTTGGAGGCTTCTTTGTCCTTCACATTGTTTTGGAGGCTTCTCAGCCCTTCACTCTTGTTTGGAGCCTTAAGTCCTTCACTTGTATTTCTCTCTTTTGGAGAGGAGTTTTCTCCCACTGGGCTTTTCTCCTTTTTTCTTCGGTTTTGAGAGATCTTTTGTTTGTACATGGGTACCCCACCAGGCCTTGTCTGCCGGGACCCATCATACATTCATCTTTAGAGGTTTGAGCTTCTCCCTAAGTTTCACTTAAGGGGGGGTGTTAGAGTAAAAGGTATTTCCTAATTAATTATTTATTTAATTATTAGGTTCCTTTTCCTCTAATTACTTTAGCTTTCTTAGCTCATGTTCTTTTTATGTCTCGTGTCATAGGATGAGGACACGTGTCGTGATCTTGTTTTATCCTCACCTAAGGTTTCTAGGTTAATTATCTTTTTATAAGGATTCTCTATTGTATAATCATTATAAGATGCACATGTCTTTTACAATTCCAGGTGAAAGAGTGACTCAATTGTTATAGATTTCAAAAACTTTTATCTCAATAACACACAGTTTATGACAATCCTAATGTTTGAAAAATCATAAGAGAACATCCATCCCTTGTGGCAAGGAGAGACAGATGACCATCTCAGTAGCAAAAATATAAATTTTAAGGGGAACATCCATCCAGCATTTGTTCATGTCATGATGTGATTATGGTTAAACAGTCATCATATGAGCAAAATTGATCAGCATCAATCCTCTACTTCGCTAGAATAACCACAAACTGCAATTATTAACAAAATTTATGAAGCACTCAAAGCAAAAATAAGGTTGTACTTCATCATTATGGCATAAAAGCATAGTAGCTAGATCAAACTTATACAGTATTTCCACTTGTTATTTTATATTAAACTGACACCATATTCCAGGTCAAATCATATGAAATGACTCAAATGAGTTGACGCACAGTATGATATGGGGAACATGCGGGCAAATGGAGAAATGATTACTACAGTGGGACCTTGGACCATCAGAGGGTTTACTTCTAACTTCTTAATACTAATTCATTTTTAATAGTGAAATGTTGTGATGACATTTATATGGGTGTGAGTTTAATGAATGGCCTGATTTTGAGCTGATAAAGGTCTTGTCTCAATTGCCACTCATGCTTATTATAAATCTCGGTTCAAAATTCGGATGCTTCTCCTGCAGTGGATATGTGTCGGTTGCAGCAGGGGGTCAGGAGGGATGACGGGAAAATTATATATAACTACAAAAAGAATAACCCCAATCTCACAAACAGTGAGGGCTCATAGTCTCAACTTTGTGTACTTGGAAAGAGAATTTGCCCTAACTAGTTAAGCATAATCTCAAATAAGGTGCTATAAAAAGAGACTGACTACTAGTCCAGTGGGTCTGCCAGAAGGAATTGAGACCAATTTTCTCATTAAAACAATTGAGCCAAAAACAAATTCAGGCATGACAGGGCCTTCTTTTAATGTACTTGTTTCATACACGATTAAAAGTAAGATTCACTTCAATCACCTTTCCATGATGGCATCCACAGAAATACTAAATTCTGCAGCTTCCTTTTCACTCCTGAAAAAATTTACAATCTAATCCTCCAAAATAAGTTATATCCGGTGATTTCATTCTTTGTCTTGGTGCAAGAAGTATTCCCAACATTAATAACAACTTCCGGTAAAATAAAGAACTAATATCAATCTGAGTTTATCACAACTCACTCATTCAGTATAGTTTTTAATATTAAATCCAGCCCACCTCGTACAACCTCTTGCAGAATACAAGAATAAATGTCCATTCAATTCATACGCTTTCTTTTACTAGAAACTTGTGGGTCCATTAATTAGAAATCCTATTACAAATTATAATTTGATAAAGAAACAGACTTGCAAATGGGTGCTATGAATGCTACCTTAAGCTGCTTTTGCTGCATCCTGTGGAAACAATCGGTTCAAAATTTGAATCGTACCCAACACCAGAATCAGTGGAATTGCCAAATATGAGAGAAGGGAAAGATCGCTTGTCTTTTGCGCGTGTGATGCATAAAAATAGGAGATAATAGTATTTAATAAGTTAGAGAACACACCCCATCATCCTTTTTTCGCCTCACAATGAGAAGTGAAAAATGCCAAATGGCTCCCGTGGATTAAGTTAAACACTTGATGAAGCTAGCAAAGGAAATCTAGGGGTGGTGGTGGTTCCTCATTAGCTTAATATTAAAGCCTCTAGGGAAATCTAAGGGTGGTTGGTGGTGTCAATTTTTGTAGACTATTCGCTTGGAAAGGGAAGCTTGTTTTTCTTTTAAGTTATTTTTATGTAACGATTTGATTTCTATTAAAAATTAATATATAATTTTATTATCATTTATTTCAAAGGATGGTTTCGATTTTTATTTTTTCTATTTTCTTGTTCAAGTTCAAATATGTGATTTGTACAAGTGATTTAATTTGGTTGTACAATTTACAAACATGAATCTTAATTTTTTTAATTTGAAATTCAAATTTGGGGTTGATCTATTTTTTTCTAACTCAAAGTGTGAAATGTTTCACTTACCACCTTTAAAGATTTTTCTCGTGGCAATAAGGAAAATTATATTAAAAAAGAATCTAAAATAGATTACAATAAAAAGATTTCCACATAGCAATAGCCATAAATAAAGCTAAAGGATGAAAAAACTAAGGGAGTTTTCCCCTATTCTACCATCCCCAAGAACTAGAAGAATTTATGATCCAAACAAAACTCACATTCCCAAAGACCTTCAAGCAAGGAGAGTTAAGCCAGATTATTATGAAGAAGCTATAGAAATTGCCTAGCTCTATCCAAAGACGAAGACCTTCAATCAATGGCACTCTAATTGCAATCTACATTAGAGGCTCATTCCACTAAGCAATCAACAACAACATTCCATTCTCTAAGAATATGAACAAAGAAAATGTTCAAAATTGGAGTGAGATAGAGAATCTACTTAGCAAGAGATGCCAACATCTAGGACTCGTGAAGTTTCTCTTTTGTTCAAAATAGAAGCAATAATCATTGAATCCATTTCATAAATAACCTTATTTCAATCTATTTCATAGTATTTCTCAAGCACCAAAAGAATGATCAATGCCTCCATTTGATTATTAGTGCAATAGCTCATAGAAGTAAAGCAAAAATAAATAGAACCATCATTGTCGTGTCTAACATCACCAATCATAATAGCACTTGGATTGCCTCATGAGGATTCATCTATATATTGAATTTTTTTTAAATAATACATGGAGGAGACCACTTACCAATCTTGTCCACCTTCTTAGAATTATTTAACCCAGAGCTAGACTAAATTTGAGAAATAGTTGTGGGGGAAAACTCCAAAAGGCTTAATAGATGAGAATCATAAGAGAGAAAGACTTCAAAAGAGCATTTGGCCTCAATAGTTTCCTCGATTGAATCTCTAATCTTCTGCCTAACTTGTATGATAAGACTTTGGAACTCTTAAAAATCCAATGGTTCTTCTCTAATCAAATATGTCAAAGAATAAAAATGTTAGAGTCATAAGTTGTTTTACTTAATTAATTTAATCATATTGGTTAATTAATTAAGTCACTTATCACTTTAGTTACTTAAGCTAAACTTAGGCACATTAATAATTAATTAATTATTAATTATTAAGTGTGCACAATAGGGTTTCCCTTTTAGGTTTTTACTTTAGGGTTTCTTGATCTCCTTTTATAAGGATTGATCTCATTGTAATTATTAACGGGAGAATATTTGTAGCTTTCATATCTTCTTGAAAGTTTTCTCTCTTCTGTAACTTTTTCTTGTTGAAGATAATTGCATATATTTGTTTGCAGATCTCTTGCGTGGAAGGTGTACTTGTTTGTTGTTTGATCCCATGGCTTGTGGTTTTGTGCTTGTTTCACAATTCTAACAAAAAATAGGACCAAACTCACATGCAAAATATAAATAAAGAAGTTAATAGCGGAGGATGACCCAAGCTTTCCCAAAACTCAAATAAAGAAGTGGCATGAATGATAGATTACTTCCATCTTCCACCATTGCCTCCAAATATCCAAGGAGAAGGAAAACTAAAAGAAAAGGTGAGCAACCTTTTTTAGTGTTGCCACATAAAATGCATAAAAAAGGACCTTGAAATCCTCTCTTTCTATTATTATCCCAAGTGAGACATTTATTCTAACATAGTAACTAGGTAAAGAGATTACACTTGTAATAGCTTTAAATTTGTTCCAAATTTTTATCCACCTCTAGAAAGTCACTACTCAAACATTTATTATGCTCTAAAAATTGATAAACAAAAGAAACTGAATAAGCTCCTTTAAGATCATGATCCCACACATGAACATTCATTCCCTCTAAGTACCAATAAGGTCAATCAACAAAAATGGAGCCAAAAGTAGCTCAAGTTTTAGATGTTCCCCCTCTAGGAAAGGTACTAGGGTCCTTTTAATGAAATATTTGGAAAATCCCTAGATGGATTGGACTATTAAAATTAGCAGTTCTGACCATCCCAAAACCTTAAAAATTTCACTTAGGGGCTAGAGAAGGGGGAAGGACAAGAGTATTCAAAGATGGATATCCTAAGAATCCTTCCAAAAAAGAGATTTATCACCATTATTAATAATCTATAAAAGACCTTCCTTTGTAACCAAATCCCCCTTCTTAATTGTGTTCCAAATCATTGAACATTTCCCAATCAAATCCATCTAAGAAACATCCTCATTAGTAAATCCCCCCAAATACTTGAAATTAAGTATTCTATCCCAAGATTACTCCAGGTGCTTGCACCATCTCTAATATAATTTGGTATCTAGGGCTTGACAATTGAACTCAAACTACCTAAGGTTAGGGCCTCCATATATTTTAGGTCTACAAACTTGGTACCAACTTACTAAACTCCAGTTTGGACTCTAAATTCCTTTCCCATAAAAATTTCTTAGAAAGAGTGTCAAATTCCTTTAGAAAGCTCTTAGGGGCATATAAAAATAAGAATTTTTAAATAGGAAGAGCCTGCAAAGCATATTTTAATAGCATCAACAGTATAGCAAAAGATAACCACCAAAATGTCCAGTGACTAACCCTCATACAAAATCTATCCAAAATATTCTTCCACTAATCTCTTATGAGGTTACCAATAGATAAGGGAATGCCCAAATAATCCAAAGGGAAATTCCCTATTCTAAAGTGAAGAATGTGTTCAATTATTTGTTGGATAAGCACATGATTATTAAAGAAAAAATATTGGTTTTATCCTAATTAATTTGATGAAAAAAGGTAGACAATGTATGTCCAAAGATTTCCTAAAGTTGATCACATCACTAATTTTTACAACCCCCATCAAAAATGCATCTTTAAAAGTGCTCAAGATTTTATAGGATCGATGTTTGTACCAGATCAAGCCACATGAGACAAATAAAGGTGTGCTCCTTGTTGCTAGAAAAAAACATAGATTACAAAGAAAACATAGAGATACTAAAGCAGTAACTAAATGGATGATTAATTAACTCACAATATGGATTTCATATAGAGTAACAACCATCCAAAATTAATTATGCCTAAAAATAGGCCCACTTAATTTAGATGTAGCTATAAAAAGCAAGTGGTTAGATAAAAATAACACATGTCTAAGAATAGACATGTAGCTCCTAAGCACTCTTAAGCAGGATTGATTCCTACTCTAACACCCCCTTAAGCATAGCTTAGGTGGGCTCAAAAAAATTAGGTTCCAACGACTAGGAGTGATGAGGTACCCAAGTACAATGCAACCTCTCATAAAGTGGAGAAAGGGAGAAAACATGGTGAGAAAAACTCCCTCCAAACAAAGAGAAAAATAAGATGAAGAGGACTAGAAGCCCCCCTAAAGATGATGTTGTTGTTGAAGTAGAAGTTGCACCCCAAGAAGAGCTCATAGATGAATGGGCTTTCTCTCAATAAAATGTTTGGTGAAAATGTCAAAAACCTACTTTGAAGACTAGCAAAAGACTAAATTGATGATCTAACCATGAAAATGCTCTTGAATATAATGCACATGAACCTCTATGTATTTGATTTATTGATGCTTGATCAAATTCTTGTATATCTAAATGGTGCTCTAGTTATCACAAAGATAAATGTGGGATACCTAGATGGAATACCAAACTCAATGAGAATTCCCTAAAGCCAAAGAGCCTATGTAGCTACATTTTTTAGTGTGAAAAGAGATTATCAAATTAGTTAGTTTTTAGCATCCTTAATAGAGTCTTGTTCACACTACACTTAATCTTAAACTTAGAGGTTATCTAGGCTTTTGTCTTGCCTCATGTAGACTCACCAAGTGTCTCAACACTTGTCCATAGAATCTGACACTTGTTTTATACTTGGAGGGGTAATCAAATTTTGACTCTACCTTCTCACTTCTTCATCCTTGTCTTTATAAGCAAGGCTCATTTGTACATTTTACAACACATCACATGCTCATCTTTGGATTGTTTTGAGTTTGAAAGCAGATCTTGGTTACTCCAATAATATTAATGTCTCCCTTGTACTTTTCCTTTGTGGAATTTTTTTATTTTTTCTAGAATAACTGATAGGATCAAAGCCAAGTGAGAAATTGTAACTTGAAGTGGACTTACAATTTTGAGTATCACTAACCCAATATGAATATATGCATCCAACCAAGTCAACCTCTATGATAAATCTTTAGTGACACTTGAATTTGAGAGCACCTTGAAGATACTAAAGGGTCCTAGCTCTTTTTTGGTGTAGCTCACGAGGTTCCTATATGAATCTAAAAACCATGCCTATTGCATAAGAAATATCAGGCATGGTATGAGTTAGATATATGATATTGCCAACAAGTTATTGATACAAGGTAGCATTAACCAATGGTGTAGTACAATTAACCTCAAGCTTGACTCCAAAAAGAAAGGGATTTGGCAATTGCTTACAATTATTCATGTGAAACCAAGCAAGTAGATCAAGAGTGTACTTCAATTATGCAAGAATGATCCCTAATCCTAATTGTAAACTATTAATACCAAAGAAGTAATACAAAACCCCATCTTTCAAGTCAAATCTATCTTGTAGATTTGAATTCACTACTGCAATAGTAGATGAAGAGCTCCCAATGATCAAAAGATCATCAACATAAAGTACCAGTACCAACAATGAATGGCATTGCCACAAGAGATATGCATTAGGATCTAAATGATATTGAGTGAAACCTAAAGATAGGAGGAAGGAATCCATCTTGTTGCACCAAGTCCAATGGGCATGTTTGAGGTCATAGAGGGATTTCTTAAGTTTGCAAACTAAGGATGAATCGTGAACAAACCCTAGTGGTTGTTCCATCTAGATCTCCTCCTCAATGTCTCCATGAATAAAAGCACTCTTCACATCAATTTGGTGCACATACCAACAATGTGTTATGGAAATAGCAAGTGTGAGTTAAATTGAAGTCATCTTGGCCATGGGCATAAATTTCTATGTGTATTCAATACATGTAAGTTGTGAAAATCCCTTGGCAACCAAGTTTACCTTGTACTAATAAACCAAACCATCTACAAAAACCTTAGTCTAATATATCCACCTACATCAAACCACATTCATTCCCTTAGGAAGTAAAGTAAAGTCCCAAGTGTTACTTTTCATTAAGGAACCGTATTCTTATGCATAACACTATCCCACTAGGTATGTTTGATGTTTCTCGAAATTTCAGTGGATCGAATGTTAAGGAAAAGAAGGCATGTGACCCACTTTGATGATTGAACATGTATGTATGTCATCTATTGGATTCCCTGCCCAATCGCCTACACTTTGTAATGTTTTTCTAGCCCAAAGAGGGTGAGAAGTGGATGAAGAAAACACACACACATACTTATACTGAGGGGGGGTGAATCAATATAAGACCAAACTTTTCAATTTACAACTTTGGCAATCATAAAGCAATAATCAAAGTATCCACCAATGCAATATCTAACAATAGAGAACATAAGATGCACACACGATTTTATTTGGAAAACCTTGCGAGATAAAATCATAGAAAAATATTGCTTTAATAGGAAATTCCTTACAACTTTGTAGGCACCAAGCCATTGGAGACACCAATCCCCACAATTGAGCACCAACTCAGTAAGAGACACCAATATCTTTGAAAATGAGGCACCAACCTCCAGAATAATAAAGTGTTAAGTGCTTGATCTTATTCTTGAAATAGATTTGATCCTCCTCCACAAATCTACTCAAAAATATCCTTGAGATATGCTTGTAATCTTCAATATTTTCTATCCATAGATCTACAATAATTCACCCTTAAATTTTGCTCCTAGTTTTGCAATAATTCACCTTCAATTCTTCTCTTAAGTCTACAATAATTCACCTTCAATTTTTCTATAACATTCACCTTAGATCTACTTCTAAGGTCTACTTTAGATCTGCCATTAATAGGAATAATGTTCAATGAATTGTTTGATCTTTTGAACCCCAAATGAACTCATTTTTATATATACAAATGCACCCCTCAATATAATGGATGCAACCCCTCATACAGGTCAGCCAAGATAACATTTTATTTATTTTTATTTCCCTTCACCAAGGTGGGTGCTCATCTCCATGAGGTCAGCCCAAGTAAAAAAAATATATTTTAATTTTAAATGTATTTTAACTCCCATAAATGGGTCATCTCAAAGAGGGGGGCCGGCCATAATAAAAAATGTATATATATTGCAAATTTAAAACACTTTGGAAAGGGTACCAAGAGTCAACCCTTAGTAGTAAATTTATTATTTTATTTTACTTTTTATTTTCTTGCACCTTAGGAGGGCGAACATATGAGGGAAACCAATTTATGCAATTAATAAACTCCCCTCCATAGATGACCTTTGACATCAATGACAACATTTTCACCAATCTCTCCCTTTGTCATTGATGGCAACCTTGTAAAGAAAATAATCTTGGAATGTAATAGGAATTTCTCCCCCTGACTGAATGCTCCCCCTTACACTACTCCTCCCCCTTTGACATCAATGGAAAGGGCTTTCCAAGGTAAAAAGATAAGACAATGAATAGGTTCCCTTGAACACATGCTTCCCTTGAAGAACTTAGTGAATAGATGAGAGTGATAGCACTCCCAATTTCTCCCTTAGATACTCAAAAGTATATTTTGGAAGAGACTTTGTGAAGATGTCTACAATTTGTTCCTTTGTAGCAACATACTCCAAATTCACTTGCTTATTAACAAAATGCTCTCTTAAGAAATGATATTTGGTCAGAATATGCTTCATACTGGAGTACATCACTAGGTTGTTTGAGATGTTAATCACACTTGTATTATCACAAAATATGGAAATGGGATGATCAAATTCTACCTTGATATCCTTCAAATTTTGCTTCATCCAAAGGATTTGAGTGCAACAAGAAGCTTCTGCAACATACTCTACTTCTATTATAGACAATGAAGCTGAAGTTTATTTCTTACTCAACCATGACACTAGACTGCTACTAAGGAAGAACACACCTCCACTTGTGCTCTTTCTATCATGAACACTGTTGACCCAATAAACATATCTATAAGTTGTTAGGGTGAAATATTCACTTCTTGGACACCACAATAAAAAATCCATGGTGCCTTTTAGATACTTAAATATTCTATTGACTACTTGCACATGAGTTTCTTTTGTTGTTGCTTGAAACCATACCACCAAACCAACTACTTGCATAATATCGAGCCTTGTAGCTATGAGGTATAATAAACATCCAATCATGGATCTATACATAATCTGATTTATTATAGGATATTCATCATATTTGCTTAATTTACAACCAATAATCATAGGAGTACTTACTGGATTACAATCTTCCATTCTCAATTTCTTTAACATCTCTTTAACATACCTGGTTTGAGAAATAAAGATCCCTTTATTTGACTAAGATATTTTCAAACCAATTAAGAAAGATAGCTCTCCTAACATCGACATATCAAATTCCTTTTGCATGTTGGAGGCAAAGCCTTGACACAATTTATCATTGTTACCCACAAAAATGATGTCATCAACATATACCACAACAATCAACAATTTATCTCCTTCATTCTTGATATACATGTTGCTATTTGTCACTCCTCTTTTGAAGCTTTTCTCTTGAAGATACTTGTCTATCCTTGAGTACCAAGCCCTTGGGGCTTGCTTTAGTCTATAAAGAGTCTTCTTCAACCTACAAACATGATCCTCATTCTTTGATAGAATGAATCCTTTAGGTTGTTTAATGTACACTTCCTCTTTCAAATTGCCATTTAGAAAAGTTGATTTGACATCCATCTAATAAACCTTGAAATTCTTGAAACTCACAAGGGCTAAGAACATTCTAATAGCTTCTAATCATAAAACAAGGGTAATTTTTTTGTCAAAGTCTTTTCCCTCAACTTATGCATAGCCTTTGCACAGAATTCTCACCTTGTTCCTTGTGACTTCCCCATCTTCATTTAGATTGTTTCAAAAAACCCACTTGGTTCCAATGAAATTCTTATCCTTAGGTCTTGGGGAAAGCTCCCAAGTTTCATTCTTCTCTATTTGATCCAATTCTTCCTCCATATCCTTTATCCAACATTTTTATTCACTTGCTTTTGAGAAGTTCTTTGGTTCAACTTTGGAAAGAAAACATAGATTTACATATTTTTTTGTATTGACAAGTCTTCTTCTTGTCTAAATTTCTATGTATTTGTCTCCAATAATTAGATCTTTAGGATGGTTCTCTTGAACAAATCTAGATGGTGTCTTGGGTGGTGCCTTTGATGGAGTCTTTAGATTTCTTTGCTCAACTTCTCGATTTTCAATTTCTTCATCTATTTCTTCTTCTTTGCAACTTTCTTCCTTTTGGTAATCAATTTCTTGTACTATCTCCTTTTGATGCCTTTCTTTGTCAACCCTCAAATTTGCACTTTCAACAACTTTGTGCAATCTCTTGTAGCATTTATAAGCTTTGCTCCTTGTGAAATATCCAAGGAAGATACCCTCATCACTTCTAAAATTAAATTTTCCCAAATATTCCTCATCTCTTCTTATATAGCATTTTCTTTTGAAAACCTTGAAGTACTCTACTAATGCAGGCCTTCCCTTCCAAATTTCATATGAAGTTTTGTCATTATTCACTCTGAGTTGTGATCGATTTGAAATATAGACAACTATATGAACCACTTCTTTCCAAAAAGAATCAAATATCTTGGACTTATTTAGCATAGCTCTTTCCATTCCTTGAATTATTCTATTCTTTCTCTTAACTACTCCATTTTTTTTGGATTCCTTGTAGCAGAATATTGTCTTTGTATCCCATGCCTTTCATAGTATTCTTCAAACTCATTTGAGGTAAATTATTCTCCTATATTAGATCTAAGATTAACAACATAAAATAACTCTCACCTTACAAGCTTTTCATCCTTGTTGGCCCAAACGAATCAATGTGAATAAGTTCCAAAAGATTCAATGCAGAATACTCTTTATATTTGAAGCTTTCCCTTGTTTGTTTTCCAAATTGACATTGTTTGCAAATGATATTTGAAGGTTTTGTTATCTTTGGCATGTCTCTTATGACTTGTTTTTTGTTGATCTTCACAATGTTATAAAAATTCAAATGTCTCATGCTTTTGTGCCAACCAACTCTCATCTTCTTTCCCCATATAACATTTCTCTCTTTTGACTTCATTAAGAATGTACAAATTACCATTTATTCTATAAGAATCAACTATCAATTTTCCATCTTTCATGATTTTACATCCTTCAAAATGAAAATGAAAGTGTACCCTTGGTCACACAATTAACTTACACAAGAGATTATGCTTCAATCTTTCAACATATAAGACATCCTTAGTTTTGTTTCTTCCATTATTCAAACTAAGTGTGCCTTTATCTTTTATGCTTGTCATAGCATTGTCCCTAAAATTCATTGTTCCTTCATTCACTTTATTTAGAGAGAGAAAATTTATTTTGTCACTAGTCATGTGAGTTGAACAACCACTATAAACATATCATTTGTCTTTCTCATCTTGAGCATGTTGACCACCTGGAATACTAAGAGCGGGGGTGAATCCATATTCTTTTAAACTATTCAAACATTTAACATCCAATCCACTTAGCAGATTCAATTGCAGTAAATGAAATAAAGTGTGAAACATTCAACAACAACTCATAAAACATGAACACAAGTATTTTTATGTGGAAAACAAAAAATGGGAAAAACCATAGTGAGGATTAGTTCACAATATATTATAATCGGTTATAGTATATTTACAGAAGTGTTCATTGCAAGTGGACTCGTTGTCCAAGTGGACTCACTGCCCACTAAGAGAAAAAGAGAGATAGAAGAGAGTTTTGGATTACAACCTATATTGAACTATTACAATTGCATCTATCATATGCATGAGATACAGTTCCAATGAAGCTCAATAAACCGACTTTACACACTTTATTTGATTTTGATCTAACACTTTTATTTCCTCTACATTTGCATCACTCTAATCTTCTACTCAATATTCACAACTTAAATTCACACTTCTTTGATAATATTCTCTCAATTCACATCACACATATGTCTCTCATTCATCAAAATACTAAAAATGGTCTAGCATATATTTTCGCTTCAAGCATAACATCAATTAGGTCAACCTAATTATATGTAATATACAAATATACAATAAATAACTTGTCGGCTTAAATCCTTCCACACATTCCTTACACCAAGATCTAATCCTTAAAACAATTTGAAATAAATCACCATGGACCTATAATAGCCCCCACATAACTCTACAATACTTATTTAACCTTTGTACACCTTCATACTTATTAGGTTGGTGCCACAAAAGACCTAATACAAAAATTCTTCAACTGTATACCCATATTTTGACATGTGTACCTCAAAACATCATTCCAAATAGAATTCATACTCTATTGACATCTGCCAAAATATCCTTAAAACCACAAATCCAAAATCCTATCCGCAGAGAAGTGCACTCTCCTACTCAGATGCATTATACAGGAAATGACTGTAATTTTCCAGGTCGAACTTCTATCATTCATGACTTTCAAACAAAAATCCAAAACAAGATGGAATTCTAGAATTAGATGCTTCTACCAACCAAAAAAATTATGCTAGAACCACAAAGTGAAATGTTCACTCACGGACCAGTGCGGACCCAAAACTAGATGCTCTATTATTACACAGAATTATCAAAATTGACACTTAGTCAATTTCCATCGCAAGTACCTTCATTGGATCAAACCATCTTGCAAAATTGTCTTCCAAAAACATCCTAAAGCATGTTAGAATCAACCAAAATGATTTGCACCATGATATCCACCAATATACAATGTTGACATCAATGACAACACTGCAACACATAATAGTAAACTTTGTGCTTATCCTACATGCTCATGTTGCCAACAACAACATCAATGACATCTCCTCAATCTTCCAAAAATCTCCCCCTTTGTCATTGATGGAAACATGCTAAAATATCTCCAAAACATTCTCCCCCTTTGACATCAAGGGAAAATAGCACCTACAACAACTGTTCTAACATATATTAGATCTCCCCCTTAGAAATATATGCATATGTAAAAACTGACAGATTGAATTATCTTCCCCTAAGCCATGTACTAGAGCAAAATCCAAAAACTAGTGTAGGAAACTACTCTATATACTCCACATATATACAAAGAATCTCAAACTAAAAAATAGAAATGCATAAAGAATACGAAATGTTGTCAACCAAAAGAGGTTGACTCTTGTAGCTTCTACACATGGGTCTGCCATGCTTGTTTACCTTCTTCACATGCTATCTTGGTTGCCCCAAACAATCTACTTTATGTTTCAAACTCCATCAGTATCTCTTCTCCTTCTTTCAGAGTGTTAGGTATTGGATTGATTTGTGTAGCTTTAGTAGCACTCAAAAGGGCTCTTGAAACAAGTATGAGTTTGGGATTCACCAAGTCCCTTATCTCTCCAAACTACAAAATGGTATGCTCTTTTTGAGCCTATAACTAAAATAATTTCTTATACAAATCCTCTATAATATTCCTTATATCTCCAACCAAGTCAAGTGCCAGATCATAGGCACTAGAGGCATTGTTGATCTAGGACTCAATGGAGTCCATTTCCTTTTTGATGTTTTGTGTGGCTCTGGTCCACTTCATGTCATATTGTAGCAAATCCTTTTCCGCATCTACATACTTGTGCATCCATTAGATTCTCTTGAAAAAAATTATGTGCAAGAGCATATTTTTTAGTAATATCCATCATTTTCTTATCACTTATTCTCTTTTCAACCTCATTCTCAAATTTTCCTTTAAGACCAAAGGCATATTCTTTAAAGAATCAATTGACAATTTCAAATTCTCCATACTAGAAAGTGAGGTATCTATGTTCATACTGGTTATGGCCTCTTGCAATGCCTTACTACTTCTTCCATCAACTCTCCACTCTTTTGATGTGTTTCTATGATTTCCTTCTGGGTAGATGCATGGAATACATTTCCTAGCTATAGCTTGTGGAGGGGGGAAATCTTTTCCAGATCTATATTTCCTCGTTGCATTGGAAATTGTAGTAATTGTGATGATACAACAGGCTGAAAGTTGAGTTGCATACTGAGTATATTCTTTAAGGAATCTCCAAAGGAGTTGGAGAATTCACCAGAAGTCTTTGTTATAATCTCCACAATTTTTTCCTTCAAGTCCTTTTCCTTATTCTTTCTAGAGTTTACAAGATTTTCTTCTTCTATTTTTGCACCTTTGGATGCATCCTCGTTCTTATTTTCATCTTCCTTTTCTTTTTATTCTTCCTTCTCTACATCAACATTCTCTTCATCTACGTCCTTATTTAAATTCTCTTCCTTTATAGGCTTCTCTGTGTTACCTGGAGGAACAACATTTTCTTCATGTCTCAAAGGAGGAGTGGTTGTACCTTCCTTTGCTACTTCCTCACTAGTGACTATCTCTCCCTCAATATTCTTCTCTGCTTCTTCATCTTCCTTTTCCAATTCTTCCATTACTAGAGGGACATTATCCTGAATATATTCTTTATTTGTTGCATACTCATGTTGAGCATCAATGTCTCATGCTTCTTCACATGTAGTGAGTTCTGGAGCAATGTCCTTTGAAGCCATACCATATCTCTATGCAATGTCTAGAATTTTGTCAATGGTTTCCTTTTGTAGGTTTTCAAATTGGTTCTTGTCTCTACCCATAAGGGTAGTTACCCTTTGCTTCACCTTGAATTTTTTGTTGTATAGTTCAACCAATGTGGCTCTACCTCCCTCAAAAATAGAAGCACCAACTTTCTCCAATGCATATTCTTTTATCTTTCCTTCTTCAATTGCTTCTTGTCTTCTTTTTACCAAGACATTCCAAAGCTCCATAGGAATTTTTTTATCATATCAACTTCTAAAATAATGATATACTTGATAATTTCCTCAACAATGGTGGCCTTATCCACCTCATTTTCCTCATTGTATAGGGCTACAGTCTCCCCTAACATCTCATATTGCAAAATATTATTGAAAACTGCTTCTAATTTCATAGGAGAGTGAGGTCTTACCATTTTTGTTTGTTTTTTCTTTTGCTTTCCATTCAGAGCCTTCTTTTGGCTTGATACTACTTTCTTCTTCTACAGTGACACCTCCTTGGTGCCTTATTTCTTCTACTCTCTCATATGAACTATAAATTTCTTCTTTTCTTCCTCTATCTCTTCTTTGTTTCCTATATCGATGATTTCAAATCTTTTCTTTTTAACACTTTCTTCACCTTATGAAGCTACACTTTTCCTTTTGCGGACCAACTATGGTCCTTCTTCCTCCAATTCTTATTCTTCTTCTTCTACATCCACGCTTGTATTCTTTTCTCTTACTGGCTTTTGCTTCATTCTTTTCTTGGAAGGGGCTACAGGTGGTGTTGTAGTAGTTTTCTTCTTCTCAACCCTTGTAGTCTACACAATCGAAGAGGGTTTCTCCTTTATCGAAGGACTATCAATTTTTTTTCTCTTTTCTCCAATAGAGGTCATAGTCCCGAAGGACTTTTCGATAGAAGGAGAGGTGGTACCAGTCCTACTAGATCTTCTTATGCTTTATGAACCTCCTATAACACTTGATTCTCCCTTAGTTTTGTTCTCTTACTTGCTACACTTGCTCCTTTGAGATCCACGCTTGTATTCTTTTCTCTTACTAGGTTTTGCTTCATTATTTTCTTGGAAGGGGCTACAGGTGGTGTTGTTGTAGTAGTTTTCTTCTTCTCAACCCTTGTATTCTACACAATGGGAGAGGGTTCCTCCTTTATCGAAGGACTATCAATTTTTTTTCTCTTTTCTCCAATAGAGGTCATAGTCCCGAAGGAATTTTCGATAGAAGGAGGGGTGGTACCAGTCCTACTAGATCTTCTTATGCTTTATGAATGTCCAATAACACTTGATTATCCCTTAGTTTTTTTCTCTTACCTGCTACACTTGCTCCTTTGAGATGCCCATTTCCTCCACATACTTGTCAACCTTCTTCTTTATTTGTGGTTTTCTTTGTTCTATATGCACCTCCATATATTTTTCCTCATATGTATACCTTGCTTTAGTGGTGTATTTTGGACTTTTCAAAAAAATATCAACCAAGCCAATGATCTCTTGTTCATTGATCTAATATCCCAATTTTGGGATCCATACTATCCTTGATTCTACTACTTCCATCTTGCACTCATTTGTTGATACCAATAATGTGATATCATTTTGATAATTTTCTACCATTTACCTAGGTATCTTGTCTCTTTCATGCATCCTCTTTTGGAAAACTATAAATAAAGCAACAAGAGTATCATCTTGTGCCTTTGCATCACCAAGACTTCCCATAAAGTCTATAATATGATGAGCTACTAGTCGTCCTTGCAACCATTTCATAATTTTAGTTCTGAGAAGTTCCTTTAGGAAATAGAAGAGTAAACACACAACTAAGGTTCCATAATTAAATTCATACTTCTCCTTTGTTCGTTTCAAGTTCTTCATCAATTATTGTCTTAATAGTTCACAAAGATCATAATCCATTCCTTTTTCAACCATTTCATATGCCACATTGATTATAGTGGCAAATACAGAGTTTTCTCTATTAGTGAAGTATATTTTATAACCAATCACCATTGCTACATACCTCAGCTAGATTTCTTATGGGATTTACAGCTAGATCTGTCTTATCATAAGTTGCACCTGTGAGTTCTGTAACAACTCATTCTTGATTGATTTTAGTGTTGAAAATGAAGGTGAAATTGTAGCTTAAAACTTGTAAACCTATGTGACTGTAAATTTAATTAAGTGTTATTTGTCACAATTCTTTGTGTATGATTATTTGTTTAGATCAATCTTACCAATTGTAGAAAGAGATAATAGATTGTAGAAGAAAGAGATAAAAGATTGTAGAAGAATGAGATAAGAAGATAGAAGTGACATACCATATACGTGGAGAAACCCTTTCGGAAAAAATCTCCACCAGAATCAATAGTGCTCGTATTATTTAACCAAATAATTATTATAAATCAAGTACAGGACTCAAGGCCAATGGCCTTCCTACACCAAGAAAGCTTATCTGCAACATTGATCAAAGTGTCAACTTTCTTAATCAATACCTTTCCTAAGTCTCTATAACCAAGCTATCATAGGTAGAACTTCATGCTATCAACATAACAACCCAAATCTGCAAACAAGTCCCTATATATCCACCATCCTACAAAATAAGACTTCAAGGTAATAACACACATAGACATGCGATAAAAGACCTCTAAAATAACTCACTATAGAAAAGTGTAACTAGTCCAAGAGAGGTTCCCCTCTCATATAGAACACATGTGCCTTCTGGAACTCCCACTGCACAGGTAATGTTAAATCTGAAAACAAGATCACAACATTAACAAGTCCTCCTATAGCACTTCACATAGAGGATGTGGCTAACTCCTTTATCGTAGTGTCAAAGAAGGATACAATGATATGAAAAATACATCTCTCATAACAAAAGAACCTTCAAGAAGAATACAATATTCCCAAAAAGAGAGAACCTGCAAATCAAACCATGTTCTTATACCACACTAATATGTGCCAAACTGTGTAAAGTAAGATCTCCTTCAACACTCCCAAACTCAAAGGATATCAACATCTAACCATTCGACTTATAATGAAACATGGTAGAACTTAGATGCAAACCTCTCACAGAAAGTAAATCAAACTTAGCCAAACATTCCCACAACAAAAGAGAATATGCCCAAAGCTGCTAACTATCTCCCGTACCTCTCCTACCCAAATCCTCAAAACTCAATTTTCAAGACTAATGCATAAGAGAAGACAAGATACATATAAATAATGCATCTAATAATTAGGCGGGAAACACCTCTTAGATTATTTACCTGCTGAGTAGACCAAGAGTGGGATACAAGATTGTCCTATGCATACAACACCAAGCAATATAGGCTTTCAATAAAGATAACCTTCTTATCAGGTCTATGATGGACTCACATCCATTTCTAGGTGTAGGCTCCTCGGTCTTTACTATTGAAATTTTTTTATAACTAGTAACCATTCCAACACATATCTCTTAACATAAGAAATATCCAGCCTAACCCAAGTCTCTCTAGTATCCATGAGCACCCACCAATCAATCCATGCCAACTTCAAATGCAACCTGCATAATCATGAAACTCCAAGCAAATGATTAATACTCAAAACCAAAGAGAACTACATCCTCTCCAAAGGAAGGACAATAACATCTTTACCAAAGACTCTAAGGGTCCTTCATGAAACAAGATGTTAAAACCTCTTCAAATTACATGAAGATAACCATATCCTACCAAATCTCCCACTAAACTGTGATACTGAGCTATACATGGCAACAAGATGAACATCAAACCATCACTGTCAAAAACTCCCACTAAAACATGTAACCAATCTATCCATGACATCGCAATAACCATCTCCTAAATGAAGATCATCCATGGCCTCAACACAATCAAAGAATCTGCTGTTAACGACACAACTCCCAAAAGGCCAAGAAAACCATAATCTCTAAACCAAGAAGATAAAACACACTTCATTTTACAAATTTGTAATAACACAATAGTACAAGCTCCCACTACAGCCAAAAAACCTTCAAACTTTTAAGAGAAAGGTGTCCCAAACTCTACCCAACCGTTACCTCTAATACCAAATGTTGAAAATGAAGGTGAAATTGTAGCTTAAAACTTGCAAACCTATGTGATTGTAGATTTAATTAACTGCTCTTTATCACAATCATTTGTGTATGATTATCTTTTTAGATCAATTTTACCAATTGTAGAAAGAGATAGAAGATTGTAGAAGAATGAGACAAGAATATAGAAGTGACACAACATATACGTGGAGAAGCCCTTTCGGGAAAAAATCCACCAGAATCAATAGTGCTTGTATTATTTAACCTTAGAACAAGATGACAATAATACTGTATCAATCTTTGATTGATATGCTTCCTTTTCCTTCAACAATCCTTCTTCACAACCTGCAATAAACTCTTATAGAACTCTCATACACTTTTTGCAGCACAAGCTATCCATGCATTCCATGTGACCAAACATGAATCCACACATCCCATGCCATGCTTCAAACCCTCACACATGCACAAGCTATACCTGCTAACCTGCTACAAACTCTGATGCACTTGCTGCAACTAATAGACAATTAATGTGCATGTAAACTCATAAGAGTTATCAAATACAAGAGCATAAATCTCCTCTCAAAAATCTACAACTAGATTGTGCAAGTAGAGTTCCACACTGTAACATGAAGTCAAAACCAAAGTCTCCTCAATTTAGGTACCCTAAGCTGAACACTTAACTGATCATTGGTCAAAAAAATATCTTGCAAGAATCACCTCAAAGTTTGTGCCCAAGAATGGGCCCACTTAACTAAGCCTTGTAAATATATTCTCATGCAAAAAGTGTTAACTCAAAGAAGCCAACTTGGGCGCCCAAGGTGGGTCCAAGTCAATCTTAGTTAACTGAAACATATCTCTCCACCAATTCATGCAAACATTATGCATGATTGATCATACCCACTTAACTAAATGTATCCACCTGTTATCTTTCATGCAACTGAATTCATTAGTCATGCAACTCAAGTCAACTGAAGTCAACTAGCATTCAACTCAAACTAACTACATGCAACTAAAGATAACTGAACCATAACTGAACTGAATTGAACCAAACTAAACTAAATTGAACTCCACTCATGTAAATATCAATCCCTAACGTGTAGGATCTAAACATGCATTACTGAAGTGTTATCAATCCTCCAAATAGTTAACTTAAGCAAGATGGGTTCCACCTTCCATGTGGGCACCCCATGTGCTCCTGTTTTGTAGGAGCTCTTCTTGGGAATCCCCACATGTTCCTATCATTTAGGAATAATTACAAATTTCAATTTACATGTTCATTTCATTCAAATTTAATCTCTTTCTTATCCCAGTGTTGGGGAACACTTTCCAAGGACTTAGGAGATACATGAAATATGGTTAGGATTGCAATTAAGTGGTATCTTATTCCCAACATTCTCCCACTTGACATTATACATTGCAATTATTCTAAACAAGGAATCATTATTATAAATCAAGTAGAGCACTCAAGGCCAATGGCCTTCCTACACCAAATGAACTTATCTACAACATTGATCAAAGTGTCAACTTTCTCAATCAATACCTTTCCCAAGTCTCTGTAACCAAAATATCATAGGTAGAACTTCATGCTATCAACATAACAACCCAAATCTGCAAACAAGTCCTTGTATATCCACCATCTTGCAAAATAAGAATTCAAGGTAATAACATACATAGACATGCGATAAAAACCTCTGAACTAACTCACTGTAGTAAAGTGTAACCAGTCCAAGAGAGGTACCCCTCTCATACATAACACATATACCTTCTAGAACTCCCACTGTACAGGTAATGTCAAATCTGAAAATAAGATCACAACATTAACAAGTCCTCCTATAGCACTTCACATAGAGGATGTGGCTAACTCCTCTATCATAGTGTCAAAGAAGCATACAATGATATGCAAAATACATCTATCATAACACAAGAACCTTCAAGAAGAAGATAGTATTCCCACAAAGAGAGAACCTGCAAATCAAACCATGTTCTCATACCACACTAACATGTGCCAAACTATGTAAAGTAAGATCTCCTTCAACACTCCCAAATTGAAAGGATATCAACATCTAACCATTCAACTTATAATGAAACATGGCATAACTTAGATGTAAACCTCTCACATAAAGTAGATAAAACTTAGCCAAACATTCCCACAACAAAAGGGAATATTCCCAAAGCCACTAACTATCTCTCATACCTCTCCTACCCCAATCCTCATAACTAACTCAAGTTCAATATTGCAAGGAGAACAATGGAAACACATAAAATCATGCATCTACTTCTCAATAATCCCTCATAACTCAATTTTTAAGACTAATGCATAAGAGAAGATAAGATACATATAAATAATGCATCTAATAATCAGGCAGGCAACACCTGTTAGATCATTTACCTGTCGAGTAGACCAAGAGTGGGATACAATATTGTCCTATGCATACAACACCAAGCAATATAGGCTTTCAATAAAGACAACCTTCTCATCAGGTCTATGATGGGCTCACATCCATTTCCAGGTGTAGGCTCCTCAGTCTTTACTGTTGAAAAACTTTTATAACAAGTGACCATTCCAACACATATCTCTTAACATAACAAATATCCAGCCTAACCCAAGTCTCTCTAGTATCCATGAGCACCCACCAATCAATCCATGCCAACTTTAAATGCAACCTGCATAATCATGAAGCTCCAAGCAAATGATTAATACTCAAAACCACAAAGAACTACGTCCTCTCCAAAGGAAGAACAACAACACCTTTACCAAAGACTATAAGGGTCCTTCATGAAACAAGATATTCAAACCTCTTCAAATTGCATGAAGATAACCATATCCTACCAAAGCTCTCACTGAACTGTGATACCGAGCTATACATGGAAAAAAGATAAACATCAAACCATCACTGTCAAAAACTACCACTGAAACATGTAACCAAGCTATCCATGACATCGTGATAACCATCTCCTAAATGAAGATCATCCATGGCCTCAACACAATCAAAGAATCTATTGTTAACGACACAACTCCCAAAAGGTCAAGAAAACCATAATCTCTAAACCAAGAAGATAAAACACACTTCCTTTACAAATCTGTAATAACACAATAGTACAAGCTCCCACTACAGCAAAAAAACCTTCAAAATTTTAAGAGAAAGGTGTCCCAAACTCTACCCAACCATTAGCTCTGATACCAAATGTTGAAAATGAAGGTAAAATTGTAGCTTAAAACTTGCAAACCTATGTGACTGTAGATTTAATTAAGTGTTCTTTGTCACAATTCTTTGTGTATGATTATCTGTTTAGATCACTTTTACTAATTGTAGAAAGAGACAAAATATTGTAGAAGAATGAGACAAGAAGATAGAAGTGACACAACATATACATGGAGAAACCATTTTGGGAAAAAACTCCACCAGAATCAATAGTGCTTGTATTATTTAACCTTAGAACAAGATTACAATAATACTGTATCAATCCTTGATTGATATGCTTCCTTGCCTTCAACAATCCTTCTTCACAACTTGCACAAAACTCTCATACACTTTCTGCAACACAAGCTATCCATGCATTCCATGTGACCAAGTATGAATCCACACATCCCATGCCATGCTTCAAACCCTCACACATGCACAAGCTTAACCTACTAATCTGCAATAAACTCTGATGCAATTGCTGCAATAAATAGACAATTAATGAGCATGTAAAATCATAAGAGTTATCAAATACAAGAGCATAAAGCTCCTCTCAAAAATCTACACCTAGATTGGCAAGTAGATTTTCTCAATGTAATTTGAGTTCAAACCAAAGTCTTCCTCAATTTAGGTGCCCCAAACTAAACACTTAACTGAACATTGGTCAAGAAAATATCTTGCAAGCATCACCTCAAAGTTGGCGCCCAAGAATGGTCCCACTTAACTAAGCCTTGTAAATATCTTCTCATGCAAAAGGTGTTAACTCAAAGATGCCAACTTGGGCCCCCAATGTGGGTCCAACTCAATCTTAGTTAACTGAAACATATCTCTCCACCAATTCATGCAAACATTATGCATGATTGATCATCCCCACTTAATTTAATGCATCCACCTATTATCTATCATGCAACTGAAGTCATTAGTCATGCAACTCAAGTCAACTGAAGTCAACTAGCATTCAACTCAAACTAACTACATGCAAATAAAGATAACTGAACCATAACTGAACTTAATTGAACTGAACTAAACTAAACTCCACTCATGTAAATATCAATCCCTAATGTGTAGGATCTAAACATGCATTACTAAAGTGTTATCAATCCCTCAAATAGTTAACTTAAGCAAGGTGGGTTCCACCTTCCATGTGGGTGCCCCATATGCTCCTATTTTGTAGGAGCTCTTCTTGGGCGTCCCCACATGTTCCTATCATTTAGGAAAAAATACAAATGTCAATTTACATGTTCATTTCATTCGAATTTAATCTCTTTCTAATCCTAGTTTTGGGGAACACTTTCCAAGAACTTAGGAGATACATAAAATATGTTTAGGATTGTAATTAAATGACATCCTATTCCCAACATTTAGCACTAGAACATGTCCGATGGAGCATACACCTGTAACCTCTCTAATCACCTCTTTTGTTATCATTATAGGCATGTCACTCCATACAAACGTATCTTGAATTCTACTTAATGCAATCCTAACCCATTTATGATCAAAGAAAAAATTCAAATACCATTGCCATACATCAAGTTTCTTTGTGACTAGGTTTTGGTATTCTAGTTTTAGGGAAAAATTGTCTCCAGTATGTTTTTTCATCCACATATCTCCTAGCTTACTATGATCATATTCTTCCATCTTTCCATGAATGTAAATCCTTGTATCTTCTATATGCAAAACCCCATATGGAACATACGAAAAATCACCTAACTCGAGTCATCTTCCATGCATTTAGCAGGTTATTTCTTGAATTTAGGTTGTGGCTTCTCAATAACCTCAATTAACCTCGGTGTAGCCATTGCAAAATGAATTCAAATCATTTTCAAACAAATTTCTCTATGAAACTAGGGAAAACAAGATTCATAAATACCTTTTCTTGCACTTGCCGAACTAGGGTTTGAACACATCGAATCTCAAATCACCTTGATCACTTCAAATTCTTTGTTCGTTGCTTTACTCGTCAATTATAAAAGAGTTTGGCTAAGTGAAATCACTTTATAACCCTTCAAATATGACCTAATTTTGTATTGAATGTTTCAAACAATAAAGTTGGAAAACCTTTTTTTGTATGCATGGTCAACTTCTAATGCTTTGCAAACTTCCACATTATCATATTTTCTTTCAAAATATTCACCAATAGATCAAGCATGTCGATCTACATCATATATCTTCATGATGAAGCATCAACATTGTTTTTTTTGGCAAGGATAAAATATGTTCATTAAAGCTCCCCCTGAGCCAAAGCTGTCAACTTAGTTTTTGGAGGAAACATCTACACTGGATGGTGGTACAGATTCACCCTTAACCTTGGTCTCTTCCTTCTTTCTCCAAATCTTATCCATCTCCTTCTTTGTTTATACAGGATCAATCTTTTGTGTTGGTTCATTCTTCTTTACCATATCATCCTTCTTCATATTTTTGCTTCTACAAAACTTAGAAATGTGTCCAGGCTTATTGTGATTGTGGCATATAACATTTTTTTGACCAATATTCCTTCCATTAATTCTATATTTGCATTGATTAGCTTTATGCCCAAATCCATGACATGTATAACAGTAGCCTTTGAAAGATTGAACCATTCTACCATTGTTATAGTTATTCATCATTTGAATTCTACACTCACTAGCTCCATGACCAAATTTCTTGCATGTAAAACATTGACCAGAAAAAGGTGGAACATTCTAATTCATTCTACTTTTACATTCCATTGCCTTATGTACAAATTTATTGCAAGAATAACATATACCATTAAAATATGGGTACCTTTTGCATTTGGTTGTCTGACCAATGGTCTTCTAGCTTCATTCCTTTGATTCCAGATCTGCTTGCCATTGTTCTTCTTATCTTCAACATTTGATGTTTGATTCGAGATTTCTCCCTTTTCAAATCCTAAACCTTATTTATCTTTAGAGACTTTCTAATTTTCAATCATTTCATCAAGATTTGTAGAACTCATATTGAATTTGTCTTCATGAATTCTTGGTTTTTCTAGATATGATCTTAGATTTACAACTTCTTGTTCAAGCCTTGTACATTCTTCAGATTTTCTCTTCACCATTGCATTCATACATTCCTCAATTATTTTCTTTTCTTAAACTTGCACGTTCAGACCAGTGATGGTTTTATTTTCTTGCTTCAATTGTTCCCTGACTTCCTTATTCCTTTCTCTAAACTTCTTGATTTTCTCTCTCAATTTTTTGATGCATTCATATGCTTCTTTGACATTTTCTTTCAAATCTCTATTTTCACCTTTAGTTCTTTCAAGATCTTCAAGAGAAACTTTGATTTTTCCATCTTTTTCAAGCATGCAATCTTCTTCTATAGATCCAATAACAAGAATCTCTTATGGAGGAGTAGATAGTCTTCTAACAGTCATATGTTCAACCTCCAAGATCTTCCCAAAGCAGTTAAGCTCCTTTCAAGGAATCAAGCTTTGATGTCAATTGTTGAACACTTAGAATATTGAGAGAGGGGGTGAATCAATATTCTTTTAAACCATTCAAACATTTAAACATCCAATCCACTTAGCAAATTTAATTGTAGTAAATAAAATAAAGCATGAAACATTCAACAACAATTCATAACACATTAACACTAGGATTTTTATGTGGAAAACAAAAAATGGGAAAAACCATGGTGAGGATTAGCTCACAATATATTATAACCATTTATAGTATATTTACTGAAGTGCTCATTGTAGGTGGACTCACTGTCCAAGTGGACTCATTGCCCACTAAGAGAAAAAGAGAGATAAAAGAGAGTTTTTCTTATAGCCTAGATTGAACTATTACAATTGCATCTGTCATATGCATGAGATATAGTTCCAATGAATCTCAATAAATTGACTTTACACATTTCATTTGATTTTGATCTAACACTTTGCTTTCCTCTGTTTCCACATCACTCTAATCTTCTACTCAACATTTACAACTTAAATTCACACTGCTCTGATAATATTTGGTCAATCTACATCACATACATGTCTCACATTCATCAAAACACAAAAAATGGTCTATCATATATATTTGCTTCAAGCATAACATTAATTAGGTTGGCCTAATTAGATGTAATATATAAAATAAATAATATACAACTTGTCAACTCAAATCCTTCCACACATGCCTTGCGCCAAGATCCAATCCTTAAAACAATTTGAAATAGGTCATAATGGACCTATAATAGCTCTCGAATAACACTACAGTACTTATTTAACCTTCACATACCTTCATACTTATTAGGTCAGTACCGCAAAAGACTTTATACAAAAATTCTTCAACTGTATACCCATATTCTGACATGTGTACCTCAAAACATCATGCCAACTAGAATTCTTACTCTATTGGAATCTGTCAACATCTCCTTAAAATTGCAAAGCCAAATTCTTATCTACAAAGAAGTGCATACTCTCCTACTCACATGAACTGTATAGGAAATGACTATAATTTGCTAGGCCGAACTTCTGTCATTCATAACTTAAAAAAAAAATCCAAAACAAGATAGAATTGTGGAATTAGATGCTTCTACCAACTAAAAATATTATGCTAGAATTGTAGAGTGAAATGTTCATTCATGGACCAGTGCAAACCCAAAAACTAGATGCTTTGTTATTACACAAAATTAACAGAATTAACACTTAGTCAATTTTCATCTCAAGTACCTTCACCGAATCAAACCATATTACAAAAATTTCTGATCCACAAACATCCTAAAGCATGCTAGAATCAACCAAAATGATCTGCACCATGATTTCCATACCAAGATACAATGTTGACATCAATTACAACACTGCAACACATAATAGTAAACTTTGTTCTTATCCTACATGCTCATGTTTCCAACAACAACATCAATGGCATCTCCTCAATCTTCTAATAGAGCATGTAATGCAACTTGTACAAGCATGGATTTTTATTTCATTTCTCATTCCTTCTTTTTCCAAACCTTGTTTGATTCATCCTTTTTCTTGTCACAAACATCCTTCTCCTTATTTTGTCTCAAATGCTTAGGAAAAATAGTTCTGCAAAAATGTGTTTGTTAGAATTGTGAAATACGCACAAAACCATGAGCCACAGGATCAAACAAAAACAAAGACACCTTCCACGCAAGAGATCTGCAAACAAATATATGCATTTATCTTCAACAAGAAAAAACTATAGAAGAGAGAAAAATTTCAAGAAGATATGAAAGCTACAAATATTCTCCCATTAATAATTACAAAGAGATCAATCCTTATAAAAGGAGATCATGAAACCCTAAAGTGAAACCTAAAAGGGAAACCCTAGTGTGCACACTTAATAATTAATAAATAATTAATTATTAATGTGCCTAAGTTTAGCTTAAGTAACTAAAGTGATAAGTGACTTAATTAATTAACCAATATGATTAAATTAATTAAGTGAAACAACTTATTACTCTAACACCCCCCCTTAAGATGAACTTAGGCACATTAATAATTAATTATTTATTAATTATTAAGTGTGCACACTAGGGTTTCCCTTTTAGGTTTTTACTTTAGGGTTTCTTGATCTCTTTTTATAAGGATTGATCTCTTTGTAATTATTAACGGGAGAATATTTGTAGCTTTCATATCTTCTTGAAAGTTTTTCTCTTTTGTAGCTTTTCCTTGTTGAAGATAATTGCATATATTTGTTTGTAGATCTCTTGCGTGGAAGGTGTACTTGTTTGTTGTTTGATCCTGTGGCTTGTGGTTTTGTGCTTGTTTCACAATTCTAACATGGTATCAGAGCGTGGATTCAACAAACCCCTTCTCGATTTATGAGGTTTTCTTCTTCAACAAGGGTTGCAGGCTTCATATCTGAATCCCCTTTGCTTTATTTGCAAATTTTGGAGGAGGGCATTTGAAGAAGCATTTTGGCATGAATCAGACCTCTCCATTGAATCCAGAGTTGCTGGAATAGTCAAGATTGACCTTTGTTTTGTCAAAATTGGCTTCTGTTTGTCAAATCTGTGAGGGTTTGAAGAAAGGGCTTCTTTTGCCAGATCCAGGGGGTGCTCGATTTTTCAGAGCATTTTGAGCCCAAACAGACCTCACCGTTGCGTTCGAAGCAGCCAAAAACCTAAAGATCGACTGTAAACTCACCTATATTTGATCCAATTGTTAAATTGTAATTTTTTATTTTTGTTTTTAAAAAGCTTTAATTTTTTTTTAAATGTCAAAAGCTTTTTAAAAAGCTTTTTTTTTGTTTTAAAAAAAAGCAAAGGTACAAAGTACCTTGCGCAGGTCCGTACTTGCACAGGCCTGTGCAGCAATCCTGCGCCCATTGGAAGCTATGGGGGTGGGGCCCACGTGCCCCCCCCCCCTTCCCCCCCTCCATACTTTTTAAAAAAAAATTACAAAAAAAACTGCCATGCCTTTTCAATATATTTAAAAAAAAAAAAAAAAATTTGCAAAAAAAAATCAAACGATTTTTTTAAAAATCACCTTGAATTGCATGTAGATGGCGAATAGGGCCGTACGAGCAAAAATTTTTTGCCTCAGAAATCAACTGGACCAAATATAGGCAAGTTTACAGTCGATCTTTAGGTTTTTGGCCACTCCGGACACAACGGTGAGGTCCGTTTGGGTTCAAAATGCTTCGAAAAATCAAGCACCCTTGGATCTAGCAAAAAGGCCCCTTCTTCAAACCCTCACAGATCTGACAAACATAAATCAAATTGGACGAAAAAAAGGTCGATCTTGACTATTCTGGAAGCTCTGGATTCAATGGAGAGGTCTGACGCATGCCAAAATGCTTTGAAAAATTGCCCTCCTAAAAAATTTGCAAAACAAATAAAGAGGTTTCAGATTTGAAGCTGCAAACCTTGTTGAAGAAGAAAAACCTCATAAATCAAGAAGGGGTTTGTTGAATCCACGCTTTGATACTATGTTAGAATTGTGAAACAAGCACAAAACCACGAGCCATAGGATCAAACACAAACAAAGACACCTTCCACGCAAGAGATCTACAAACAAATATATGTAATTATCTTCAACAAGAAAAAGCTACAGAAGAGAGAAAACTTTCAAGAAGATATGAAAGCTACATATATTCTCCAGTTAATAATTACAAAGAGATCAATCCTTATAAAAGGAGATCATGAAACCCTAAAGTGAAACCTAAAAGGGAAACCCTAGTGTGCACACTTAATAATTAATAAATAATTAATTATTAATGTGCCTAAGTTTAGCTTAAGTAACTAAAGTGATAAGTGACTTAATTAATTAATCAATATGATTAAATTAATTAAGTGAAATAACTTATTACTCTAATAGTGTTGTGTGCCCAAAATTGTTACACTTATGATATATGATGTTATAGTCCAATAGAGGGGAAAATACATTATAATTCCTCTTCGTGAATTCAAAATCATTGCTTATGAACTCTACAATTTACTGCTTCATGCCCAAATCGATTACATGAAAAATAATAACCATGGAAAGAATATTGAAACCTAGTTGTGTGTGGCTTCTATTGAGGAAAGGGCCATTTAAGGTTGTCCTTTTTAGTTCTTTGAAACTGTAAGACTTTATCCTTCTTCTTGTTCTCCACTTTGTTCACCTTCTCTTTGTTGGAACTTTTGAGGGCCGTAGCATAATTCTTAATTTCCAACATCTTTGTAGTTTTCAGACTTCTTTCGTCAAAACCAAGACCACTTTTGATGAATGGTGATATTTTTGAGTTGATAAGGTCCTCTAACATTTCAAAGTTTTTATGAAAATTTATGTTTCTGTCGAACTAATCTTTATTCGTTTCTAGCTCCTTCCTTAAGGAAACAATTTTAGATTCAAGCTTCTCACACTCTATTTCTTTTGCCTTTAGCTTGTTGGGATTAAGGTGTCTTAACCTTAGAGTCCTAACATCTTTAATTTAATGTATTATTGTATTTATTTGTATTATTTAATTTCCTATATTGTCATGTCATAAATTGGGACCCACCGGTTGGGTGGCATCCCCGTTGGGGGTGACTGAATCACACATCATCATCTTAAGTGGATATAGGCATCACACTTTCTAATATTTGACTTATGATAATTATATGATGCATTATAAGACATCTTTATGCATGGAGAAATTTGGCGCCCAAGTTGGGTTATGACAGGTTGTAAGAGAATCGGATAATTTGGCCAGCTATGACAGATTCTATGTCGGATCTTGTGGCAGATTTTATGGTAGATTTATGACAAATTTTATGACAGTTGTAAGGAATTTGTCATAGGCTATTATGAGCATATTTTGGGAACCCAAGCTTGAAGAGAGAATATTGCATGTTATGACGGTTTTAAGGGGTGTAAGGGAATATTGTACATGTGTCCAAATGCATGTTTATGGTGTGGGATATTGTGCCATGTGGACTTGGACACCCATCCTCTTTTAGATGCTTCTCTTAGCTTGTATTCTCTATATATTGTATGCCTTATATTGTAGAATACATAGTTTGTTTGCAATTAATGAAGTGTTCCCAGATTCACTCCAGAATAGGTGTTTGTTTTGAAATACTTGTTGAAGAAGCTTTGTAATTGGAGTTGCATTGTAACATCTATTTGATTTAATATAGTATTACTATGGTTTTGGAGGTTGAGGTTTTTTACCCAAAAGGGTTTTCCCCATGTATATTCGATGTTTATGCATACTTATTGTCCTATCTCATTCTTTCTATGGGTTTCTCCTTACTGTAATTATATAAGGTATTAAAAGGATTTTTTGGTAACTCACCCCTACTTAGATTAGTGTAAGAACCTAATTGCACTCACCTGACTTCCTTTCATTTGGTATCAAAACTTGGCCAACCTTGATTACTTTGTTGGGTTAGAAGGGTTTTCTGAGCTGATCTTTGTTTCAGTGGGAGTTTTTTAGAAGTACATTTCATGACCTTGTTGTAGGAAAGAGATGGAAAGCACATATAGGAGGATTGAGATGGAGAAGTTTAACAACAATAACTTTGAGCTTTGGAAGCTCAAGATGAAAGATATGCTTGTAGATCGTGATCTATGGGTTGATGTTTCTAGAACCAAACCATTAGGCATGAAATAAGAAGACTAGGAGCTCATTGATCAGAACGCCAAGGGTCTCATTAGACTCTATTTGGTTGATTCTATTCTCTTGAATGTTCATGAAGAGAATATTGTTGCTTCTTTGTGGAAGAAACTTGGAGATGTTTATTAGGCTAAATCCATGGTAAATAAGCTATTCCTAAGAAAGAAGATGTATTATCTGAAAATGGAAGATGGAGGATCCATGGTAGACCACCTAAATTCCTTTCAAGATCGTTTCATGCTCCTATTGTGTTATTTTCTAGACTCATGGGATCAATTAGTGATGGCTATTGGAAGCACAAAAACCACTTTCAAAATGGATGAGGTAGTTGCTTCGTTGTTATCTGAAGAGATGTAGAGAAATCCTTTTGAGATGGCCAAGGAGGCCCTTGTTGTTCATGGTAGACCGAAGGAGAAAGGTAAAAAGAAGGACAAAAATTTAAAGTTAAAGTCTCTAGGGAGATCTAAGTCTCTTGGTAAGAAGTCAAAGGAAAAATGTTGGAATTGTGGCGAAACTGATCATTTTTAGAAAGACTAAAAGAAAGAGAAGAAGAAGAAAAGAAAGTATTTCTCTAATTCTATATCTGAAAAATCATCTCAAGTTGAAGTAGAAGCATTTGTTGCAACCTTGGAAACCCATGCATCAAAAGATATGTGGTTGATAGATTCAGGTGCATACTTTCACATGACCTCTCATAGAGGTTGGTTTTCAGAGTATGAAGAGTACGATGGCGAGAAGGTGTACTTGGGTGATGAATCTCACCTAAAGATTGTTGGTCGTGGAAGAGTCAAAATTAGATTTCCTGATAGAAGAGCGAAGGGGATTGATGGTGTCGTACATATCCTAGGTTTGGCATGAAACATGCTTTCTATAAGTAATGACGAGAGGAGCTATGGTGTTGGCTAAAGGTGTTGAAGTTGGCACTTTGTACAAGTTGGATGAATACACAATACAATGCAATAATTCTTCTGATGTACAAAAGAAGAGACCTTTGGATTCTTCATCCTCACTATTAGATTGTGTAGTGAAGAAGTCTATTGCAACTAAATCTTATGGTCATGCATTTTGGGTACCTAAGGGTGCTCATTCTATTTAAATGAAGCTTCCTACAGAGATGAAAATGTTATGGAATCGACAACTCAGTCACATTGGTGAGAAGGGTCTTAGGAACCTGAAGCATAAGATTATTGTTCAAGGCCTTGATGATTGTAATCTTGAGTTTGACTTTTGCGAACATTGTGTTTATGGAAAACAACATTGTGTTTGTTTTTACTCTAGTTCTCACAAGTCTTCTAGGGTTTTGGACTATGTTCATTCAGATGTTTTTGGTCCTATAAATGTTCCTTCATTATCAAAATCTATATATTTTGTTTCTTTCATAGATGATTACAGTAGGACATTTGTTTATTTTCTCAGAAGTAAAGTTGAAGTCTTTAGTTGGTTTAAGGAGTTTAAGGCCTTGGTATAAAATTAGACTAGTAGAAAGATTAAGTGTTTGAGGACTTACAATGGTGGTGAGTTTTTTTTTTGTAGAGTTCAACAAGTTCTATAAAGAGCATGAGATTGAAAGACATAAGACAACTCCCTACACTCCACAGCAAAATAGAGTTGTAGAGAGGATGAACATATCATTGATGGAGAGGGCTAGGAGTATGTTGAGTGGTGCTAGCCTTGAGCAAAAGTTTTGGATTGAAGTGGTAGCTACTACATGTTATTTTATCAAAAAATCTCCTACATCACCACTTGTTGGAAAGACACCCATGGAGGCATGGTTTGGTAAAAATCCTTCGATGAGACATCTCAGAGTATTTGGTTGTGAAGCTTATGCTCATGTTCCTATTGAGAAGAGGTCAAAGCTAGAGAACAAGGCAATTAAGTGTATCTTTATCGGTTATGGTGTCGGTGTGAAAGGGTACAAGCTTAGGGACCTAGAAACTTAGAAGGTTCTCTACAATAGAAGTGTGATTTTCAGAGAGATGAAACCTTCCATTATTGAGATTCAGCCAAAAAAGGAAAAAAAGAATAAGGAGGTAGTTCGGATTCCACCTACTCTAAAGATAGATGAACTACACACTCCTATTGGACCTGATGATGAGGAGAGATCAAGAAAATTAGAAATTTTTGAAGAACTTCAACCTCAACCTTCAAGGAGGTCTACATGAGTTAGGCGGAAATAGAAAAGGTTTGGTTATTAATTATTAGATTTTGGTTGCTTTTTTGCTTTGATTGTTAACACTGATGAGCTTAGGACTGTTAGAGAGGCTATGGGTACGAGTGATGCAAATTATTAGATGAAAGCCATGGATGAGGAGATGGTTGCTTTAAAGAAAAAAAAGACTTGGGATCTGGTACCTTTGCTTGTTGGGTGCAAACCTATTAGTTGTAAATGGGTTTTCAAGAAAAAATGTGGTCTTGATGGTAGTGTTGAGAAGCATAAGGCATGATTGGTCTCTAAGGGGTTTTCATAGGTGGATGGAATTGATTATGGTGATATATTCTCTCTTATTATGAAGCTGAAATCTATCTGATTCATGTTATCACTTGCAACAATATATGATTTAGAATTGGAACAAATGGATGTGAAGACAACACTCCTTCATGGTGACTTGGAGGAAGAGATTTACATATCACAACCAGAGCACTACATTGAAAAAGGTAAATAAAATTTGGTTTGCAAACTGAATAAGTCTCTTTATGGTTTGAAACAATCTCCTAGAATGTGGTGACAGAAGTTTGATACCTATGTAATGTCATTGGGATTTCAAATATCTAAATCTCATCATTGTGTGTATTATGAATCTAATAATGGTTGCATTCTCATTATTGTTTATATGTAGATGATATGTTGTTTATTAGGAATGGTAAAAGTATGATATCATATTCAAAGTTTTAGTTGTCAACATAGTTTGAGATGAAAGACCTAGGTGCAACTAGGTACATTCTAGGAATGGAGATCATGAGAGACAGAGCTAACAAAAATCTTTGGTTAAGCCATAGCAAGTATGTGAACTTGGTGTTAGAGAGATTCAACATGGCAGATTACAGATAGTTGGTTGTTCCTATGATGCAGGGGACAAAGCTTTTTGTGAATGATTGTCCAAAACCTCATACTTAGATGGAGGACATGACTAGAGTTCCATATGTGAGTTTAGTTGGAAGTTTGATGTATGCTATGGTGTGTACAAGACTAAACATTGCCCAAGCAGTGGGATTCCTTAGTCACTTTATGGAAAATCTTGGAAAAGTATATTGGGATGCAGTTAAGAGAGTGTTCAAATATTTACGGAGTACTTTTGAGTATGCCTTGTGTTTTCATGGTCATCCTATTATACCTTAGCATTCTATGAGTATTCCTGGATATGTGGATTCAGATTGGGCTAGTGATATTAATAACAGAAGATCCACCAGTGGTTACGTGTTTATGATGTTTGGTGGCGCTATCAGTTGGATGAGTAAGCGACAGGTTGTAGTCACTTTGTCCATGATAGAAGTAAAGTACATGATAGTCAGCCATGCTTGTAAGGAATCTATTTAGCTTAAGATATTGTGTTTTGATATTGGTTTAGATGTAGGACAAAATACTATTTGTTGCAATAGTCAAAGTTCCATTTGCTTAGCAAAGAATCCTACCTTTCATGCCAAAATAAAGCACATTGATATTTAGTATCATTTTATTCATGATATGGTAGAATATGGAAAGGAGAACTTGGTAAACGTAGACACTTTGGTGAATGTTGCAAATGCATTGACGAAACCAATGAGCACAAAGAAGTTTAGATGGTGTTCTGATTCCATGG
Organism: Sequoia sempervirens; assembly: GCA_007258455.2. Lineage (NCBI taxonomy): Eukaryota > Viridiplantae > Streptophyta > Pinopsida > Cupressales > Cupressaceae > Sequoia > Sequoia sempervirens. The sequence goes on along the minus strand of VDFB02086081.1, from coordinate 14,523,862 downwards.
GCCTTGGGGCCCTAAGAAGATGATCTGTATGACTCTTGGTAGGCCTTCAACAAGTGGGAGAATGTTGGGATTAAGGTGTCTCAACCTTAGAGTCCTAACATGTTTAATTTAATGTGTTATTGTATTTATTCATCTTATTTAATTTCCTATATTGTCATGTCATTAATTGGGACCCACTGACTAGGTGGCATCCCTATTGGAGGTGATTGGATGACACATCGTCATCCCAAGTGGACATAGGTGTCCCACTTTGGAACCTTTGACTTATTATAGATTCTATGTCATGCCATAAGTCATATTTCTGCATGGAGAAAGTTGGGTTATGGTAGGTTGTAAGAGACTAAGATATTTTGGTCAACTACATGACGGATTCTATGATGAATCTTGTGGCAGATTCTATGGCATATTTATGACATATTTTATAATAGTTGTAAGGTATTTGTCATAGGCTATTATGAGCATATTTTGGGTGCCCAAGCTTAGAGAGAGAATATTTCATGTTATGACAGTTATAAGGGCTATAAGGGAATATTATACATGTGTCCAAATGCATGTTTATGGCATGGGATATTGTGTCATGTGGATTTGGATGCCCATCCTCTTCTAGATGCTTCTCTTAGATTGTATTCTTTATATATTTTATGCCTTGCATTGTAGAATGCATAGTTTGTTTACAGGTAACAAAGTGTTGTTGGATTCACTCTAGAACAGGTGTTTGTCTCGAAACACTTGTTGAAGAAGCTTTATACTTGGAGCTACATTGTAACCTCTATTTGATTTAATATAGTAGTACTATGCTTTTGGAGGGTGGGTTTTTTTTACTCAAAAGGGTTTTCCCCATGTATACCTAGTGTTTTTTGTTTATGTGTACTGGTTCTATCTCATTCTTTCTATGTGTTTCTCCTTACTGTAACCGTATAAGGTGTTAAAAGGATTTTTTTTGTAACTCTCCCCTACTTAGATTAGTGTAGGAAGTTATTTATGCTCACTTGGATTCCTTTCATAGCTGATCTTTTAAGTCATCCTCAATGTGTTTGTATTCTTCAAATTGAGTCTTCAAATCCAAAATTATCTTTTGAGACTTTTCATTATCTTCTCGGATTTTGTCTTTCAGCTTTGAATTATACTTCTTGATTCTTTTGATTTTGTCTATGTCAATAGTAAGTTATTCCTCAAGATTTGTTATAGTATTTGTCTCTCTTTCAATCTCTTCATTCCCTTTGTCTTTGCACCATGGAGCTTCTTCTTTTGTTTCCATGGCCATGAAGAGAATTTATTCTCTATAACTTTTGGAGAAAATTTCATCACTTTCCTCAGATGAAGTATTGCTTCCTTGAACATGTAGGCTCTTCTTTATTCTTTAGAAATTCTTCTTGCTTTCAGATTTCCTTTGAGTGGACTTCTTGTTATAATGACTTTTCTTGCCTTTTCCCTTGTCATAATATACTTCATCTTTGCTACTATCACTTCCAACCTGGGACATTTGGCAATAAAACAACCTATATTACCACAATTAAATCATTTAAGAGTATACTTGTTGGAGTAATTAGGATAATCACTTAATAATTAATTAATCATTATTTAATTATTAAGTCTCTTATTACTTTATTCACTTAATGTAAACTTAGGATTGTATATTTAATTATTAAATTAGCCTATGAAAAGTGTCATCATCCTATGCAATGAGACAATATGTGCTTTATTTATCCAATCTAATAATTAATAATGCAATCCTAAGTTTAGCTTAAGTGAATAAAGTAATAAGGGACTCAATAATTAATTGATGATTAATTAATTATTAAGCGATTATCCTAATTACTCAAAAACCCCATTTAAGATTAACTGGAGTAGCCAAAAACTAGATGAAGGAAGCATGGATGGGTCTAGGATACAAGTCCTGATGAGGTACCCATGTACAAATAAATGAAGCTCTCATAAATAGAGAAAATGAGAAAACCACATGGGAAAAAATCCTCTCCAAAAGAGAGAAAAAGAAAAATTGCATTAGTGAAAGAAGGAGAAGGATAGAAGGAGGACTCAATGTGACCCCACAAGGACTTCTTCTATCACACAAATACAATATATTTCCCCCCGATATGAGAGAGAAAATGAGGATATGAATCCCCATACAAAGAAGTGGCTCATGGAACAATGAAGAAAATCTAAAGATAGGATATGATCCATTGCTTGCAAACAACATTTCTCCCTTTAGGAAGAAACAAATCAACTGGTGATTAGAGAATCCAATAAAAAAATATGGGTGATACTAGAATCCAAATCCAAATGGTGTGTGTCTCTAAAAACTGCTTAGTGTCCACACGTAGAAAAGCGATGATGTCGATCTAGAAACTAGTGAAGATTGATGTAGAGCATGCTCCAAAGACGATGAAGATGATAGTGGAATAACAACATCAATGTGGCTATCAACAAAGAGGAGATGAATTTCCTCAAAATAATTCTCCAGATCTAAAATATAGGACTCCACAAACAAGGATGAAATGTCTATAATTTATGAATCCCAAGTAGCTGTGTCTAGAAGAAGATGGACCTGTTGCACTGAATTAATAGTGGTGCAGGGCACCATAGGTCTTTATGCAAAAAAGTTACAAAGTTTTTTTTTTTGTGATGTTAAGTAATTTTTTTGGTAATAAGGCCCTTAAGACCATGTTTTATGTCTTATGGGTCAGTTGAGTCATGTTGGTGTTAGTTTGTTGGAAGTTGTCAATTTTGTAAAAGTTGCAAAAATGTTGCTCAAGCAATTTTTGCATTTTTTGGGGAAGTTGAACAGTTGGGGGATTTGAAAAATAGTTGGGATCAATTGGTTATGCTTGGTAATTATTTAAAAGTAATTTTGTACATTGAGAAAAGGGTTGGATGGTGTAGATTTGAATTTTGAATAACAAAAACTCTGTTTTTTGTGTTTTGAAGCTTAATTTGCTGCTACAGAGACTTGTACAGCTTGGTACGGCTTGGGAGTGATCATTTATGAATTGATATTGATGAAGCATTGAATCTTCTATCATTTTCATTTGGTCTCATCATTTTTCATTAGGATTTGAGCATTTTATAGCAATTTTTCTAAGATTGGTTTGAAACCATTGTTTAACTGTCTTGAAGGTATGAAAAATGCAAAACCCACCATTCCAATGGTGAAACCTCATGAAACTTGGTGGAATGGATGGGGTTATGGTTTTTTTGGTGTCTGAAAACTTGTAGGATCAAGGGATGGATGTTGGTGCTAATTTTTTGATGCCCTAGGTAGAAAACCTCATGTTTTTGACATAAAAATTGTATAGGAGTTAGGGTTTGTAGAAAATCTCTTGAGAAATTGTTTGTAATGATGGGAAATGTTTAGGAAGACCCTATTTGGCATGTTTGGAGTTTTGGTTTGAAGATTGGAATCCTAGAGTGTGGAGCCTTTGTGGAGACCTAGTAGAAAAGCCTAATTAGGCCTAATTTGTAGCATAACAGTCAATTTTTGAGGGTTTTGTTTGAAAGAAACCCTATCTGCAAAGTTGATATGTTCTCAAGTGGAAAAAAAAGGTATCTTAAACGGTGATTAGATTCTAGGTTTGAGGCATAATTTGGAAATTGTGTGGGAAAACCCCTGTTTGAAGTGCTACAAGGGGAATTGAAGAGTGGTAGAGAAAACCCATGAAATTAGGGCTCTAAGTTTGAAGAGTTTGATTTGTTGAGTTAGGTTTGACTTGGTTTTTGATCATCCACCCTGATCTGCATCAAATTGGTATGAGAGCATAGGTTTGGTCAATAAGAAGAGAAAGGTTGAAGTTTGAAAGAACAAGATGCCTCCAAAAAGTAACCCTATGGCTAGGGAAATGAATGAGATGAAAGAGAAGACTACAAAAGAGATTAGAAAATTGAAGGAACTACAAGAGATGGTGGAAGCAAGGCTTGAGGCTATTGAAACCAATCAAAGGAGAGGTATGGTCATGGGTGATGTGAGTGACCATGAAGAAGAAGGGGAAGATGAGAATGAAGAAGAAGAAGAGGAATTGGATCCTGAAGAGTAGAAGTTTTCCAAGCTACTGAGAGTAGTCAAGGAAGATAAACACAAGGTAAAGATTGATTTACCAATGTATGGAGGGAACTTGAATGATGCAGATCTTTTGGATTGGATAGCAACACTTGATAATTACTTTGAATGTGAAGATGTTCTAGAGGAACAAAGGGTAAAGGTAACAAAAACAAAATTGAAGGGTCATGCCCTTTTATGGTGGGATTATGAGCAAACTGAAAGGAGGAAGAAAGGAAAGTCAAAAATTATCTCTTGGGACATAATGGTGGTCAAGCTTAAGGGTAAGTTCTTATAGGATGATTATGTAATTCAAATGTAAAAGAAACTTCAAGGCCTGAAACAAAGAGAAATGGATGTCAAAGTCTATATTGACGAATTCTATAAACTGAGTATAAGAGTAGGTCACATGGAGGATGATGTGGAGAAGGTGGCTAGATATCTTAGTGGGTTGAGGTTTAACATTCAAGATGAGTTGAGTTTGAAATATCCAAGGACGGTAGAGGAATGCTTTCAATTGGCAATCAGGGCTGGAGAAAAATTAAAGAGAAGGCAAGACAAACAAAACAAGGGCATAAGTAGCAATTCCAGAGGAAGAGGGTCATTTTCTAATACAAGGAAGTCATATGAGGGCCAAGAAGATACAAGCAAAGTCCAAGAGCAAGGGGCAGATCAGAGAGGTGGATTTAGAGGAGGTAGATCAAGATTTAGAGGTAGATTTAGAGGTCAAGGAAGAGGTTCACAAGGATTTACAGGAAGATGTTACCAATGCAACAAGTTTGGACATAAAGCATGGAAATGTAATGAAGGTCAGGCCTCTACTTCACATGGAGGAGAAAAAAGAGCTCAATTGGTGCAAGAAGATGACAATGAGAGTGTAAACTCTCCATCACAACATGCTACTCTAGAGGTTGGTGAATCACTCATGGTAAGAACTCTCATGAAGGCATCAATAGAAAAGGAGCCACCACAAATGAAAACTCTCTTCAATGCAACTTGTATGTGCTTGGGTAAGGTTTGTAAAGTTGTAATAGATTCATTAAGTACATATAATATGGTTTCAGTTGAGATGGTTGAAAAACTTAAGTTGCCTAGAATACCATATACTACCCCTTACAAAGTCTCTTGATTGAATGAGCGTCAATATGTTTTGGTGAATGAACAAAGTTGGGTGGAGTTCAATATAGGAGGGTATAAGGACATAATTTTATGTGACATACTACACATGGATGTATGCCATTTGCTACTAGGGAGGCCTTGGTAATTTGATAGGCATGCTATGTATGATGGAAGAAGGAATACTTATGAGATAGAAAAAGATGGGATCTCTTATACTTTGACACCATTGAAAGAGGAGGACAAAGGAAAAACTAAGTGATCTAATGTGATGATGGTAGGTAGGAAGGAGTTCATAACATTAGAAGAAGAGGAGAACATGGACCTTGTAGCCACCCCTAAACCTATAGACATTATGACAACAGATATCAAGAGTGATTTGATGTTGGAAATCCAAGATTTGCTTAAGAAGTATATTGCTATGATGATAAGAGGAGTGCTACATTCATTGTTTTCAAAAGGGGATATTGGTCATTCTAATTCTTTCATACCAGAGGTTAATATACCTGATCAAGCAACAGTTGCAGGGACACAACAATAGATGGAAGAGGTGAGTAGCAAAGGTGAAGAGGTCAAGGATAAATTGAAAAAGAATGTGGGAAAGTCCAAGCATACACCTAAAGTGAAGAACAAGGAAATTCATTACAAGGATGAAGGAGGTATGGTTATAGGTACTAATGCAGGTTCAACAACATTTTCAAGTGAAGAATGAGTCAAGGATCATCTATCAAGTAGGTCACTGAAGTTGGAGCATACCCTAGGTGCCAAAGGATTCAAAAAGACAAGGGATAGTGCTTTTTTCCAATATTTGGTTCATTGGAAGCATTTACCAAATGAAGATGTCACTTGGAGGTCAGAGAATGGTATGAACAAGCATCAATCTATTGTTGCACCACTATCCTCAATGGGACTTGAGTCCTTTTTTCCTAGGAGTATGGTGCAGGGAACCATAGGTCTTTATGCAAAAATGTTGCAAAGTGTTAGTTTTTTGTGATGTTAAGTCATTTTGTTGGTAATAAGGTCTTTAAGACCATGTTTTATGTCTTGTGGGTTGGTTGAGTTATGTTGGTGTTAGTTTGTTGGAAGTTGTCAATTTTGCAAAAGTTGCAAAAATGTTGCTCAAACAATTTTTGCATTTTGTGGGGAAGTTGAATGGTTGGGGGGATTTGAAAAATAGTTGAGATAAAATTTTTATGCTTGGGAATGATTTAAAATCACTTGTGTATGTTGAGAAAAAATAGAGAAGAGGACAACATAGCCTATTTTAAATTAGGAAATATTGGGGGTAGGTGAAACCCTAAGCTATAACAAATCTGGGCCACACATTGTAATTAAATCCTGGCCATTCATTTGGAAAACTATAAATAGGAGCTTGCTCCTCATTTGTAAGTGTGGTGAATTGTTGTAAAAGGCATTTTGCAGCAATAGAAGGAAGTATTGCATTATCTTGGGCGTTTTCTTTGATTTTTTTCATTATGCATGCATGGTTGAACCTCCATGTTAGTTTTTGTTTCTTGAATGTCTTTAATGGTGGTTATTGTTACAGTATTGGATGCACTTCTAGCTCATACTTTTTGTGGTTTTTGATGATGAATCACTTTGCAAAGATAGTTTGAGCCAATTCATATGTTGCACTTTAGTTCAATTGTATTTTCATGAGGTGAATGAAAAATCTAAAAATCTGCAGACCTTAGAAGATTGCACTGATTTTGTGTAGCTATAGGTTTCTCTTGGTTAAACAAAACTCAATTTTATGGGATTTTGTCTACTGTAGCACCCTCCATTGTTGTTGTTCATTCATAGCTTAGATTTAGAATAGCTCTCTTAACCCTTTCTCTTTTGTTGTTTCTTTTGACTCTTTGTTAGAGTAGGACTCCAAGCACCATCGTAGTGTCAAACTTGGTGATTGAGGCGAGTTTCAGCTTGTTGTTTTGAGTGAGTAGTCACTGTTCATTCACTTCCAACACTTTGAAACTCCATTTGCAGAACCAACTTCCCATGCTTTATAAACCATAAAGGACATCCTGTGATTACCAAAAAATCACATCAACCAATTGAACTAGATTCCAAGCATTTTCATGACCTAATACCCGCGAGACCTTGGGATGTTTTCTACAACTTATTTGTAGAAATTATCTTTCAAGAGAGATAGAGAATTTATGTTATGTTTGTGTTGAGAGGTGCAAAAACACTCATCAACACTTCCCTGACCTTAATTAAACTCCGCCTATTTCTACAGTATTATCAAGATAAATAGAATAACCTATTACCTCATTATTATACACGGGTTGTGTTGCCTTATTGTTGGGATTTGGGTTTGGTTGAGCTGTAAATGGTGTAGGCTTTGGTGGTTGTGTCGAACTGGCTGGCTGAGTAGACAATGATGGTATATGTGGAAGAAATTTTTGTGGCTGTTGATATGGGTTAATCATAGGAGGAAGTGGAAATTGTGATTGTGATGGATATGGTTGTTGGTATGGTGAAGGTTGTGGTGATTGTGGCACCCATGCCTATTGCCATGGCTATAAAGTATTTTGTTATTGATGCATCCATTGAGGGTATGGTGGAGGTTGTTGTCAACCCCCATACCATCTATTTTTATTGGAAAAAGAATTGTATTGGTTAGGTCCCAGAGAAAAATAATCATTCATTATCCTAGGATACATTACTCGAGGTGGAAAAGGTTGCCTTGGGGCCATGTAGTAGATACGTTCCTCATAATACTCCATATTAGGTACACCTACGGGAAGAGGCCTTAAGGTAGAACCTTTGTTGGCTTCTTCTAAGGGTAAAATATTTTTCCTATTATAAGGGAAATCCTCACTACTATGTCTCTTGTGACAGGTTAGACAAAATACAGCCAAGGACTTTTTGGCTTCCTCTTTCTTTTTATGAGTATATAAAGTGTCTATATGTTTACCCATTTGATTTAACAAATCAATTTCTAAGATCTTTGAGTAGATTACCTATTTCACACTTTGTTATACCTGTGGCATTTCCTGAAGAAGAAATCTTACTTGAATAACTTCTCCCTGAATGTTAAGACCTCGAGTAATTCCTACAAATGTCACAAATATCGTTAAAGTTCAATTTAGAGACATTACCTTTTCCTATTAAATTCAATGCATCCATAGTATCATCTCTTATTCCCCTAAGAAACAACATTTTAATAGTATCAGGAGTTAGCCCTATTTGTTGTGATCATTGTAGGTTGAACATGAATTATTTGAGATAATCTTCCATAGACTCATCTTCTTTCTATGTCATGTGAAAAATTTCGTCCCAAAATTCTTTCGTTTTACAATACTCCTAGTATTTTGTTAAAATAACTCCATGTCGTTCCATGTTCTGATGTTTCTGAGGTTCATCAACCAGCATAAGGCTACATCCTTCAATGTGGCTAGGAATAACTTGAGCTTCTATGCATCACTTTGATATTCATAACTATGGCACAACACATCAAACTCAAATAAGAACATATCAGGATCCTCAACAGAAAGACCACGAAAAACCAGTAAAGTGGAATGGGGAATTTTTTTCATAGGGGCATCCTCTTCAGGATGCACAATTGGAAACTCAAAAGTGATCGGGTTGTTGTGGGATAATTCTCTTGCATTTTTATTGTTGTTGTTATTATTGTTGTTGTTGTTGTTGTTGAGATCATCCATGACTTGAGACACGCAAGGGGTGAAGAATGTTTTAAATGGATTTTGGTTTCTTAAAGATTGACCAGCTCTAGACTCATAAGATTCTTGAAATAGCTTTGTGACCCTTTTTTGTAATTCTTCGGAAGACTTTGAATGGACACCGGAAGGGGTCTCAATAATGGTAGACTCAATAACACACTTTTAGATATCTGATTCGGGTAACTCTTTCTCAGGTGATGGGTGTACAACTAATGGTTGTAAAAAAATTTTCAATTTTTCTCATTGTGAGCCACTTCCCTCAATGAATGGTTTTGATTTTTTTTTCAATTTCTCAAATTGTGAACTATTTCATTTTTTAAAAATCTACTTTTACTATCTCTACTATGATTCATGCACCTATATTACTTATAGCAGCACAAATAGGGAGTATTAACCTTGACAAGGTCAACAATTGTGTAGGCTTTCCTCTTGACGTACTGGTCCTAACTCAACTTACTATGGTTTCAGGCCTTTAATAACTTTCCCCAACAATGGCACCAAAAATGTAGGGCAATATTGTGGACTACAAACTTATCTTTATAACCTTATCAAATAGTTCTATGAACTCAATTGGTATGACTCCTCAGTTTATTCTTGTGTCAACCCAGGTAATGTAAACTGACAAAAGTTATTGGGGTTTTTTTCCTAAGGGATGAAGATAATACGTTGAGAAAATATGAGATGCACTCTATGAGAAAAATAAATATTCAATTTCCACACTTACTAGAAATTGCTCTAACTTTCATTCTTTAAATAACTTATGATCTAATAAGAATATTCTTTAAATTAGATGCAGAACACTAATTAAATACTCTTAGTCTCAGTTACACATAAAAAATTATGCATATGTTGATTGAATTAGTCTTCAGATTGCTATCACAAAAAAAGTCGACTTGTAGGTGAATAAGCTAAGTATTAACTTGAGAATTCACCAGCTTATTGTTGAGTTGCTTTGTATGGAGCTTGTTTTCAATTTACATGCATAAAATATAGGATTTGAGGCTTTTTTGTTGCTCTATAAATAGCTGAACCATTTCATTTGTGAGGGACACATTCTTTCCTAAGAGATTATACATTTTTTGCAGTTCATTATTTTGAGTTATTACCAACCATACTTGTCTTATTTTATGAGTGAGATATAGAGAGTGATATTTCGTGAGTGAGAGGTATCATTGTTGTTTGAGAGAAGTAAGCTATCAACAAGTGAGATAGTGTTGTTTGTGAGAAGATGATTATCAAGCTAATAACTATTAGAGAAGGCTGCATTGCTGTCTTTAGTTGGATAAGCGATAATAGGCATGAGAATCTCTTCTTTTTTGTTATTTTACTTTGATTGATGTGTCTTGTATGCATGGTTGAGATGTCTTTTCCAATCTATGCATTAAAGAAGGTAGATTATTTTGAAAAGAAAGTTAAGCTATTATGCTATTTTCATATTGTGTTTTTAAGTTCTCCATAGTAGTAGATGGGTTTTTATCATAGGTATTATATACTAGGTATGATTGAACATGAAAAGCACATATGGTGTATTCAGCTAAGTTATTTATTTAACTAAGAAAGCTTGTGTTTACTCCTAGGAGAGATATTACAATATTGGAGGGAGTTGTTTACGTACTTGTAAGTAGGGTTATCCAAGTATATAGGTTATCTTTGGAATGAAGGACTATCCATTGAACGAAAATACCTACCTTGTGAACTTAATAGTTAAGAAGGTTTATTAGAAGTAGTTTAATATGGTTGTAGGTTATCTCGGATGATGGACTATCCATTGAAGGAAATACCTATGCATAGCTTAAAATAGCCTTCAGTCAAATTGGCCCTGAGTAGTGTATATGATAGATGACCCTCAGTAGAACATACTGAATGGAACACTTTGGCTAAAGTAGTGTGATGACCTTTGGCTCCGTTGTAAGTTCACCATGATCCAGTATTACATGCTAGACAAAGATTGTGGGATTACAAGTTCTAGTTATGTAGGATGCTTAGTTGGTTGTCATTATCGGTTACTCTACCAATCTCTTTGTCAAAGGGAAGGACCATCTATCGAATTATAGATGTGCGAGAGACCACATTATGAGTTTGTGGTTGGTGGAAAATCATCTGAGTGATACTTCTCCTCCACAACAGGTGACAAAAGAACAAATATTTGAAAGGAAGGACCCTGGACCGTCTTACAACTATTTGTTCTAAAACTCTTTGAGCTATGTATGTAGTTGTATGCCTTCTTACATTGATGTATTATATGAAATGAAAAGGAATTCATGTTGTAATATGCTATGCATGTTGTTTGGAAATTATCAATAAAGAAAATAATTTTTTTTATTGCAATGGTTTGTTACTTGTATATTTTCTCATTTGGTGTAATATTAGAAATTTTTACTTCATAGAAGGGTTAGTACATTATAGGAGTCATCCAATTAGGAAATCACAGTGATGACTCAACCCTGTCCTGCATGAAATAGTTAAAGAGGAGTTACATAGACTATTAAATGTTGGATTTATATGACCTATTTCAGATAGTCAGTGGGTCTCTCCTCTAGTTGTGGTTCCTACAAAAAATAGTAAGTGGGGAATTTGTGTTGATTATAGAGCACTTAATAAAGCTACTAAAAAGGATCACTTTCCCTTATCGTTTATTGATCAAGTGTTGGAAACTCTTGCAAGTAAATAGTTCTTTTCTTTTCTTGATTGGTTCAATGGGTACAACCAAATTCGCATAGCACTTGAAGACCAGGACAAGAACACCTTCACTTGTGCTTGGGGCAGCTTTTCCTATAGCATTTTTCCATTTGGTTTATGTAATGCTCTTGCCACTTTTCAAAGGGTAGTTTTGAGTATTTTTGCAGATCTTGTAAATGATTGTGTTGAGGTGTATATGGAAGATTTTACCATCCATGGTAATACTTATGAAGTGGCTAATTTTTTTTTAGAAAAGGTACTCAAACATTGTATAGACACTAATTTATCATTAAGCCATGAAAGTGCCATATGCTTATGAAAAAGGGGATAGTACTTGGTCATTGTATTTATTCTAAGGGCATTCAAGTTGATCCCAAAAAGATACAAATCATTCAAGACAAGTTGCCTACACCTGGTAGCCAAAAGGATGTGTGTAGCTTTCTAGGACATGTAGGGTATTATAGGAGGTTCATCCAAAATTTTAGTAAGATTCCCCCCCCTTGTTTACCTTGTTAGCAAAAGATGTCATTTTCTCTTGGACAACATAATGTCAAGAAGCTTTTGAAGCCATTAAGACTGAGCTTGTAACCACACCAGTACTTAGAGGTTGAAATTGGAAATTTCCTTTTCATATTTATACTAATGCCTCTGATTTTTCCATGGGAGCTGTGCTTGGATAGGAAGAAGATAATAATTTCTATTCCATATATTACATCAACAAGAATTTTATGAGAGTTGAGGTAAACTATATGGTAAATAAAAAGGATTTTCTAGTTGTTGTTTATGCAATCAATAAACTTCATCATTATATTACCGGATACAAAGTGTCTGTTCATACTGATCATTCTGCAATTCAATTCTTAATGAATACACTTGTTGTAACCGGTAGGGTTATTAGATGGTTACTTTTGCTTCAAGAATTTGACATTACTATACTTGACAAACCTGGTTGAGAGAATGTGATTGCAAATTTTTTGTCTAGGTTACAACAACAGGAAGATGAACCAATTCCAGTTAATGCTGCCTTCTTAGATGAGCATCTCTTTGCTATATCAACAAAAATTTTGTGGTTCACTAACATTGTGAATTACTTGATTACTTGCAAGTTTCCACCTCATTTCTCTTTGAGGGAACATTGAAAATTGGTTGGACTCAGTGGTTAGTACACATGGATCAACAGATTACTCTTTTGAATTGGCATTGACAACATCATGCATGGGTGTGTACCCGAAGAAGATGTCTTCGACATACTTCGCACATGCCACACAAAACCTTGTGGAGGAAATTTTTAGGAAATTTTGCTGCTCGAAGGACTGCCCAAAAGGTTTTAACTATAGGCTATTATTTGACTACACTCCATAAGGATTGCAAGTGTTATGTTTAACACTATGTTAAATGTCAGCATATGGGCTGCCCCATGAGCTCAAATGAAATGCCCCTATATCCTCAACTATCCATTGAGCCCTTTGAAAAATGGGGGCTTCATTTTATTGGACCAATCAACCCACCATCTGGGAACAAGGAATACATCCTTATGTGCACAAATTATGTAGCCAAGTGGGTTGATGTTGTTGCCTGGAAGCATGCAAGGGACACCAAGGTAGCTAAATTCCTCTATTTCAAGATTTTTACCAGGTTCGGTGTTTCACAAGAGATAGTCACGAATCAAGGTCCACAATTCACGTCCAACCTTATTTCTTCTTTGGTTCGTGAGTATGAGATTAGACATTGCAAGTATTCACCCTATCATCCTCAGACCAATAGACAGGTTGAAGTTACCATCAAAGAAAATGAGAACATTCTTACCAAGACAGTTTCCCTCAATAAGAAAGATTGGGAAGCACAACTTCCTAAAGCAGTGCAGGCCTATCACACAACGTGGAAAACCACCACTAGTTTGAAACCTTACAAACTTGTCTATGGTAAGAAATTTGTTCATCGTATTGAGTTTGAAGTGAAAACTCTTCGTACCAAACTCCAATTGGGTATGAACTTGACTGATGAATAGAAATAATGAATTGCACAACTTCACTCATTGGAAAAACTTCATCAACAAGCACTCTTCCATGCAAAGATTTTCCAAAAACAACGTGCTCTTTGGCATGACCATTTCATTTGACAATGGTCATTTCAACTAGGTGATTGGGTGCTCTTGTATGACTCTCGGTTCTAGGATTTCAAGGGAAAGTTTCATACTTGGTGGCTCGGGCCTTACGAGATCGAGATGGTCTATGAAAATGGTGCAGTTAAGCTTTGCACTATGGATTCCGATAGCATGAATCTAATCGTCAATGACCACCGTTTGAAGTTGTACAAGAAGCCCATTTCTAGAGAATATTTTTTCTCAGGCTTGCCAAAGGAACTCCATCTGTTTGGTAGAGTTCCTGTGGCCTCTTCATGTACCTTTTAGGTGCTTTTTGAAATGTATTTACTTATTCATAAAAAGAAGAAGAAAAAAATTGCAATAAACCTAGAGGTGAAAATCAGAATTTTAGCATCTCTAGGTGTTAACATGGTGAAAAATAGCCTCCTGACAGTCTGTTATCGAGAGAAAAAAATAAATTGGAAAACAAAAATAAATAAATAAACACCGACCTCTAGGAGGTTTCCTTCTCTTCCTACTTGTCGAGTGCAAAAGGATCTCTTTGTTGTTCCTCTTGTCATTTCCTTGGTGTGATAGGAGCTCATTATTTTTCGCTCAATTTCCATTCACCTTTTCCCTATCATCGCCATGTCAACATTATTTTTGTTGTTTTTCTTTGCCTTTTATTGTTGACTCCACTTACTATTTCACTATGCCATACTCTCCACCTCTGCTTTCATCTGTCCCATCATCCTTCCTTCTGTTGAGTTTCTCTCACCACTTGCTATCATTCCATTCGGCCCCACCTTCGCGACATTCTCCTCTATGCTCCAACCTTGCCAACATGTCACTGCCACATCATTTTTTGTCCATAGTCCATTTTTACATTGTCCCATCAAGTACCTTCCTTGGTCGCTGCTTCCACGTCACCGACGATGTGACGCCTTCGTCCATTGCCTCTGACTCATCATTTATTGTAATGGATCTTTCCACCTCATTATCTCTTGTGTAGATTTGATCCAATGTTCCTCGCGTGCCATCGACGTCATTCATGTTTACCTCCTTTACCAAACTTTCTACTTTGATCATCGACGATGTATTGGTATCGGTAATTTTCTCTAGTAAATTATATCTTTTATTTATATTTGATTTTTGCACCTTTTCTTTTTATGATTGGCAATTGGGGACGTTGCCAAACCTTTAACTGGGGGGAAGCTAAATAAATATTTTGATACTTCGCCATTATGAGTCTGTTAGTTGCTTGTGTAAAGGATTAAGTCTAGATTTGAGTTCATTATCATTGGTTAATAATCCCACCGTCCACATACCTCTGTAATAATCTTGTGTGTCTTCCTTGTTTATCATGTGTTTCCATTGCCATTACATCTCAGGTGTTCACTGTGGCTAGTCTCTAGTATAACCATCATGGGAGGAGTTCATATTCATTAGGAACCACCTCTATGACTACACTGAGAAACCGTAAGGAGGCTTACAAAATTTTCAAGCAAGCTAATTGGGATATCTTTTTCAAATCTTTGTGCAGGTATGATAATTGGGTCACCTATGATTTTTCCATGGCATTCAATGATAGTGGGATTGTTACTATGCAAGGGTTGTATTTCACAGTCACTTTCCAAACCATAGCAAAGGTTACTAGTCTACCTCAAGAGGGTGAGGCTTATTATCTAGAACATGCAAAAAGAGCCATTGATTTACAGTAGTCTAAAGAAATATTTTTGAGGGGAAAGGAAAAGTTGCAAACTATTGTTAACCAAGGTATCGTACATCTTTCACTTCCACAACCATGGGTGGATGTTTGCAAGTTTCTTATTGAATACATTACTGGAAAGGGAAGGCATGCCTATATTTTCGCTCAACACCTACGAATGCTTTGTTATTTGTGGCATTATGATTTGATGAATTTTCCTTATTTCCTTTTTCATTCTATTAAACAAATGTCTATTGAAGTTCAAAAAGGGCATATTAATTCCCTGGAACATCATGGATTGATCAAACTAATTGTAATGGAGGGTTTGAAACATGCTACACCTCAACTCACTTGGGCTGATTTCATTGGGGATGAAGATTCCTTGGCCTTAGAAGTTGAGCCAGAGGCTCATGAGGTTGAGGGTAATGAGACAATGCCAGACGCTCCTGTAGCCGAGGGCGATGAACAAACCCAAAATGTCCCTAGTTTGGGAAATGAGACTATTGTACCTGTAAAAAAGGAGAAAACAAAGATAAGTAAGGGTAAAAGGGTTAAGGTTAGAAAGTCCTCAACTCAGAAATTTGTTAAAACCCTCTTAGAAGGTCCTTCCCATAATACTAGGAGAAGAAAGAAAATGAAAACAAAGGACCCTTCAACCTCCAATTTGTAGAAACTAGCTAATGCAACAAGCATTGTAGGTGAGAAACAACTAGAGCTAGATCTAGATATTGAATTAATGGCCACCTATCATTTTGGTAGAGATAGGAAAATATGGGAATTAAGGAATCAAAACCGACACAAAATAAAATAGAGAAACAATAGGGCTCAATTAACAAAGAAAGAAGAATCTAACCCAGTCATTGAACAAATGGATGATGAACCTGTAGAGAACTTTAATCCAAAAATTGAACAAATAAATATTGAAATTCCCTAGGTAACTGAGAATGTTGCCAAGAATCCTTCTTTGGCATAGGAAGAGAAAAATGTTTCTTTGGAACAGGAAGCCAGTAATGAAGAACATATACAAAGTGATAAGGGAGATGCACAAAGAGAAGAAGAAGATTTAAATAGAGAAGGTAATCATGAGTATATGTTTGGAAATTACACATTGAATGAGGAAGGAGATGCAAGTGAACTAGAAAATGAGGCTCTACAGGAGGATACACACACCAAAGAGTCATCTATACTCTGTGTCTTAGTCCCTATGCTGGGGCATATTTGCTCTGTTCATCTTGAGCAAATAGTGAATCCTGAGCTTCTATCCAACCCATCTCCAATTAATGTTTCTATGCAAAATGAAGGGAAAACTACATTTGACAATTCCCTTGTGCAAGAAAAATTTTACTTAGAGGAGATAGTCAGTAAATAGAAAAAGGAACTTTGGGAATTGCAAATCAAGGTACAACAATTGGAAATGTAAACACAGTCTCTTAGAGGGAAGCTACAGACAATGTATGAGCAAAATCAACAACATATTATGAGAGTGAAACAACAGTTGGAAAAGTTGAGCCAAATAAAAGAACCAGACTTGAGGAATTATATTACATTTGTAGAACATCAACATGTTCTTAACACTCAAAATGTTATGTGAGAGTAGAATATTGGAGTTGATTACATGCCCTTAGCCAAGCATTAGAAAATTGTTGATAATTTGAAGGTTTTTGTAGAATAGAGTCTTAAGAATAGCTATATCACTTTGGTTGAACATCAGCAGGAGTTCTAGAGCTTGAAAAACAAATGGGGAACAAAAATAATGGCCATAGTGGAAAAATTGACTAGTAATCAAGTGAGGACTATAAGTTATGCATGAGGACATGCAAACCCTTTAGCTGGGGGGAAATGATGGTTATATATGTGTCCTATTTTGTTATGCAATTTTAGTCTATATTTTCATAAGTTTTCCCTAAAGTTGCCATGATAAATTGATAAGATTGTAGAAATTAATATAATTAAGGGATGTACTATATATTTGAGAAATGTCAATTATTCAATACTAATGCTGATGGTTTTATGTGTAATATAGAATTCTGGTGATCACGAGCATGAGGATGGTAACCGCTAGGAAGAGGATGGGGATTGGTTATGAGGAGTTGTTAAAGAGCTTACGATGTTTATGTCTTTTGTATAATTTTGTTTAAAATGGTTTTTAGAAAAGGATGGACATAGGCCACTCCATCCTTTTCATAATCGGTTTACCTAATTATCTTGACTGTATTCAGCCTTTATAATAGTTAGTTTCTATGGACGAGGCTATATATATGCCCATTCCTTCATATGAAAGACATCTATTATTATTATTATTATCACTTTGATCTAAAGAAGTACTTATTCTGAAAGTTCGTACAAACCTGTGAATAATTCTCTCATTCGGCTAACTAGGAGGCAGGGCCCCCTCTTCAATCAACCGATTGAATTTACATTTTGCTTGCTTTGTTTGTGAGTATATGCATTTTGATTAAGTTACTTTTATGTGTGTGCATTTGCTTATTCAATTTGTATGGTGATTTCTTTAGTCTTAAATTTGAATACAATATTATCTTATGTGAATGCAATGTTACCTTATGTTCGTATCTAATTAGGATTGCAATTTTTCTTTCTGTAAAGACAATCTTTTCTACACAGGTCCTATCGCCAGCGCCATAGCTCTTGTCATTTAATTAATAGCTCCCATCGCCAAAAGTTTATCAACTGAAACCATTGCAATTTTGAAAACTATTTTTATGTTTAACTGAGACTAAGAGTATTTAATCAATGTTCTGCATCTAATTTAAAGAATATTCTTATTAGATCATAAGTTATTTAAAGAATGAAAGTTAGAGAAATTTCTAGTAAGTGTGGAAATTGAATATTTGTTTTTCTCATAAAGTGCATCTCATATTTTCTCAACTTATTATCTTCATCCCTTTGGAAAACAACCCCAATACCTTCCATCAGTTTACTTTCCCTAGGTTGACACATAGGAATAAATTGAGGAGTCATACCAAATGAGTTGATAGAACTATTTGATAAGGTTATAAAGATAAGTTTGTAGTCCACAATTTTTCCCTACAAGTTATGTTAGAATCCAAATTGTAATAGGGTTCTTCTCCTCCAGTATCTTTATTGAACATCATAATGATGCACAATAATCTTCATTAAGTACCTCAATGTTGTACTTGTTGCTTTCCATTTATTTTGGAACCTCCCCTATTTCTTGTCTAGGAACTCCTTTGGCTGTGGGTTGCACCTCACAGTTGTTGCAGGCTATAGTCTACCTCTCCTAGCTACAAAGAGTTAGTTCATAAAACATGCACACAATACTAACAACCATAGCTAAGCACATATATCAATTGCATTCCATATATATCCACACATAAATTATGCAATAACCATCACATCATAACCATATTTCCATATACTTGTAAATCAAGTTCATGGTTGCATAGTAAGCATAAAAGATAGCATAGTGTAGGAATATATATAAAATAAATGTCTGGTAATGTCTATGAACTTGCATACAATATAAGAAAACTATCTAATGATTGGACTTATTAGAACCCTCTACCTATAAGTGTTGTTGGGGTGTTATCACACAAAGTGATAGAAGAAACATTATAAGACTCTAAGGAAGAAAACTCAACATGTGAAGAACCCATGTGGTGGGAAGCACCTAAATTAATAATTCAAGACTAAGATAACAATGATTATGCAATAGTAACTAGAGCCTTGCTCTTAGATTTCTCTTTACCATTTTCCTTTTCCTTAGTGGATTCTTGACTCAATGAATATTATTTGATAGATACAAGGTCCCTTATGTTGTTCTTCTATAGAATATGCGAGAGGTGGTCAATTTGTTTCTTCATATATTTTTTCTCATCATGCCCAAGTTTCTTACAATAGGAATACTTAAATTTTTCTTAGGTTTGCCTTGATTTGAAAAAGTTTAAATGTTGGTTTTGGAGGATTTTGGTTTCTAATCTTTTTTGTTCTTTGTGTCCATCTAATTGTTTTATTTCTTCCCTTTGTTGTTTGAAGCTTGTTGTTTCCTAGTCATAACAATAAGAGCTTAAGATTTTGAAGACTTCAATGTGCCCATCTATATTAACTTATCCTACTCCCTATTCAAGTCGACAATGAAGTTATCTAGAGAAGGTATTTTCCACACAGATCCAGTAGACCTTCTAGTGGAGTATAAGTTAGATACAAACACATAATAGGAGGGAACTAATTTAGAGAGTATGGAGAGAAAAAGTTGATCCTATATTTTCTCTATTCCAAATTATTTCAACCACAACCTTAGTGATTTAAATTTAGTGAAGTCATTTAGGGTGTTAAAGGAACTAGGCCTCAAACATATGAGATCATTCTATATCATGTGACTTGCTGGTTCTTCAAATTGATTGCTTGAAATCATCAAAAGAGTAGCTAATTCTTATGCTCAAATACTTCAATTAGCTGGTCAATAAATATGAGACAACTTCACAACTGTTCTCCTCTCCACTTTAGGCTCTGCAGGACCTAGGGGGTTCACCTTAATGACACTAAACATGAATATAAACTACAACTATATCACATTGCTTAATAGATTGGATTCATAGAAATAGACAAGGATTCATAATTTTTTGCATGGACAACACATTCCTTGTTACCTTTGAAACCCTAATGTGAAGCATAAAATAATTATAAATAAATTATAGAATATTGCTTTTGATTTTTAATTTCTAATTTATTTTTGGGAATGGGAGAAAGAACACATGATCATGTATCGGTGCCTATTAGGGGCTACATAGTGACAATGCCATATGAATAATTCTAACAAGACATTTAATATGTCCTAATGGTCATTCCAAATAGATTTTATTGCCTTACAATAATATGACCTGCTAATCATTGAATCACACAATTCTACTTAATAATCCATTTGCAATTTAAATACTCTAAACATTTTCCATTAAAGAAATTACACCACTCCTTAAATAGATACTAACACATAAGATAATTCATTACTACAAATGAGAAATGAAGAATAACATAACACTTGATTGATTTGTTCAAAGAAATTGTTTACATTGCATGTTGGAGACAATTGCACAAACTATAATATATTTGTACAAATCAAATCAAAATGTACAATGTTTATGATAAAATATTTACATACACGAACCTATAATAATGCAACAAAGACCTAACTTGACCTTTTCTTTATAGATATTTTTCAATTCTAGCTCTCACAACCCTTACAAATGACTGATAGATTACATTATAAACACTACAAGGTAACTTAAATTAACTTTGAATGCGACACATGGCACAATATGACCCCTCTGATCTACAACTTAAAATAACATCTTGAATATTTCTTAGCATCATCATCTTCATTTTGCCCTAATTTGTAATTGAATTTGGTTTTTCTCCATTCCCATGCAAATCATTTAACTAGATGTAAAATCTCATTTACTGCTTGTATTTTCACTCGCAAGTGAGTTTTTTCAACCATAGCTAGCTACTCATGCTAGAAATTAAAACATGCTTTTACCTAACACTTTAACCCATTAGACTCCTCAAAAATTCTCAATTTCCTCTACAAATTAATTTGACATTTTGTCAAATAATTATCTTGTAACCCCTCTACCTATACGTTTTGGCCTGCAACTGACTCATTTTTCACTTGTCCATTTCACTATACCTCATTTCTTCACATTTCTTTCATTTTCAATCTCTCATGACTTTCTATAACTATCTTCTTGAGAAAATATTGGTTTCAACCCCACATATAAATCACTCATCTTCATCTTGAGAATAGTTTCCAACAATGATCTATGCATTTTTCTATATTCTTTGAATGGTGTTGTGTTGGGTCGTTTTTGCTTCTATTGGTAATAAAAAAATGGTCAAAACACCATTGAAAGCAATCCACGGGTGTTTGAAATGCTTGTTGGGATGTTTGCTGTTGTGTAGGAACTTAAAAACAGATCAAACACCATGAAACGATATTATAAGAGCATGAGAATAGTTGTTGGGTCATCTTTACCTCACTAGAAATAAACAAAATCCTTTAAAACACCATTAAAACTACAACCCAAATGTTTGAATCGTTCTTGTTGGTTGAAACAACAATTTTAACTCACTCAGTGACCCAAAAACTTTCCTCAAAGCTTTTTCACCTGCGTCACTTCATTTCAGCATTGGTTTACAAGTTTTTTGTAGGCTTAGATGAGATAAATGGCACCCAAAATGATGCTGAAATGACATACAAGATAACTTAAATAAAACAACATAAAACCAATAGTGGCCAAATCAGCACCCACCTCAAATTTTTTTAAAGTGGGCCATAAAAGGCACTTTAGTATTTTTTTTTTTTAACCTTTAGCACCATCCCTCATTTCACATTATGAAAGAAAGCCCAACCAATTAGCACTTATCGCATGTTCTTTGCCCATTGCAACTTTTCTTGCAAATTTTTATTTGAAATTTGCAATAAGTGTACTTCAAACACGTGGAAGATCTTGCCATGCTGGATTCTCAACTAAGCCAATAAAATCATCACTTAAACCTCTAATTTTCTCGTGAATTAGACTTTTATAATGATTGATCTTTATAAAAATAGTGCTCTTTTTTGTGCTCGCTTTATGAAGAGGCATAAGACATTTAAATATTAGTTATACCCTCAAACAATATTTAAAATATTTAAAATATCTTTTTAAAATAAAAAATTGTAAAATCGAGAGCTCAATTTCTTTGCAAGACAAATGATGAAATCCTCACCATAGATGCAAACAATGTTTGGAGGCCGTGAAATCTTGTAAAGGGTCATGATTAATTATGTAGATCCTTGTTATTTCATTTACACATGCACAATAAATCAATTTTTAGGACTTCCCTTATAAACTAGACCTTCCAACATGTAGTTTCACATAAACTTTGTTCTAACGCTGGAAGTTCTTTGATGACCATGAAAATAGAGCTATATGCTATTGATGGAAAATGAACAAATAGGTTCTCACCATAATAGAGGAATTTGAAACTTTATACAAGACCTTACATACAAGCTTGAAAATGGTGAGACATTAAAATCAACATCAAAACTCATCCAGGAGCCACAAAAACTAGCTTGCATACTCTTAGAAAATGATAAAAACTTTCTACCAACTAGATTTTGAAAACAAACTCTAGGATGCAAAATTTTTACTGTTAGAATTTTCATATCATCACACAACTCTATGTGGAATGTTTCAAGAAAAGGGTTGAATAACTTAGAACACAATCTTGCATCAAATTCCTCACAACATTTTTTTAGAACATGACCACCTATGTAATGGATGTTATAATTATCGTTGCTTCCTAGCTTGTCAATGTACAAAGGTTTGAATCCTTTTCACAATCAACATTTTTAAAACTAACAAATTCAATTGAACAACCTACAGATATAATTTCAACTCCATCATAGTCAATAGGCCACAAAGATTCATCACAACATTTTTTTTCATTCATAAATAAACACATGTCCTCATCAACCTTCACATTAATGCACTCTTTATTTGAGGTATGGAATTCAAATTCATCTTCATGATAAGATTCTGTGACCAATGACATAGTGAAGGTTAACTACACTCAATCCATACAAATTCGAGGCATATTTAACCCACTAAGCATCAATCTCAATAGGATCATTCACTGTAAACACAGACAAAGAAGCCATCAAAACTAACATTCTAAATCATGAAAGCTTGAAAAACCTCTAATCTAAGACATTGAAACTTATCCTATTGGGGGAGTGGTGTCGCATTGATGTGGAATGGTGACCCTTTCCCAATCCCTTGGATAATGAGCTTGTTTCAATTAGTTTTATTGAAGAAAATTGATGAAACCATTGATAGATGTGTATGAAAACATGATTTAAATGCTAAATTAACATGATGAAAGCTATTTTAATTGATATGGGTGTATGCAAATCTACTCTAAATGAAGCTTAATTTAAAAAGATTGACACCCTAATTACAAGATATACTAAATGTATGCATCTATGTTATCATGGAAGCCATTAATGGAAGCTAAGCTAATATGCAAGTAAATTAAGCTAAATGTGTGCTAAATATGAGTGCAAGTGAAAGTGATTTTAACAACATAAGTTTGCTCATAAAAGATGGATCCATTTGTCTCCAAGTAGTGCTTTATTTATAGGAAAACAAATGAAAAATGAAGGGTTGAGATCAAAAAGGTTAATCAACGGTCAAGGATGGAAGAAATTGGAGGCATGGATCATAGATTCTCATCAACAAATGAGAATGAAAGATGATATTTTAATCAAGGGTTAATATTCCTTCAAACAAACACACTTTTGACCTGTACAAGAGGTCACAAGTTAACTTGCACATGAAACCTTGTAAGAATATTCCCTTTTTTCAAATGAGCGAGGAGAAAGAATATTCTTTGGAATATTCTCATGGGTGAGGAAATAGATATTTTATAAATTAAAACAAAGTTTAATTGTGCAAAAGGGGAAGGAATATTCCATGGGAATATTCCCCTTTTGGAGGAATGTGCAAAGGAGGAATATTCCCTTGGAAGTGGGATAATTAGTAATTTGATAATTAAAACAAAGTTTCAATTATGCAAATTAGGAGAATTATATGATATTCATTAAATAATTGATTTAATGGAGATCAAATGAAAAAGCAATGGATGAGATTGATTTGATCTATCAATGTCACAAATGAAAGGAGGATGAAACATGGATCAAGGATTCTCATCAATGGATGAGAATCAAAGATCACATGGATCAAGAAAAGATCAAGGGATCATAATGATGCAAACAAACACGCTTTGCAACAACTTTAAAAAGTTGTTTCAAAGTTTCTTTGGAGGAGGAAAATAGGAGAATATTGATTTGATCTATCAATGGTCACAAATGAAAGGAGGATGAAACATGGATCAAGGATTCTCATCAATGGATGAGAATCAAAGATCACATGGATCAAGAAAAGATCAAGGGACCACAATGATGCAAACAAACACACAATTTCTTTGGAGTAATCATTACCTTTTTTTGGAATATTCTCTATGCAAGTGGATGAGAGGGAAATTAGCAATTTAGTTAATTAAAACTAAATTTGAATGTGCAAGATGAGGAATGTGAGGATATTCATTATATTATTGATTTATTTAAAGAAAAAGAGATGCAAATATGATATTTAATTAAATAGTTAAGGTTATTTAATTAAATAAGAGTACTTAGGGTTAAAATTAAATAATTTGTATTATTTAATTAAATCAGATAAAATGTTAGTGTGAGAGGGGGTGAATTAACCTAATTAAGTCAATTAGATTAATAGGCGAAAATGAGGCATTTAATTAAATAATTAGGCTTATTTAGTTAAACAAGCAAAAAGAGGATGGGTTTGAGGACAAAATGATGCTAGTTAGCCAATGTGATCCATTAAGACATTTTTAGGTGTCTACACATTCATAATTTATAAACTCAGCTCTTGCTCTACAACTTTCACGCTCTGGCTATTTTTTGAATTTCTGCCCCTACTCTGATTTGATTGCTTCATGGGCCGGTTGGGAGGGGGGATCGGTAAGCCTCCCCATTCCAAGGTTGTTGTCTCTTTGTCTGGTGCTGTGTTTGTTGTGGCAACGGCCAGTGTTGTTGCTCCCCATGTGAATTCTCCTTCTCGTACTTCCATCCTTTCCCATGGGGGAAGGACTGGGGATATTTCTGGAAAGTCACCTTTGTCCTCTTCTCTCGAGTTAGACTCTTTCTTCTTTGAAGAAGAACCAACATCCTATGTGGAAAACTTGGTGGGTATTAGCTTTCTAGCTTTGGGTAAAAGGTTTTTGGAGTCTGCTTCCTGTTCTGTGACTGGTTGGGAAGTCGATGTCCTTGAAGCTCCGATGTTGAAGGCTATGGACAACCTTAAATTGGCGTTGATTAGAAATTTTTGGCCTATCATCCAAATATCAAATAGGTACATCACTGGGCTACCTTGACTTGGAATCTTAAGGGCAGTGTCTCCATTAATGCAATGCCAAGAGGTATCTTCCTTTTCTGCTTTGTAGTTTATGAAGATATGCTAAAGGTGTTAACGGGTGGCCCTTGGGCCTTTGATGCTGGTTATAAGGACTTATTTCCCTCTGCAAGTGGAAACTGGGTTTTAATTCTACTGCTAACTTGGGGGCCACAACTCCAACTTGGGTTTGCCTCCCTGGGTTACCCCTCAAAATCTGGGAGACAAGTATCTTGAAAGGGATTGTAAATTCTTTTGGTATCCTTTTGGCTATAGACAAGATCACGCAAGAGAATTCTAGACTTGTCTATGCTCGTATTTGTGTAAATGTGGCTGTTAATATGGTTTTACCAACTTCTGTTATCCTTAAGTCCAAATTTGGAAACTAGACTCAATCCCTTGAATATGAAAATGCCCGTCACTTCTACCAGCTTTGTAAGAAATTTGGTCATCTCATTGATTCATATGAGAAAAGGCTTGTTGAGGGAACCTTTGATATTGAGCATTCTCTTTCTAAGCAGCTTCCTAAGCCCTCTGCAGTTGTCCCTGCTGCTCACCCCCCTAAAGTTTCTTCTACCCTTGTGGATGTTGTCCTCCCTACGAAGGATGCCCCTGCTTGTGGCTTGGTTGTTGTCCTTGCGGAGCCTCTTGTTGTTTCAAGTGACTTGGCCATCCTGAACCTCATCATTGCTGCCCCTTTCAATAGTATCCCTACCATGGGCTTCCAGAAAGATGAAAATCCTACAATTGAGGAGGCAAAGAACATTGACAATATGGATGAAGTAAAGCCCCCCCCAGATGGAGGCCAAATTGCAGTCCCCCTAGAAGTGGTTCATGTTTCTAAAGTAGGAGTTGAATGGGAAGAAGGTGAATTAGTGTCTTCAGATCCCAATATGTCCCTAGAGGAAATGTCATTTTTGTCTCAGAAGGAGGTAGGTAACTTGAGTGACTCCCTAGCCTTGTTGGGGTTTCCTCCTCACCCAAGTGACATAGAAGATGAGCATGACTGGTTACAAGCCCCTAATAAGTCAAAAAAGAAAGAGAAGCCTGATGTAGGAGGGGGAAAAAAGGTAGGCAGGCCATCCCAAAAGGATTCTAGGAATAAAGATACTATGAGGGATTTTGTTGCAGGAAAACAAAGAACCTTGGACTCCATCGTGAGGTCAAAGTCCAAAAAGGAGTAGCCCTGCTACTCCTTTCAGGGCCCTTTGGTGTTGTTGTTCTTGGTTTGTTTCTCTATGAAGTTTCTCTCCTGGAATATCAGAGGCCTAAACAACCCTTAATAATAATTTATGGTTATAACCTATATTCTAAACAATAAAGTGGATGTCTTACTCCTTCAAGAAACCAAAATGAAGAAGGAGACCTTTGATAAGGTGATTTTGAGTATCTGGTTTGGAGTGAATTATTTTTTCAGTGAGGTTGAAGGAGCCTTGGGGGTATTGTTACTATTTGGAATCCCTCAAAATTAAAAGGAACTTTGAGTTCTGCTGGTAGGAACAGTTTGATGGTTTCTTTGGAAGATCTGGCTGCTCAGGAGAAATGGAATTTAACTAATATCTATGCTCCCAATTCGAGTAGGGGCAGGTTGCAGCTTTGGGAGTATTTAAATGATGCTATAAAGAATATTAAGAATGATCATTGGATGTTGGGAGGGGATTTCAACTCCCCCCTTCTTCCTTCAAAATATTCTGGGGGCCTGGATGATTATACTGATAGTATGATGGAATTGGCCGGTCTCCTAAACTCTATTGGGCTTATTGATATTCCTCTCCAGGGCTCCAAATTTACATGGTCAAATAGAAGGAATGACAATCAACTGATTCAAGTTAATTTGGATAGGTTTCTAATCTCTTCTAATTGGAACATCTCTCAATTTCTCTCTCTATTTTCTCTTCCTAGGTTTGGTTCTGATCATAATACTCTTGTGCTTAAAATAAATTCTGACCATAATAAGGGCCCTTTCCCTTTTAGATTTGAAATAATGTGGATCCTTCACCTAAAATTTGTTGTTCTATTAAAAAATTGGTGGGAGGAACCCATAAGCGACACCCCTATGTTTTTCCTGGTGGAGAAGTTGAGTAGAATTAAGCAAAAAGTGAAAGGGTGAAAAAAAGTTAATTTTGGTAACATCTTTGAGATTAAGAAATCTCTAGGAAACAACTTAAAGGAAGTTCAAGATAAAATGGAGGCTGGCCTTGTGGATGACAAGATATGCATAAAGGAACATGACCTTAGATCCCAATGGTTTAAGGTCAATAAAAAGAAGGAAATATTTTGGAAACAAAAGTCACAGGTTCAGTGGCTTACTGAAGGGGACCGCAACACTAAGTTCTTCCACCAATCTACCTTGAAACACAAAATCAAGAACATGATTAGATCACTCAAGAAAGATGATGGTACCACAGTCTCAACTGAAAAAGAAATTGCTGGGGAAGCTGTTAACTTCTCCTCTTACCAGAATGTCCAAGGTAATGCTAATTAGGTAAATGATGACTTCCTTGAGGTGATCCCTAAAGTTATTTTTGTACAAGACTTAAGGAATATGACTAATGTTGTTTCTATGGAAGAAGTTAAATAGGTTGTGTTCTCATTTGGGGCTTATAAAGCCTCTGGCCTTGATGGGTTCGTAGTATATGAAAAATGGGGTTTGAATGCTATCATATGACTTAGGACATAGAGCATACCCACCTTCCACCTACTACATTCAAGGGTAACCCTAGAGATCTCAATCAAATGATGATAATGGGAGAAATAGATCTTGCAATAGGGCTATCCTAGGGTATGATTATGAATTAACGAGGGGTTCACAACCAAGTTAAGACTTGACAAAGAAAAAGAAATGCCAAACCCTAATATGATGCAAACTTGAACTAAATGACCTAAAAATGCATACAAAACATAATAGCAAGTTGTGAGATGAAATATGTGCACCTGGGAATCTGAAGATGATTGGAAGGAACTCTGGAATGTTAGAAATTCTAACTTTTTGACCTAGTGAGACTCATTCTCCATTTTGGGTGAATCAATCCTAGTTATGAATTTTCAAGTACAGGAGCAGGTTTTGGGAAAAAGGGTATATGAATTTGCAAAGATCTTTGAAAAACACCTACAGTGGGACTCATTCCCCACTTGTGGAAAATCAATCCCATTTTGATTTTTTAGGAATTCAAAGTTTGAATCTATTCTTCTCAGTCTACTGAATCTGCTTCTCTAGGTTTTTAGATCCGAAACTTTGATTTCGAGGCTGTAGGTGACCTTTTAGTGAAGATTACAACCTTGAAAATGAGGAGACAAATCCAATAATTTTCTCCAATCTTGTAACCTAATCTTGAATAATCCTTCAAGTATTCAAAGTACCTAGATCTGCAGTTACACAAAAAGAGAGAGAAAAAGTGTTGATTGTTAGGGAATAGGGGTTTGACAGTTTGGCTTTGTCAAACCCCTTTTAGGTAATTAAACCAAATGATGAAACAATGAAACAAGGACATGAAAAATGATACCTTGAATGATGTCTTGTAAATCTACATCTCAACATGAAATGGCCATGAAGGATGTAGATCTTGATCTTGACAATAGGTGTAGAACAATGGTTGATCTTGGATCTTCAATGCTACATCACAACACTAGCTCAATAACATGCTTGATGCTTGATGTCCTTTGAAATAATGATGTATCTTGAATTGATGCAACAATTGATGAAGAATCTTCCCTTGAATTCCTTAGAAATGATCTTGAATGCTCTCTTTACAATCTTGTGAAGTCTTGGAATGCTTAACTCTTGCTTGCTTGACTTGATATCATGTAGGATTAAGTGAAATAATGATTTGAAAGCTTGCTTATATAGGAAATGCACTCAAATGACCATTTATTTGATCCCAAAGGTTGACATAGAAGAAATTTGAACTTAAAACCTCAAAAATAGGTCGAATGGGACTCATTCACCATTTGTGGCGAATGGGTCCCACAGGGCCTATTTTGACTACTAAAGTGTTGAGTGTGTAAATTAAGTTTATATGTTGATATTGTCAGGTTTTTGATTGAAATATGCCTTGAGATGTACAATATAGGGTCTTAGGAGCCTATTAATGATGATATTAAGGTCATAAATGCAATAGGGCCCAAAATCCAATGTGAAAGTGTGAATAAATACACTTTACAACACTAAATTAAGGCAAAAATAGGTCTATTTAGCTAAAAGGGCCCTAAATCCAATGTAAATGTGTAGAACACATTACAACACTAGATTAGGTCCATTTAATTTACAAGCCTCCTAAATTTAATGTGAAGGTGTAAATAAATACACTTTACAACACTAAATTAAGAAGTTAAGTTAATTTAGCTTAAAAAGGGCCCAAGACCTAATGTGGATGTGTAAAACATCTCACAACACTAGATCAAGGTGAAATTAAGTCTAATTTATCATTAATTATTCCTAAATCAAGTGTGAAAATGTAAGCGATGACATTTTTCGACACTATAGGGTTCCCTCCTACTTTTTTTCAGGCATACTAGGATATTATCAAATTTGACTTATTTAATGCTGCTAGAGATTTCTTCAGGTCGGGTAGGCTCCTAAACCAACTAAATGCCACCTTTATTGCTCTTATTCCCAAGAATGATGATGCCTATTCTATTAAATATTACAGACCCATTATCCTCTGTAATAATGTCTATAAAATCTTCTCTAAGATCCTTGTGTTCACACTTAAAGCTATTTCAGGTAAAATGATTGCCCCGAACCAGAAAGGGTTTTTCCAAGGCATAAACATTCTTGATGCACTATTATCTCTACCCATGAAATCCTCTAATCTATGGACCTTAGTAAAAACCCTAGGATGGCCTTCAAAATTGATATCTCTAAGGCTTATGATAGAGTCTCTTGGCCGTTTCTCTTTGTTGTTCTTAGGAAATTTGGGATTGAGGGAAGATTCCTAAAGCTTCTTTCTGCTTGTGTTACCTTTCCTATGTGCTCTATTTTGGTTAATGGTGTCCTCTAATGTTATTTCTCTTATGGTCATGGCTTGAGACAAGGTGATCCCCTCTCACCCTATCTTTTCATAATAGTTGCTGAGGTCTTAGGAAGGAATATCCAAAAGTTTGTTGACTCTAAAGCCCTTAAAGGTGTAAAAGTTGTTTTGTCTCTCCCACCTAACTCCCACCAATAGTTTGTTGATATAACACTCCTATTTGGTGAATCCTCGATGGGGGAAGCCAACCTCTAGAAATTGGTTCTAAATGACTATGCTTATGTTTCTGGCCAGTATATCAACTATGAAAAAAGCAAGATATACTTCTTTAATGTTGACCAAGTTGTGAAGGAAATAGTGGTGAAGATATAGGAATGTCAGAAAGTTTCCCTACCTACAGATTACCTTGGGTTACCTATGATTTCCAAAAAGTTGGAAAATAATTATTAGAACCATCTGATTGAGAGAGTTCAAAATAAGTTAGCTGGGTGGAAGGGGAAACTTCTTAGCTTAGTAGGGAAGATTCATTTGTTAAAAGCCTCTTTACAAAATATCCCTATTTACTACATGTCTCTCTTCAAAATACCAGCCTTCATAGGGGAAAAAATAGAATAGATTCAAAGAAGGTTTATGTGGTCTAGAACTAAAGAGAAAAAAAGACTGTCTCTAGTGAGTTGGGAGAAAGTGTGCACTCCAAAAAGTGTCAAGGAGGGCTTCGGATAAGGAGAATCAAATTGCTTAACAAAACCTTAACTGCAAAGGTGGGATGGAACCTTTTGGAAGGGTCTAAGGATTGAGTGAAGATTTTCCAAGATAAGTATTTGAAGAACATAAATACTGGTTGCTTCCTCTCTAAGACTGATCTACTCAATGGGTTTGTTCTATGGAACCATCTTATTAAAATTAGAAATGTGTTGAAATGAGGGGTTAGAAAGAGGATTGGCAATGGTAAAAACACTAATTTCTAGAACAATCCCTGGATTGTGACTTCCCCTCTCTCCTCAACTGATTTCTTTAATCCCCTTAAACAAAGCTTGACAAGGATATGTGGAAAAAGTTTTTGAACTATGTCATTTGGGAGGTGGAAAAACCTAAATGGAAGGAGTTCAAATTTTTGTTAAGGAGTGTTAACTTGAGAGGTCAGAGATAGATCAATTGGGATTTGATTTTGTTAAAGTTACACAATCTCATAGGGGAGGTGAACTGGTTTTCTATTGAAAGGGAAGATGGATGGGTGTGGAAGGGGAACTCTTTAGGCCATTTCTCTATTAAAAATGCTTATAATGAATTGGTTAAACCCCTTATTGACAATAAAGACCATCACTAGGATAAAGTGTAGATTAAAAACATGGTGCCAAAAATCCACAGTTTCTGGTGGGCTGCTTCACATGGAAGAATTCTAACTATTGATAACCTGGTTAGGAGAGGCTTTCAACTTGTTAACTGACGCATCCTTTGCAAGAAGGATGAAGAATCTATTATGCATATTTTCTTTCACTGCCATTTTTTTAGAGAAGTGTGGTGATTCTTCCTTCCTTTGCTATTCATTGATTGTGTGTTTCCCGATACTATGAAGTTCTTTGTTGAAAGCTGGTCTAACTACCCTTTCTCCCATAAGGTAATTGTGGATCTTTGGAACCAAATTCCCCCCATCTTAACTTGGGGAATATGGAAGGAAATAAATAATAGGATCTTCAGGGAAGCTAAGAGAAGCAACTATGAGGTTTGTATGAGCATAAAAGTGTAGGTTTAGGAAAATATGGATGTGGGAAGATAGAGCTTCTCAAAATTTTGGCGGAACTACAAAGAGATGAAAATTAAGCATGTATGGGGTCTAAGGAAGGATCTAACTAACGTTAATTGGACTACGATTTTGGCTAGGAAGTCTACTATGTGGGTTCCTCCTAAAAGAGATGGATTAAGTGTAATTTTGATGGGTGTTCTAAAGGTAACCCG
Organism: Sequoia sempervirens; assembly: GCA_007258455.2. NCBI lineage: Eukaryota > Viridiplantae > Streptophyta > Pinopsida > Cupressales > Cupressaceae > Sequoia > Sequoia sempervirens. The sequence goes on along the minus strand of VDFB02086081.1, from coordinate 14,491,645 downwards.
AGTATGGTTGGGGCGAGAGGTCTGCTTAGAAACCACATAGGTGATTGCATTGTTAGTTATGGTGTTAATTTGAGAGTTTTCTCTAATAATAAAGCAAAGGAAATGGCTGTATGGGGGGGCATAAAGACTCTAAAGGATTATGGTTTAAAAAAGTTATTTTGGAAGGAGATTCAAAGCTAATTGTGGACATTTTGAATGAAGGTGCTGCAATCCCCTGGGAATTAAAAGATATCATTGATAAATGTTTGTCCCTCATGAGCTTCTTTACTCATTGCAGGGTGCGACATGTGTTTAGAGAAGGGAATATTTCCATTGACTGTGCTTCCAATGAAGTGCTGAAGTGTAATGGGTGGAATCGTTGGGTTAATAATCAATTGTTGATGTCATTAAAGGACAAGGTTTTGTTGTGCCCTCATCACACACGCCTTGTTCAAAATAGGGACCCTCTCTTTCCTTCGCCTTGCCGGGTCATTTGTTTCCGTCTCATTTTGCACGCCCCCTCTTTTGGTGTTCAAAATGGTCAATGAGTATCAAAGAGTTCATCTTGAGTAGATCTTGTTTCACCCCCTCAAAATTTCTAAGTCCTTAGTCCTTACGGAATCTAGTTGGCTCTTTTCCTTAGCTCTTTAAAGGTGACGTCTATGGAGCTCGTCAAGCCTGCCCTGTCGGGCCGCCCCTCTCGGGTTTCTATCATCTTGAGGCTATCCCTTATGGCCTTTCCTTTCCAGATTTCCACCTGCCAGGTCCCAAAGTTCCCTTTGTCGTCTGCTCATTGTTGAACCATTGAACGACTATCCATCGACAACCACTTGACCATCAGATCCTAGTGTCTTCGGCACCGTTTTCAAACTTGCCACCCACCAACTCTTTGAATCACTATACCTGCATTAAATAGAGGCATTAAATGCTTTAAATTCTATAAATAGGTGAATTTGAGCTGTCATTATCACTTTGTCAGTTGAGCAAAAAGAGGTCAGAACGATCCAGAGCCATCTCCCTGTGCTACCTTCGAGCCTGACAAGGGCCACTGTCGATCCATCACGTTTGCTAGCTAATATTTTGCCTCCTTCATCAGACTCTCAAGGTGAGTTCACCGCCCGTGCTCGGCTTCGTGTTTTCCTTGATTTGTTGCAAAAATGATAAATTAAAAGGAGAAAAAATACATGAACTAGATAGAGAAAAACAAAGCGCCCAAAACCCATGTGACAAAAACTTGAAAAACCATTGAAATCAACCAACTTAGTGGCCATGGAACCTTGTGCTCCCGACACCGTTCTTCGGCTAGAGTGTTCACGCTCTTTGGGCCCGGGCCTCCTCATCACTATCATCAACACTTGAAAACAAAGATGACTTGCAAACGATAGACCTATCCTTCGGGTCCGCCATCACGAGAGGACTCCACCCTCTTGCCGATTGAAACTTGGCAAAAATATTATAAAATAAAATTGAGTCCAACAAGCTATCTGGGTCTGCACCCGTAGGACTCCGTTCCCGAGGTGCTACTCACGAGCCACCGTTTCAAATGACATTATGATCCCGACCTTCCAATGCTTTAGACTTGACTCCTTCTTGGCCAGTTGACCTCATGCACAAACGACCAAGTGCCTAACATCCTCTGGGTCTCACCTCGTGGACTTCTGTTCATGGGCCGTTGTGCCAAACCTGCCGTCCTTTGCGGCCATCAACATCTAGCGTTTTGACCTCTGAAACTCGACCCCATCATGGTCGCCAAAATGCAAAAAATATGAATAATGAACCATGGCAGGTCGTTTTCCTTGGGTTTCCTTCATCGGGACTCTGTGAGCACAATGTCATCTCTTACGGCTTTTAAGAGGCATCCTTTCGCCCTTTGGGTCCTGGTTTCGTGAAAAATGTTTGAATGAAAAGTGAAAATTGCCAAGTGCTCATCCTCCTCGGCGGGCCTCCCCTGTCGGGTTGCCATCATCGGGACTCCGTCCCATCATTGCCGTAACTTTAGGGAAAATTTCTCTCGTCCTTCTGGCCTCTGGAATGCGACCTTGCCCCGGATGCAGAGCTTTCAAACGACAGGGTAAACACAAGGTAAGCGACCTTACCTTCATCTAGACTCGATCCCGTGGGTTGCCTCCATCGGACCGCTGCGTGACATCTGCCAACTTAAGCGAAAAACACCCAACGTCTTTCCACTCCCTCTGGCCCAAAATTCCCAAGTGAACGACGGGTCCCATTCAGTGGAACTCTGCTCTTGTAATGTTGTCTTTCCAAAGCCGTCCCTAACAACAGACTCCTAATGGTAGAGCTCCTTTCAGATCTTGATTGGCCAAAAGATGATCCAAATGCCCTCCAATCACCAAATTGACTTCGACCCACATGGTGAAATAAGGTACTTTCCTCACCGAACCCTCCAAATTTCCCAAATTTGAAGGCAGGTTGGGGTAGTTGGGCCATCATGCCCTGATTGTCGTCCCTCCTGCAGAAACTCTAAAACAACCGTCAGGCTAGGGAAGTCCAACCCTTGGGGCTCAAACTTCCCAAACTCCCTCCTGTAAAGTGCTAATGCCAATCTAAAAGGCATGTTAAATTTCTTAAATGTTGATCGATCCAATCTAACCTCATTTGTAGGATTTTGGCTAACGTTTCTATGTTTTCATTCTTGATTGTGCTCACCTACCTTTTTTCCCGCAAGATATATGGAATCGGGTGCAGGACCCTCGGGAGCAGCCACAGAGAAAGACAAAGGAAAGAAAACTAAGGCACCTCGTGGAAAGGAGGACAAAGATCAGATGAAGTACAAGTTCCAGGGGGAACCCCTGAACTCCAAAGTCACCTCAACCTGGAAGGAAGTCTCTGACACAAACATCAGACACATAGACATTGATGAATTCAAGCATAGAGTCCAAATTAGCCCTAAAATAGAGAATGTAAGGAATATCAGAACCAGTGGGCTGGCTAAAGCTACAGGATTTCCTCCTACCCTCATCACCCCCGAGCTTGTTATGGCATGCAGAGAGGCGTACCAAGAAGAGACCCGAACCATAGTAGATAGAGATGGGAATGTTCTAACTGACATGTCTACTAAGGCGATAACAAGGACTTTTCATATCCCTACCTTTAGGGAGATGGAACTGCGAACCATGGGTGATGGCAAGGCTATGTGGGATCAAGACCCCCTCAAGTGTAAAAGATTTATCAATCAGTACTGGTTGAAGGAGAAGAGGGGCAGTGCTACAAAGGTTCCCCAGGAGCTCTTTTGTAGTGACTTTTATGAGGATTACCATGATTTGGTAACCCTGCTAAGTAGAGTAATGGGCCTTCCTACTACTGCTTACTTCCAAGAATGGATGCTATAATTCATTGAAGAGATTCTCCGTGGAGAAGCCAAGTTCTACTGGGCAGGAATAATCAGTGATCACTTCCACGAGCAATTTATGGTTGTTAAGAAAAACTCCAGATTTTACATGTCCTCTTACTTGGTCTATTCATTGGCCGAACAAGTGCAATACAAAGGATTGTTTAGAGCTCCAGATGACGAACGTGACAGGGAGCTGGAAGTCTATGATAAATACCCTCAACTACAATTTAGAAACTTCAAGAGGGACTACTACAGGGTTAATGATGCTTTCATAGGTAATATTATCAGATTGCTCAGGGGTGACTTCGAGAGGAGAGTCTCCCATAGTGTCAATGCATTTTTGAAGTAGTTTTCCTTCTTATTCATCTAGTATCCAAAGTTCACCTGCATTCATGCTGAAGGATTTTTAGAAAGACCATACAAGCTGCCCCGATATCCCAATGACTGGATAATACTGCTAGAACTCTCTCGATAGCTACAACATGCACACACCCTTTTAAGCAGCAAGCATAAAGTGGGGATGCCTTATCCCCTCTCCTTTGGCTAGGGGCTATACGAATTCCATACCTCTCAGTGTGCTAATAATTCAGAGAAGGAACTAGCGGAATACCATTTGAAGCTCGACACTGCTCGGCCATGGATGGACCCCTATGGAAAACTGAAGAAGGCACTTGGACCTGAATACACCCATCTACATAGCGTCAAGGACTTTTGGACTAATTGCAAAGATGATAATGAGGTACGAATGAGGCACTATATGCGGATGACCACATATTTCGTAAGGAGGGTCAATCTATTCCCCGTATCAGATCAAGTGGAAGAAGATGAAAATATAGTGATGGATCCTCGGTACAACACCGTTGCCAACTTCTTGCTGCCACTGATTGATTGGGATGAACAAGAGGTTGACGAACTCAATATTCTAACCAAACCTATCAAGGCCAGAACAAAAGAATGGATTGATGGGTGAATTGCCCAATTGAAGCAGCAAGGGGTCACTTTGACCTATGAGGGGATCGAGAATGAGCCAACAAGTGAAACATACAGTAGGACCGTTGTTGCACCATCAGGTGAGACTTCAAAATATCCTTCATCTGCCAAGTCAAGGAAAAGAAAAGGGACTGATGAGCAACAACCCAATCCTAAGGTGTATGCCAGAAAGGCTTCAGAGGGATAACCTTTGAAGAAACATAAGAGATTGGGAAGTTTCACTGAAATGCCTACCATTCAAGAAAATCTGCTCTATGAAGGAGAGGAAATGGAGGTTGAGCAACCCAAATCTCCACCTGCTACCTCCACTACTGCTTCCCCTCTGCCTACTTCTCAGGTGATGGTGGCCACTTCTCTTCCTATGGTGGATATCTCGGTCCACCTTGCCTCTTCTCCACCCGCCGTGTAGGTTGTAACCATTGACTCTTCTTCTGCCACCACTTCTCTGCTTTCTTTTGCTTCCATCTCTCCAATTACATCACTATCCCTAGTCACAACAACAATACAAATGTTCATGCTCTCACTGTCGGAGGCATTCTCCCAACATATGTAGAATGTCCCTACTAATCTTTCTAAAGTATTGATGAATCCAACCATCCAAGTTGCCCTGGTGCAGGTTCTATCCAATATTCCTTCCTCAACTCCTCTGACTGAACCACCAAAGATGAAAGCCATAATGAAAATATCTGAGGAGTTAGAGAGGAAAGAAAAGGATACAACAAGGGAATCAGAGGAGGAAGCAAACGACTACCATGAACACCCAGAGCACCAGAATTTGTAGATTGATAAGGTGGTCTGTGAAGGAGAAGAAATAGAGTCCTCCGAGGGCGATGAAGAAGAAGAAGATGGCACCAAATACATTACAAATAATTTTGATGTAGACCTCAAGGAGGAGTTGGCTCGACAGTTGAAGTATGTTGGAGAGGAAGTAGAAAGGCTAGGGTGCTGCCATAATAGTGTGTCTCACTTTTGGGACATGTTAATTTTTGCCTGAAATCACTATTTTTAGAAAAAAAAAAATTATTTAAGCCTTGGGAGTTTCCATATAAAAGGTTTTAATTGAAGAGGGATAGATAAGATCCCCTTAGATCAAACCCCCTTGGGTAGAACCCCTCTAGTATTAAATCATACCCACAATGGAGTCTCCTTTGCACTTATCAAAATGCTACGACAAAAATGATTTTTCTTTACATTTTGAGGGATTAAATAACATAATTTACAAATTATATTTTGTAAGATTGTAGCCCTTGAAACAATATTTACCACAAGTATAGTTTTGATATGTTTTCATTTTATCATGTATTTAATTTTCAATTTTTACTGAACATAGGTTTTCTGCAAACATCAAGCTCTTCATTCTGCAGAGGTTGAAAAATAGTAAGACATTGTAATTTTTTTTTAAATATCCATTCTCTTCGTATTGATGTTCTTGTTTCATAAAAAAAAAAAAATAGGATTTTTACATATACATAACAAGTTATGTTATACGACACACACATATGTCCAAATTATAGTTATAGTGACTTCAAAAATTAATTAAAAAAATAATATGTAACCAAAAATTATGAAAAAATATCCATTCCCTTCGTATTGATTTTGGGAATCTATATTTGAAAAATTAGAGTTTTAGCCTTAATAGAAAAAATGTTATGTTATACCACACAAATGTTACTTTATGAAAATGTTGTTTTTTGTTTAAAACTATTTATTAAAGTAGATGCTGAAAGATTCATAATTTATTTCAAAAAAAATAAAAAAATAAATATTTAGAATCTACACAAAAATTTCCACAAATCACTAGTTCACATCATCTTGAAATTCTTAACAATTTAGCTGCTATAGGTCTTAGAAGATGACTATTCAGTTAAAAATATTGATCTAAATGTCCATCTTGGGAAAAAAGTGAGACACGGTATTGTAATTTCACCCGCCACCTTTCGAGGAAGAAAAGGAGTCAAGTGATAAAATGGAGGAAGTTACTGAATTTCCAATTGGGGAGCACGATGAAGGCTCCAAGCATTATGAAGAAATGCCTCTCTCAGTAGAAAAAAAAGAAAAAGAAAAGAAAGAACAAGATGTGCCACCTCAGCATGAGGAAGGGGAGAATAAAGAAGAAAATAAACTAGAAGAAGAGTTTGAAATGGGTAACCCAAAGATAGAGTCTCACAAAGAAGAAAATCCCGAGGAACAAAAGCATGAAGCTAAAGAAGAGGAAAAGACCTATAAAGAAGAGGATAGCCCCAAGAAACACACACCCACCAAGTCCCCGATCAAAGACACAGTGTTCATTCAGGACTCAGATGAAGAAGAAGAAGGAGACACGAGGACAGAGCGAGAAGCTCCAGGTGATAAAGAGAATGAAGTTAGGAAGGATGAAGAAGAAGGTGATCGTGAATCAGCCAAGGAAGAGTCTCAGATGCCCGAGTGGTTAGAAAAGAAATTAGAGAAGAAGAATCTGACTCTCAGAGATCCCAAGGAAAGACTCAAGGCTATCTTAGCTCGAGTACAAGTCAACACGAAGAAAGAAAAGAAGCCTAAAGTTAGATCCAAACTGACCATGGATGCTTCTAGGTCTAGAATTGTGCAACTTGCTACGCCGGTTGTGGGTGAAGAAGGAGTAAGTTATGACATCTCCACCATCAACTTGGGAACAAATACCAGGGACCAGAAGATAGATCACCTCCAGGAGTCAATTGCCATAGTGGTGCATCAAATGCACAAGGACAAGATTTCCAAAGAAGAACTAAAAGAACAGGTGGCTGATTTGTCTGACTATATTCAACAATGGTTGTCCACGAAAGAGTTTCCCATGACATCCTTGGCACCACCACAACTGTTATCCAAGGAGAGAATTGAAAAACTTGAGAAGAGAAAGAACTGGACTAAGACTACAGAGGATTGGTTCTGACAAGTCTTGTATGTTGGGAACATGGGCATCAATCGTGCTGTTAGGACAACCAATAAATTTTTAGAAGTAAAAAGACACCTAGAGGGCACGAGGAAGTTTTTCACTAACTTCCTAGGGATATATAGGTCCACCTATCCTAAAATTGAAGCCATCCTCAAGCTGCCTTAGAAAACATGGGAAAGGGAACTTGAACTGACAGAGGACGATCATTGGCTGGTAGATATGTGGAATCTAGACTTCGATCATAGGAAAGAGATACTAGAAGAGGTGCTCCGCAAGGTGGAACCTGAGATTGATTGGGCCAGGGATGTTAGGGCAGATTGTATTCAATAGTTGAAATTAATGACAGGTTATGATATGCTCGTCGTCGAGATTGATCCAGAAAAGATAAAGCCTTATTTCCATAAGAAGATGGAAGATGGAATGTCAAGCGAGCTTACCACAGATTTTATGAGTTTTTCTGCTCAACTTTTTCCCAATCTAAACAGGTCAGGGACAACACAACTAAGTATGATGGAGATTGGGATACACTCACGGGCTGATCCAAGCAATGGAACTACCGACTACTCCAATCTAATATAATGGAGGTCGATAAGCTCCAAGCATTAATCAACAAGTTTATGGAGTATGCCACTTTGAAGAAGCAGGAGGGAAAACTAGTCATTGATGAAAAACTCCTCACAAAATAACTGCAACAAAGGAAATCAACAAAAGACAAAAGTACTACAGTGCTGTCATATAAGGAAAAAATAGGGAAAAGACAAGGATGCAATTTTAAATTGTAATATATTTGGGGGTAGGTGAAACCCTAGTTTGTAGTGAATCTTGGCCACACAATGAAAATCAATCTTGTCCATTCATTTTTCTTTTTGAACACTATAAATAGGGGGTCTCCTCTCATTTTCAAGAGAGTTGAGTTGTTGTAAAGGCATGCTGCAGAAATTTTAATAGAAGTTCATTGGCTTTTGGTGGAATCTTGAGTTTCTATTGCATGTTACATGGTTAATCTCCCATAGTTAGTTGATTTAGATAGATTTTCTTTGCTATTCTTCATGTTTTAGATTACTTTGATAGATTAGTTAATGCTGTTCAAAGGTTGTGTAGATTTCTGCTGTGTTGATGTCTTTATTGTCCATACTTTTTGCTGTTTACTGATGGTAGATAGCTGTGTAAAGTTAGTCTAGGAATAAACTAAAAGCTACTCCAAACTTCTATCTTTTATTCATGCATGTTTATAGTGAATGAATGGTTGAATATTTGTAGTCCTTAGAAGCTTGCACAAGTTTCATGATACTGTGAGTCAATTTGGTTAAGTGAAATTTTGTCTTAAGGAAGTTGTTCACAGTAGAACCCTCCATGATCACTGTTCACTGCTAGTTTCAGATCTAGGAACCTATTCTCTTCCCTGCCCCGTTTCTTTTTTTTTAATAAGTAGCCTATGCTAAGGTTCATTGCACATTGTAAAGCCAAAATCTTAAGATAAAATAGGAGTTTAAGATTGCTGTTCGAACTTGCAACAAATTGCACACTAGCTTTCCATCTCAAGAACTCCAAATCAAGATTCACCTCATCTCCAACAAAAATCTATAAGTCTTCCCTATTATTACTAGCAAAATCACATCAAACATCAACTGAGAAATTTCATGCATGTCATGACTTGACACCCGAGAGACCTTGGGGTGATTTTCAACAACTTGTTGTTGGAGATTACCTTTCAAGAGAGGTAGTGCACCTACGGACTGCCTGTGTTGAGGAAGTGCATAAAACACCCATCAACAGGTTCTTAAAAAAAAAATTGAATATGTATACAACTTACAAAGATGATGGTTGGGAGTGTGGTGCAGGAGCACCTTGTTCTCAAAATGCCTTCAAAAGGAAAAATTGCGAAATTTCAATTTTCAATTGTAAAACCTTGTGAAAATGTCATGTAATGGTCAATTCCTATGTATTTGAGTCATTTAAAGGTTTCTAGGAGGTCAAAAAGATGGAAAAAGAAAAATTTGCAAAAAAATTCTAAAAGTTGTCAATAATCTAAAATATGCAAAAAAGCAAAAATTAGAAGATGAAGAGTCTTTGAGGGAAAAATGAAGAGATAGTTCGGTAGAAGAAGTTGTAAAGTCAGTTATGGATTGGGAAACATCTATAAAAATATTGTATTGGGCAAGAAAAGATAGAACTTTGTATTCTTGAATCAAATTTTGATAATAAAATTCCTTGTTTCCAATTTTCTGTGTTTTATTCTCTTTACTAGTCCTGTATAGACTGTGTTGTAGTTCTTAGGTTGTGAAATTTTTTAGATTCTATAAAGTAATGCGTGAGACTTTAATATAATTTTATTTTTTGAGGCTTTATTTGAGTTAGGAGTCTGATTTAATCCATTTTATTAAAACTGATTTGACAACCTAGTCAAGGGTTTTGAGGGTCTTGTGAGCATATAATTCACCATCCCACCAATGTAGGTTTAGAAGATTGGTGGGATGGATAGTGTAGAGAGTTTTTAGTATGTTGAAAGTGTTTTGTGTGTATGTAGGAACAAGGAAGACAAGAAAATTAAGTTATACTGCTATTCTAATAGAAAAATAGTGATTTCCTTATAAAAATGAATGGTTCCAAGGTGCTAAATGATGTAAAGGTATGCATGAAGGATGGAAGGTGGATCTTATAGTTTGTGTAGGTATACTCCAAAGTGTTGGAAGCATCTTCAAGTTGCTTTGTGGTTTGGAGGGTATATTTTCATAAAACCCCTATTTTGCTTGATCAAGTTTGAATAGATTGAGGGTTTTACACTTTGATGTAGAAATGAGTATTTCAGTGCCCAAGGGTTGATGATTCTTTGGTTTTGAGACCTATTGAAAGAATTTTTGAAGCTATTTGTTGATTAGGTGATGATTTTAGACTACTTCATTTGTAATTTAGGACTAATTTAGGGTCTTTCCCAGCGTATAGTCAATAAATTTGGTAAATTCCTTTAAACAATCTAATCTAAGATTTTGACATGTTTGAGGGAATTAAAATGGGTTTCAGATTATGTCTTGGCTCTGAGGAGATTTGGTATGGGATTTTTGGTATACCCATTTTTGTTATGTGCCAATGCTACTAGGGTTTTGGACTAAGTTTTCCAAAAAATGGAATTATGAGAAAACATAAATAAAAGTGCTTGGATTTGTGATGTAATTGCTTAAACAATGATGTTAAAAGTGTAACCATGGTTTGGGAGAGGTCTGGATTCAAAATTTGTTGATCTGATGTGTTCGAGCCACATGAACCCTATGTGAGTAAAAGATGTTTTGACAAGTTAATAATAAGTCTGATGGACTAGTGGTTGTGAATGTGTATTTGGTTTATGGCAATGGAAAACATGAAAAATATAGTGTCTTGAAGGTCTGTTATGAGCTTTGAAACAAGTTTGGTAGATTGGTTGTCTTTATTGCTTTATTGAAGCAAGTGGAAACTTGGTTGATGGTAAATGGATTGGTTGATTCAGTGTTTCTAATAGTGATTTTGTTTTGGTTTAGTCATTTGATGCTGGTTTAGTTGTATTTGAATCTGATAAAGGTGTGGTATTATGATTTGGTGGAAATGAGGATTGTTAGCCTTGTGAATGGCCAGAGAAATTGAGGATTTTGTTGAGTTGATAAGTGAAATTGGTGAAATGAATAGGGAATTTTGGGAAATTGTTCAATTTGATCTTCTCAGTTGAGTTTGGGTCTTGAGTACCCCTGATGAATTGTTGTTGTTGATAGATGTTCTTTCATCAATTGGTATCAAAGCTAGCTGATTCTGATGGTTTGGTTTGTTGAAGTTGTTGTTGAGTTTGGTTGCAGGTGCTTGATCCATCTAAGCTGCAGAGAGGAAGAGTTCTGAGAGTTGTGTGTGGGCAGACAAGTTGAGGTCTGTGGTCACCATCCTCCAATGGAGATTAAGCTGGGTAGAAGGTGCAAGGAAAAGATAGAGGCATCTTCTAGTATCTACTGTTGGGTAAGATGGATGGTTTGCTGAGTTGCTGAGTTGGTGTTGTGAGGTAGTAAAGAAGATGTATACTTGACTGAAGTTGGTTAGAGAAGGTCAAGGATGAATTGAGAAAAGAGAGGAAAGATTGCTTGGAATAAATCAAAGTGGAAGGACAGTCATGTGTCCTTTGGTAGAAAAAGAGTTGGTGAAAAGATGAGAGTGGTAAAAGGGAAGTCCTGTGTCCAGGTTTTGAAAAAGAAGATGATTGTGAACCTGATAGGTAGAGAAGAAAGATGGCAAAGACAAAGTAAAGGTAGAAATGAAGACAAAGTTGTAGGAAAAGGATGGAGCCAAATGAAGACAAGACAAAGATTCAAGAGAAAGAAGAAGTAGTCCAAGACAAAATTGAAGTTGTTTTTCAGGTGAAAGAAAATGATAACATGTTTCCAAGGGACTTGGAAAGGTTTTGTTGGTTGGTTGTATGGTGCAGGAGCACCTTGTTCTCAGAATGCCTTCAAAAGGAAAAATTGCGAATTTTCAATTTTCAATTGTAAAACCTTGTGAAAAGGTCATGTAATGGTCAATTCCTATGTATTTGAGTCATTTAGAGGTTTCTAGGAGGTCAAAAAGATGGAAAAAGCAAAATTTGCAAAAAAATGCTAAAAGTTGTTAATAATGTAAAAGATGCAAAAAAGCAGAAAATAGAAGATGAAATGTCTTTGAGGGAAAAATGAAGAGATACGTCAGTAGAAGAAGTTGTAAAGTTAGTTATGGATTGGGAAACATCTATAAAAATCTTGTATTGGGCAAGAAAAGGTAGAACTTTGTATTCTTGAATCAAATTTTGATAATAAAGTTCCTTGTTTCCAATTTTCTATGTTTTATTCTCTTTACCAGTCCTGTACGGACTGTATAGTAGTTCTTAGGTTGTGAACTTGTTTAGATTGTATAAATTAATGTGTGAGCCTTTAGTATAACTTTATTTTGAGAGGCTTTATTTCAGTTAGGAGTCTGATTTAATCCATTTTATTAAAACTAATTTGACAACCTAGTCAAGGGTTTTGAGGGTCTTGTGAACATAGAATTCACCATCCCACCAATGTAGGTTTAGAAGATTAGTGGGATGGATAGTTTAGAGAGTTTTTAGTATGTTTCAAGTGTTTTGTGTGTGTGTAGGAACAGGGAAGACAAGAAAATAAAGTTATGCTGCTGTTCTAACATAAAAATAGTGATTTCCTTATAAAAATGAATGGTTCCAAGGTGCTAAATGATGTAAAGGTATGCATGAAGGATGAAAGGTGGATCTTATAGTTTGTGTAGGTATACTCCAAAGTTTTGGAAGCATATTCAAGTTTCTTTGTGGTTTGGAGGGTATATTTTCATAAAACCCCTGTTTTGCTTGATCAAGTTTGAATAGAATGAGGGTGTTACACTTTGATACAAAAATGAGTATTTCAGTGCCCAAGGGTTGATGATTCTTTGGTTTTGAGACCTATTGAAAGAATTTTTGAAGCTATTTGTTGATTAGGTGATGATTTTAGACTACTTCATTTGTAATTTAGGCCTAATTTAGGGTCTTTCCCAGTGTACAGTCAATAAATTTGGTAAATTCCTTTAAACAATCTAATCTAAGCTTTTGAACTATTAGAGGGAATCAAAATGGGTTTCAAATTATGTCTTGGATCTGAGGAGATTTGGTATGGGATTTTTGGTTTACCCATTTTTGTTATGTGCCAATGCTACTAGGGTTTTGGACTAAGTTTTCCAAAAAATGGAATTATGAGAAAACATAAATAAAAGTGCTTGGATTTGTGATGTAACTGCTTAACCAATGATGTTAAAAGTGTACCCATGGTTTGGGAGAGGTCTGCATTCAAAATTTGTTGATTTGATGTGTTCGAGCCACATGAACCTTATGTGAGTAAAAGATGTTTTGACAACAAGTTAATAATAAGTCTGATGGACCAGTGGTTGTGAATGTGTATTTGGTTTATGGCAATGGAAAACATGATAAATATAGTGTCTTGAAGGTCTGTTGTGAGCTTTGAAACAAGTTTGGTAGATTGGTTGTCTTTATTGCCTTATTGAAGCAAGCAAAAACTTGGTGAATGGTAAATGGATTGGTTGATTTAGTGTTTCTAATAGTGATTTTGTTTTGGTTCAGTCATTTGATGTTGGTTTAGTTGTATTTGAATTTGATAAAGGTGTGGTATTCTATTTTGGGGAAAATGAGGATTGTTAGCCTTTGAATGGCTAGAGAAATTGAGGATTTTGTTGAGTTGATAAGTGAAATTGGTGAAATGAATAGGGAATTTTGGGAAATTGTTCAATTCGATATTCTCAGTTGAGTTTGGGTCTTGAGTACCCTTGATGAATTTTTGTTGTTGATAGATGCTCTTGCATGAAAGTGGTAGAGGAAGTGCTTGCGATCTTGTGATTTAAAGAGCATGAAGAATAGTGATGATGTAAGTGGTATGGTGTCGGGCAAGAAGATATCCTTAGGAGAAAAAGGTAATAATTATCTCCTTCCTGAGATGGTTAAGGATCACATGGATTTAATCAAGTTGAAGAAGGGTGTCAAAGCCAATTATGTTGAATTTCCCTATGTCAATTCCACCTAGAATTGTGAATTTGTATGAACAATAAAGAGTCATTAATTATTTGTAAAAATAATAATGATCTCTTAGCCCTGGGAAACATGTTATCGGCTATCTCTAAGAGAAAGTTCTCAAAATTTACTTCCTTAAGTGTTTATTTCCAAATTGGTTGCAATAGTGTCTTTTGCAAGTTTTGTAGGAAGCCAAAGTGGAGTGAGGTTATGAAGAAAAGCCTGAAAAATCTAAATTTCTTGTAGAGCACAAAGATGGGTGGGCCACAGAAGTGCACAAAACCTCTTACTTGCTAGGTGCTTAAACAAAATGCAGACCTATGGAGACTTTTTGACAAAGCTAGTATGGTCCCCTTTTTCGAGGCCATGAAGGGATACAATGAAAGCCTTACTACAAAATTTACCAATTCTTGGAGGAAGGGGAATGTGGTAATTGGAGTGATTAAATTTGAGGTGATGGTGTAGTTTATTGCGAAGGCCTCTGGTTTGAAAAACCAAGGAATCAAGGTGGAAAAAAAAAGAGTGGTGCCAACTACCGGTCTTTTGTTGACAAATTTCTTCACAAAGGCGAGAATCTAACTATATTTCAAAATAGTTATGCACAGCTCGAGCTCCCGACTCCTTATGCCCTGGTGAGTATGTTTGTGATGTGATATTTCACACTTGAAGGAAGATATATGACAGTGCATGCGTACCATTTTCCATTGTTGAATCATATTAGGCAGAATGAGAGAATCAATTTCTTTGGTTTTAGTTGTGCAAACATAAGAAGAAATAAAGGATAGTGATTACATCAAGCATTGCACATCTTTAAAACTCAAAGCATTACTTCACATTGCATAACTAATGTAACTAGATGTTTATAGAAGACAAAATTTCAATTATAATATAATATTTTTGAAAGTCAACCTATGTGCAACTCTTATGCAATTACTTCACATTGCATAACTAATAACTAGGAGCAACTGCCAATTGCATTTTCTTTTCATTGCATTCCATGAGACCACATTGGTTTGAGGCATTTCCTTGAGGCATTTTTTCAAATCCTCTATATAAGTTTACATGAATTCATCTATTATGTCATGATTTTCAATTTTTATATTCAAACTCCTAAAAATTAAACTTTTATATGAAACTTCCATCTAATTCAATGTTGAATTATATGTATAAAAATGAATATTAATAAAATCATCAAATTAATGGTCTATATTATCAAAACAAAACAAAAATACTCAATACAAACTTCTAGCTAAAATGAAAAAGAGTGAATTCTACTAGCCATGATGGAAATGGACTACTATAAGCAATGCAAATGGAATTCATAAGCAATTTTGTGTTAAGTTGATATCCTCTATATAAGTTTACATGAATTCATCTAAATTATGTCATGTTTTCCATTTTTTTCTTCAAATTTCTAAAAATTAAACTTTTTTATGCAAATTCCATGTAATTCAATGTTGAATTGTATCTAAAACTATTATGATTAATAAAATCATGAAAGGAATGGTTTATATTGTCAAAACTATACAAAAAAAATAAGTATAAACATTTCAATTGTACCAAAATGAATATATTACCTGAGATAATGAAAAATGATGTAGAAAATTCAAATTTTCTTCTTCTACATTGTCTAGCATGAAAATTGGTGCTAAAAAGGTGATGGATCAAACAAATTTGGTACAAAAACAAGTCAATTACATAAAAAGGAATTTTTGAGTTGGATACAGTGTAGAATCATACAAATGCAAAGAATTGTGGGCCTAAATCATGGGGTCAACTCCTTTTTTACCGTTTTTGGAAAAAGAACATTTGGCACTCACAAAATTTGGCGAGCACCAAATGTGATGAAAAATGTGTTGCTCAACCTAAATCCCTGAATACTCAAACATTGACCCTAATCTGTCAACCCTATACCTTAAACCCTAAACCCTCAACCCTCAACTCTCTACCCCACACATTAAACCATCAACCCTAATCCCTTAACACTATCCCTTAAACCCTAAAACTCAAACCTAAAACCCTTGACCCTAATCCGTCAACCCTATACCTTAAACCCTAAACCCTCTACCCTAAACCCTCTACCCTACAAATTAAACCATCAACCCTAATCCCTCAACACTATCCCTTGAACCCTAAACCCTAAACCTAAAACCCTTGAGCCTAATCTATCAACCCTATACCTTAAACCCTAAACCCTAAACCCTCTACCCTCTACCCTCTACCCTCTACCCTCTACCCTCTAACCTACACATTAAACCCTCAATCCTAATCACTCAACACTATCCCTTAAACCTTAATCTGTCAACCCTCAAACCTTAAACCGTAATACCTTAACCCTCAACCCTTAAATCCTAATATCTCAACCCTCAACCCTCTACCCTCTACACTACATTAAATCCTCAACCATAAAGACCTGAGAGAGATGAGAGGGAGAGAGAAAGATAATGAAAGGAAGCTGGGTGAGCAGAAACAACTTCCTACACTAATCTAATCAGGAGAGAGTTACAAAATTTCTTTTTAACACCTTTAACAATTGCAACTAGAGAAGCACATATAGAATAATGGAAATATAGAATCAAGTACACAAATGAAATAACACCAAATATACTATGGGGAAAACCCTTTTGAGTAAAAACCCCACCCTCCAAAAGAACAATACTTCTCTATTATATCAAAATAGTGATTACAATGTTTCTCCAAGTACAAAGCTTCTACACAAGTGAATCAACACGAACACCTGTTCTTGAGGGATACTGGCAGCACTTCGTTACCTACAAACAAACTATGAATTCTACAACTCAAGGCACTCAATAAATAGAGTGATACATGCTTCATGAAGCATCTAGAAGGTGAGGGTCGACCAAATTCAAAAGGCACAATTTTCAACGCCTTATACATGCATTTGGACACATGTACAACATTCCCTTACACCCCATACACTTGTCAAACATGCATATACTATTCTTCCAAGCTTGGATGCCTAGAATATGCTAAAAATAGGCTATGAAAGATGCCTTACACATATTACAACTATCATAGCTGACAATACTTACAATTGTAAGAGAATCTGTCATAACTACCTAAAAATAGCTGATTCTCTTACACTTTGTCATAACCCAACTTGGGCATCAAATTTCACCCATGCATTCAAATATGCCTTATGACATGCCATAGAATATGTCATATGTCATAGATTCCAAACTGGGACACCTATGTCCACTTGGGATGATGATGTGTCATCCAATTACCTCCAATAAGGATGCCACCCAGTCGGTGGGTCCCAATTGATGACATGACACCATAGGAAATTAAATAATATAAATAAATACATTAAGTTACAATAATTAAATCAATGTGAGGACTCTAAGGTTGAGACACCTTAATCCCAACATTCTCCCACTTGTCTGCCAAGAGTCATACAAAATCATCTGCTCAAGGCCCCAAAGCCCATGAAATCAGAACACCATCTGAACTTCTCTGTGATTACTAGTTTTGTCAAAGCATCTGCAACATTCACCAAAGTTTCAACCTTCTCCAGGTTCACCTTTCCATCTTCTACCATATCACGAACAAAATTATATTGTACATCAATTTTCTTTGTTCTAGCATGGAAAGTAGGATTCTTTGCTAGAAAAATTGCACTTTGATTGTCACAACAAATAGTAATATGTCCTGCATCTAAACCAATATAAGAAGATAATATTTTAATCCAAATGGATTCCTTACACTCATGAGTAGTTGCCATATACTCTGCCTCTGTCATGGACAAAGCGACTATAACCTGCTTCTTACTCATCCAACTGATAACACCACCAAACATCATAAACACATAACCACTGGTGGATCTTTTGTTGTCAATGTCACCTACCCAATCTGAATCCACATATCCTTGAATGCTCACATAATGTTGAGTTCTAGTAGGATAGCCTTGAAAACACAAGGCATAATTAGAAGTTCCCTATAAATATCTGAACACCCTCTTAACAACATCCTAATGCACCCGTCCATGATTAGCCATAAAATGACTAAGGACTCCCACTGCTAGGGTAATGTATGGTCTTGTACAAACCATCACATGCATCAGACTGCCAACTACACATGCATATAGTACTCTAGTCTGTCCTCCATCTCAATAGGATATTTTGGACAATCATTCATAGAAAGCTTTATCCCTTGCATCATAAGAACAATTAACTATCTACAATCTACCATGTTGAATCTCTCCAAAATAGAGTTCACATACTTGCTCTGGCTTAACCAAAGCTTTCTATTAGCTCTATCTCTTATGATTTCCATTCCCAAAATGTACCTAGTTGTCCCTAGGTCTTTCATCTCAAATTGTGCTGACAACTGAAACTTCAAATATGAAATCATACCTTTACCATTCCCAATAAACAACATATCATCTACGTATAGGAAAATAATGAGAATGCAACCATTATCAGTTTTAAAGTATACACAATGGTCAGATTTAGATCTCTGAAATCCCAATGACAACACATAAGTATCAAAATTTTGATACCACATTCTAGGAGACTGTTTCAAACCATAAAGAGACTTCTTCAATTTTCAAGCCAAATTTTCCTTACCTTTTTCAATGAAATTATCTAGCTGTGACATGTATATCTCTTCCTCCAAATAACCATGAAGGAATGTTGCCTTCACATCCATCTATTCCACTTCTAAGTCATATGCTGTTACAAGTGATAACAAAAGCTGGATAGATGTCAGCTTCGCTACAAGAGAGAATATCTCCCCATAATCAATTCCCTCCACCTGGGACTATTCCTTAACAACCAATCGTGCCTTATACTTCTCAATACTACCATCAAGACTACACTTTTTCTTGAAAACCCTTTTACAACCAATAGGTTTATGTCCAACAGGAAAAGGTACCAAATCCCAAGTCTTTTTTTTCTTTAATGGACCCATCTCTTCATCCATGGATTGCATCCAAGAATCTGAATCATTCATACCCAATGCTTCTCTAACTGTCCTAGGCTCATCAGTATTAGTAATCAAGGAAAATATGCAACTTGAATCCAATAATGAATATCCAAACCTTTCCGGTTGTCACCTAACTCATGTAGACCTCCTCAAAGGCTAAGGTTGAGGTTCTCCTTCTACTTCAGAAATTTTAGAGCTACTTGATCTCTCCTCATCATCAGGTCCAACAAGAGTACTTGGTTTGTCTTTCTTTAGAGTAGGTGGAATTTGAGCCACCTCCTTCTTCTGTTTCTCCTCTTTCTTTGGTTGTAGCTCAATAGAGGAAGGTTTCATCTCTCTGAAGATCACACTTCTACAATAGATAACCTTTTGTGCTTTTGGATCCCAAAGCTTGTATCCTTTCACACCGACACCATAGCCGATAAAGATACACTTAATAGCCTTGTTCTCCAACTTAGACCTCTTCTCAATTAGAACATGAGCATAAGCTTCACAACCAAATAATCTAAGATGTCTCATCGAAGGATTTTTACTAAACCACGCCTCCATGGGTGTCTTTCCAACAAGCATTGATGTAGGAGATCCATTGATCAAATAACATGCAGTGGCCACCGCTTTAGCCCAAAATTTATGTTCAAGGCTAGCACCACTCAACATACTCCTAGCCCTCTCCATCAACGTTTTGTTCATCCTCTCTACAACTCCATTTTGCTGTGGAGTGTAAGGAGTTGTATTATGTATCTCAATCCCATGCTCTTTATAGAACTTATCAAACTCTATGGAACAAAACTCACCACCATTATCAGTTCTCAAACACTTAATTTTTTTACTAGTATGATTTTCTACCAAGGCCTTAAACTCCTTAAACTAACTAAAGACTTTAGCTTTACTTCTGAGGAAATAAAAAAATTTCCTTCTACTGTAATCATCTATGAAAGAAATAAAATATACAGATTTTGATAACGAAGGAACATTTACAAGAACAAAAACATCTGAATGTACGTAATCCAAGACCCTAGAAGACTTATGAGAACTAGAGTAGAAAGAAACACGGTGTTGTTTTCCATATTCAAAATGTTCACAAAATTAAAACTTGAGATGACAATCATTAAGGCCTTCAACAAGGCTCTTATTTTTCAAGGTTCTAAGACCCTTCTCACTAATGTGACCAAGTCGTTAGTGCCATAACATTGTATCCTTTGCAGGAAGCTTCATTTCCATGGAATGAGCACCCTTAGGTACCCAAAATGCATGACCATCGGATGTAGTTGCAACATGCTTCTTTTCTGCACAATCAGATGGTGAGGATGAAGAATCCAAAGGTCTCTTCTTTGGTACATTAGAAGAACTATTGCACTGTACAATGCATGTATCAAGCTGAAACAAAGTGCCAATATGAACTCCCTTGGCTAACACCATAGCTCCTCTTGTCATCTTGCATCCTCCACCAGAGAAAACTTCTTGTACTCCTAAATCATTCAATTTACTTATAGAAAGAAGGTTTCATGCCAAACATAGGATATGTAAGACACCATTAATCCCTTTCACTCTTCCATCAGGAAATATGATTTTGACTCTTCCACGACCAACAATCTTTAGGTGAGAGTCATCACTCAGGTACACTTCTCCACCATCGAACTCCTCATACTTTGAGAACCAATCTCTGTGAGAAGTCATGTGAAAAGATGTCCCCGAATCTATCAACCACACATTCTTTGATGCATGGGCTGTCAAGGCTGCAATAAAAGCTTCTCCATCATCTTGAGATGATTTCTCAGACTTATAATCAAATAAATACTTGTTTTTCTTCTTCTTCTCCTTCTTGCAATCTTTCTGAATGTGACCAACTTCACCACAATTCCAACATTTTTCCTTGGAATTCTTACCAGGAGACTTTGATCTCCCCAGAGACTTTGACATAGATTTCTTGTCTTTCTTTTTGCTTCTCTCTTTTGGTCTGCCACGGACTATAAGGGCCTCCTTGGCCATCTCATAAGACTTCCTTCACATCTTTTCAAATAATAATGAGGCAACAACCTCATCCATCTTAAGGTGGAAGTAGTGCTTCCAATAGCCATTACCGGGTGATCCTAAGAGTCCGGAAATGAACACAAAAGGAGCATGCAACGGTCTTGTTCATCTATTTTTTCTCCAACGGAAACCAGTTGCACAAAAAGCATGTTAAAAGAGTTTAGGTGATCTGCAACGAATCCTCCATCTTCCGTTTTTAGAGAATACATCTTCTTTCTCAGGAAAAGCTTGTTTACCAGGTGTTAATTTTCACCTCTCATGTCGTTTTGTGCTTTTCCTAACATACCAATGAGGTATCGAGGAGATTACATCTGAAACCCCAATTTGGCTCAAATGCAAACAAAGTGTTGATCCCTCCAATAGACCTATTCCGACGACATGGAGATAAGGCCGTGGGTAGCACATGCCACAAGTTCTTCATAGTCTCTTGTTTGGGAAACACCATGGCACCAGGTTTGAAGTCAAAAGTACAATGAAATATCTCTCACACCTGATATGAGTCCTAAATCACCATCGGGCTCATCATGATAAAGAAGCAACTTAAAATCATCATTTTAAAAAAGGTTTTATCCCAGTTCATCTTACAAATCAATTGGGAAGTTTTTTCCTAGGTTGGAGCATTAGCAGTGTCGGGCCTGATGCCAATCCAAAAGTCTCTCCAAATTCTCTGACCTCTTGATTTAACATCCTCGACCTGATATTCAACAGGGAGAATAAAGCATTGGTAACGGGTGTGATATGAATACTTTGCCGATAATATACAATGGAACTTGATCTACTAAGCGCGACCAACATGTTAGAAATACCTCAAGTGATTGAAGTAACTCATATATGAAAAAGGATGGTATAAGCATGAGTTAGGTAAAGAAGACTGTGCAAACCAATAGAAGGAGCCAATCTCATCAAATACGATGATTACACCTTTCAATGAGTATATTGTTTGTAGATTTTTCTAGATGGTTATATTTATGAGAAGGAGAAAAGACATTTTTATTTTCAAGAATCAGTTTCTATAACTGAAAGCTATAAAAGAGAGGATGAATTCTTTAAATAGGAGTTAGAAGTCATTAGGGCCAAATTTTATTACTCTCCGCGAGTACTTTGTAACTCAGGGGGGAAAATTTTTTATTGTTTAATGTTGTAAAGGGGAAACAAGAGAAATGTGGGTAGTTTTGTTTTGTTTTCAATTCAGTCTTGTTGTATAGGGATGTAGAGTCTTTGAGCTCACATGTTTGATATTGGAGAAATAAGGAAGATGTTTTTAGATCTGTGAATTTTTTAATGTTTTCTTTTGATTTCCAATGAACTTTGAGTCCTTGCAATTACTCTCCAATGTTTATTCTATTATATTAGGCTGCATATGTGGTTAATCCTAAAGCTTTAAATTCAGATTGAATCATTTGTCGAAGGGAAATTTGCTGCTCATTCTTTTTTGATTCTTTCTTGTGGGTGTGAGATAAATGAACTTTGTGTTGTTTGTTTGCATCCACTTCATTTTAAATCAATCTTTCTTATTCGTAGATATTAGATTTTCATTTTTTGCTTTCCGGTCAAAAGCATACCTTGTTCTAATTCATTGAATATCATAAAAAGGGAGCTGTGGCTTTTCAAAATTCAGAGGAATATCATCAATCTAATGTTGATCTCTCCAATTGTTAGTGTTGTTTGTTCTTCTTTTTGGGAATTTTGAGTCATTTTTCATATTTATCTTCGAAGGAAAAATTTGTACACTAACAGATTTTTGGGAAACTTCATTAGGGATATTGAATCAAAGTGTTGGTGCTACATTTCCTCAGAAATATGAAGGTACCTCCCCTGGAATGGAGGTTGGTGACTCTATTTGTTTCGAATCTTGAAACATGGCCTGGCTCCAACAAAGACAACTATATGCTACTACTATTGATGATGATGATAGTGATGAAGATGGAGAAGACTCCTCTTCTACAACTCAAAAGATTTAGATGGATGATGAACCCAAACAATTGGAGTTTTTAAAGAACTTCTATGGTGGTATGCAATTTCAATCCCAAGAGGTACATCCTTCCTTGCTCCAAGTTTTACAAGATATTGAAAAAGAGACCAATGGTGTGAATCTCTTGCTTGCTTAAGATCTAAATGTTCTTGAAAAAGATAAATACGCATGCACAGATAACTTAATACTAGATAACAGAGAAGCTGAATAATCTTGTGTCAATATACATAACGAAGTGACAAATCAAGAATATGATGGTGAAGCTGTGACTCGTATTGAAGAAGATTCTCCTGTTGATGTTAGCATTAAGGAAGCAAATAGTGTAGAATGCCTACAACAAGAATGCCTGGAAAGTCATAAGAGAAATTGTGGAGATGAGTTGTGCTTTGAAAAGGTAAATGATGATTTAGTTTTGGAGTCTCCTCATGTTGAAGATAAAGATAAGCAAGTTTTATCTTTATTGCCTAATCATGACTAAGAATTGTTATATGAATAGGAGAATTCTAAAATGGTGAATGAAAATATATTTTTGGTTAATATCCATCAAAGTCTATACAAAGGGTGTCCCATCCGAGACTTAATCCATTCTCCTAACAAGCATGTGCAGGATGATGCAGATTATAACTTTCTTCATGTAGATTCTTTTAAGCTTGTGAAGTGTGATAAGGAAAATTTTCTACCGCCTCCAGAAGTGCATGATAAAAGGTGGCTCTTTGGTCATGAATTTCTAGCTAGCAAGAATGCAAGAATTGGGGCATTAGATAATGGTGAGATAAATAAATCAAGAGATTAGATGGTTATTCTTGCTGATAATGATAAGGATGCAGTTATTGTTGAGCCATGTTTTTCTAGCAGTATTGCGTACAAAGTCACAGAAGAAATAAATCATGTTCCAAAGGTTTTTGGTGAATAATGGTTGTTTGGGCATGATTGTGTGCTTATCAAATTCTTGCAATCTATTAGTTGGAGCTCTCATACCACAACAGTTGCACAATGGAAATTACTCCTAGTCTCATCATATAGCCACAATCTACTTTTTCGTAGTGGATCTTATTTCTCTTAGCCCGTGAATAGCTTTGCATGAGAAATATTAGGATTCTTTGGAGGTAGGGTCTTATGACCATGTACATAGTAGGTGGTTTATGGTGTGTTTTAGTTTAGCTATTTTCCCGCTTTGGTTCCAATTTTGGCTTGCTTGTTTTTGGTTTGTGCCTAGTTCCCCTCTGCCCTTCTACAAGAAACACCCTATACCTCCTCTTATTGACTATGTTTCCCAATGGATCTAGCATTGGTCCTTGCCAAAGATACTAGAGTTCTTTGTTTTTCCTAGGAAAATTAGTCCCCATTCAGAGCAAAATGTTACCCGTAAATTTTCACCTTGCAATTTTTTTAAATTTTCACCTCTCATGTCATTTTGTGCTTTGCCTAACATACCAATGAGGGATCGGGGAAATTACATCTTAAACCTCGATTTGGTTCAAATTCAAACAAAGTGCCAATCCCTATGATACACCTGATCCGATGACATGGAGACAAGGCCACGGGTAGCACATGCCACAAGTTATTCATAGTCTCTTGTTTGGGCGACACCATGGCACTAGGTTTGAAGTCAAAAGTCCAATGAAATATCTCTCACACTCGATATGAGTCCTAAATCACCATCAAGCTCATCATGATAAAGAAATGGCTTAAAATCATCATTTAAAAAAAGGTTTGTCCTAGTTCATCTTACAAAGCAATTGGGAAGTCTTTTCTTATGTTAGAGCATCAGTGGTATCAAGACCGATGCTGATCCAAAAGTCTCCAAATTCAATGACCTCTCAATTTAACATCCTTGACCTGATATTCACTAGGGAGAACAAAGCATTGGTATCAGGTGCAATATGAATACTTTTCCGATAATATAAAATGGCACTTGATCTACTAAGCGCGGCCAGCATGCTAGCAATACCTCAAGTGATTGAAGTAGCTCAACTATGGTGAAGGATGGTAGAAGCATGAGCTAGGTAAAGAAGATTGCACAAACAAATAGAAGGATCCAATCTCATCAAATACGATGATTACACCTGTCAATGGGTATATTGTTTGTAGATAGTTATATTTACGGGAAGGAGAAAAGATATATATTTTTATTTTCAAGAATCAGTTTCTATAACTGAAAGCTCTAAAAGAGAGGATGAATTCTTTAAATAGGAGTTAGAAGTCATTGGGGCCAAATTTTATTACTCTATGAGAGTTTTGTAACTTAGGGGGGAATTTTTTTTATTGTTGTAGACACATAAATTATCCTGATTGATATCATGCACTCGATCCTAATTCACTAATACCAATTATTCCTTAATCACTTCTTTACTAACCAATTAATTGAATAATCTTTATTTAATTAATTCATCAAGATTCCTCTTTTAATTAAATAAATCAACTTTAGTTGATTAAATCTAATGTTCTTCTTTTAATTAAATAAATCATTTTATTTAATTAAATCCTAATGTTCCTCTTTTGATTAAATAAATCATTTTATATAATTAAATCCTAAAGTCATCTCTTTTAATTAAATAAATCAACTTTATTTAATTAGATCCTAATGTTCTTCATTTAATTGAATAAATCAAATTTATTTAGTTAAATTATTAAGCTCCCAACTATCTTCTCATTTGATTTAAATAAATCTAAATATCTAAATCAAATGTCATATCAACTAATCTCATCTAAGTTAATTAATCCTAGTTAACTCATAACTCTAATCCTCCATTCCTCTACCTTTTGCAACTTGCACATATAAATCAATTTATTTGATTTATTAATTCTTCTATTTTCATTCAAATGTGGCATATCCTTGGAATATTCCACCAGTTTGAAATCTCCCTCCCAAAGGAATTTTGTCCTCCAACATGGCATTAAAGGCTCTTACTTGTCCTCTCCTTGAGCCAACTTGGCATTAACTCCTCTTACAACTCTTCTTATACAAGCCATCGTTTGAATTTCAAATTCCACCTACATGCATTTAACATGCACATTGTTGAAAATAAGCTCCACTCTCCTTCACTAGCATGTTGACAAGTGGCACAATACTATTGGTTCAAATGTTAATCCCACATTCTTCCTATTTCTCATTCCTCCATCCTTCTTTCCTATAAATAGAGGACTTCTCTATTGATTTGGGATCCACAACTTCATGCAAGGTTACTATCTACATATTTGAGCAAGTTCATCCACATTTTCATCCAAGTTTTCATAGATTTCATCATTCATAAGTAGGTTATTTACAATTTTCATAAAGGATCAATCAAGTTTATCAAGGAATTGGGAAAGGGCTTCTTTCCACATCAAAGAAGCACCAATTACCCCATGGGATGCTGGTTTGAGCATTTAGAATAGAATTTCATTAGCTTTTAATTGTTATTTTGGCTTTGATTTCAATGTTCTTGTGTTTGAATGAATTTCATTTGGAATGTTAGCTTATGACTTGTTTAATGACTAATGTTTGATTTTTTGTTCGTGTTAAGCAGGTCTAGACCAAGTATTCACATTTTGGCGCTAGGAGGGCGAATCTTTCAAAATTAACATGTTTTTTTGGTCAATTTCACTATTTTTTTCAAATTTTTGTGGTTTCAGGAAACGACGCTGAGAAGGACAAACATCGATGCTATTAGTCCAGCGTCGCTATATAGTGACATTGCCTCTGCTCCAAAAGCGATGCTGTAGTGATTCTCCTGAGGGCTGGATTTTTCAAACTCCAAAGGGTGACACTGTGCAAATATACCGACGCAATCACAGTCTTTGTTTCTCCACAGAGCGATGCTGATTTCACTAGAGCAACGCTGACTTCATTAGAGCAACGCTGAATCTCCAAACAATGATGCCTTCATGGATTGCGATGCTAGGTTGGGGTAAAAGGTCAACTTTCAAGTTTATTTTAACATGTGCTTTTTGTTTTTGATCACCTTGGAATTTTAACCTATTTTGTGGCTCTATTTTCTGTAGATTGACCAACTTTTGTAGGTTGAGGTGATCAAGAAGGGAAGGAGGGGACAAGGAGAAGGCTTCCTATTTCACCATCTCATGAGTGTAACAAGTGTTTTTAAACACTTTGGGAGCATTTATAATCCCATCTTAAAGATATTGTTATCTTCAGTTTTAAGACTCAAATACATTTCGTTTGGGTTTTAAAAAGAACAATCAAAGGGTTAAAAAGAACATTAGAAACTCACTGGATTTGGTTTTGGGTTTCAAGAATTGAACAAACAACTCCAAACACTTCATCTTGGTGCTTTAAAAAGAACTCATTACTGCTTTTGAGATCTAAAATGAACATCTGTCTTTCTTGTTTTGTAATATATTTTGCAAACTAATATCATTTAAAGACATATGCACTTCTCTCGCACTTCATGATGATCTTGAGAATAAAAAATATTTTGGTGATATTAGGTTGTCTAAAATATTTCCTCCACACTTCAATTTGGGCTCTTAAAATTGAACAAATCTTGCTAGTGTGAGATAAGTATATTGCGTGTGTTCTCTCTTTGTTCACGCAAACAAAGATTGATCGAACTATGAATGTACTTACTTTTTTTTAGCTTTAGAGGGATTTCCTTGGTGGGAAAAAGTACTCACCCCAAGGAAACGACCCAAGTGGTAATGAGCATAAGCCAGGCTCTTCTGAACTACTATACAAATTTGTGGTTGCAAGGAAAGTTTGCAATCAACAAAGTGATGCATGATAGCTCCCCCCTAGTATCTTTATGATGCGTAAAGCCCTTGTTCTAAGGGTTGGGAGACCTCTTGAGGGAGTTTATCATTTTTTCCTTTGAACTAGAAGCACTTCTTATGAACCATTGTGTAGTAGCTAAAAATCCCAATATTTGTTGGTGTCAGGAGGTCGGATCTCCGGAGCCATCCCACATACTTGAGATTCTTTGTAGAGCTAAAAAGTTCATCATGGGAGATTCATGAGAACTAAAGCTTGGATAACCCATAGAAGTGAGTGTTGTGGAGGGGAGCCAGTGTGGTCAAGCTTCTAGTCATCGGCTCTGAATAAGCACAACTGGATTTATCCAAGTGGGAACTCAACAAATATTTTCTTTTCCATCCTAGGATTGTGTAATTTTGAGTCAATTAAACACATTGTTTGGATCCAAAACCTTGAAAAAAAACATTCAACAAGGACATCAAATTTTAAACCTTTAGAAGAAGCAAATGCCTTTGAAAAATCCAAGTGCTATTGCTTGTCCCTAGGGATTTTATCCCTAGAGGCTTCTAAGTATTTTGGGTTTATATCTTAATTTTCTCTCTAAATTCAAAATTAGGGAACTATTGCCTTGATTCTCTTGATTTCCACATAATGGACTTTGTGGGATGAAAAGAAATTAAGACATAGACATTTAGTTCAAAAGCTAAGCAAGAAAGTGTTTGTGGTAAAAAGGACTCATTAAGCAAAGATAAAAGACAAATTGAACCTCACATGTGTTTTCTCAAATGATTTCTTGCAAGATTAAAGTTCTAAAACCAAAGTCCATCAATCGAAACAAACATCTTAGTCCAAGAAATATCAAGAAACATCAGTCTATGATTTATGCAGTTAGAGAAAGATTTCTCTATAACTTTTACAAACGTGCATAAAAGGATAACCCAAACTTGTACTCGTTCTATTATTGTCAAAATTCAAGTCTTTTTCAACGTTTTGAGTATCTTACTTTGTAGAGTTAACACATTCTTAGAAGTATAGCATGTTCTTCAATATCTAGGTATTGTAAACAAAAGTCTCTCTAGGTTCACCTAGGATCAAAATCAACACTTTCATCCATCCCCCAAACATCAATCAAACCCATCTCACAAAAAAATCTTAGAAATATTGGAAAAATCCTTCATACTAGACTTTTGGAAAATCCTTTAAATCAAAATCATCTTGTTTAACTAAGTGTGTGTGGATGCATCCTTCTTCATACCCTTAGTTAAATTATCACCTTGTGGAAAAGTTTATTCCAAGACAACATCTAACCTCTTGGAGTTTATGAGTTCATTATCAAATCCAAATCAAATCCAAATCAAATCAAAATCAACTCCAAGCCAAGTCCAAATCAAAATCCAAATGAAATCCAAAAATCAAAACTCCAAAAGTCCTAATGTCTAGTATCTCCTTCAAGGTTTCTTAAGAGTTCAATCATTCACAACACTCATCTTTCATTATCTTATCACCACCCTTGATCCTTAACATCTTAGACTTTATTTTTTGTACCTAAAGTTTAGACCAATCTAAGGAGTTAGAGGTTCACCTCCCATATTCCTTAAAATTGATCCTTATTTTATGGTCCAAACTAGATCTCAACACAAGAAGAACATGGAAACAAACAAACATCCACTTCAAGTGACTTAAGTCAAACTGCACCTGAAATCAACCTCATTGGATTTAGAAATTCCCCACTTAACCTTCCTCAACTTTCACAAGATCTTCAAGAGGGAGGTTTCCAAGTGGAGGATATCATCAAAAATGTCCTAGGAATGACTCAAGATGAAATCATAGAAATGGTCCAAAACCTCAAAAATCACAAAATTGTCAACACAATGATGAGGCTTAATCCTTCACAATACATGTTAGAGGTAGCAAAGGAAGGGGACAAACTCCCTTCTGACTATGATATAAGCAGTATTGTGGAGAAACCTCTTGGGATTATGCCAACGGTCTCATTCACACCTTCCTTCCAAAGCATCATTCAACATATCCCACAACCAATTTCATCTCGTGCTCCAAGTCAAACCATAATTACCAAGGGGAGTTCATTGCTTCATTCTCCTCAAACACGTACCCTTGTAAAAAACCAAGACTTAGAAGAAAACACCATCTTGGGTCAATCCATCCCTCAAGATCCAAAACACCCATACATTTTGCTTGTCTTTCATGACACCAACAATCCATCTACCTTCTCCGCAACACCAACATATTCCCTTAACACACAAGTCTCTCTCCCCATGACTTCACAAGGACAAGGGGGACTATTTGGACAAGGGGAAATATTTGATCCTCATCATCACTTTCTCAAGGGAACATGCCACCCATCTTCCCACCATTTCCCCCTCTACCATTAACATCCACACCAATTCTCGGTTTAGGGCAACCCCCTTTACCAATCCTCAATCAACAAAATAAAAAAATCCTCCAATCGTGAATCAAATCGATATACCAGATCCTTCGATCATTCCACCGATATCGCAACACTAGGTAGCACCAATCAAAACAACATAATCAATCATTGTACCATCTATAAATGTGATCTCCTAAGGACCTATCATATCCACTGCACCATCTACCAACAACCCCTATCATCAATACATGGAACATCAACAACCACCTCAACAAACTCTCATCACATCTCATACCATTCCAAATCCTCCACCTCCACCACCAAAAAAAAACATGGAAAATCAATATAGTATCACATTGCAAGCTTCCCAACAAGTCTATCAAAAGGAACTTCAACAATTTCAAAATCAACAAGCTACACAAGCTGCACAACTAGTCTCCCAAGAAGCACAGACACAACAAGCCATGAAACAAGCACATTAGGCCACCCAAGCCCAAGATTTATTGCAACAACAAGAAGCCACCCAAGCTGCACAAGCAACATGAGCTGCACAAGCAACACAAGCTACACAAGAAGCACAAGCTGCACAAGCCACATAGACTGCCCAAGCCGCCCAAGCCACCCAAGTTGCACAAGTTGCTCAACAAGCTCAAGCTCAGGAACAAGCTCAATATCAATCTCAACAAGCTCAAGCATAAGCACAATATCAAGCACAACAACAAGCGGCTCACTAGAAAGCCTATCGGCAAGCTTTGCAACAATACCAAGTGCAACAAGAAGCAACTCAACTACTAGCCCAACAACAACATTGTTGGCACAATAACAACAAGAATTGTTGGCACAACAACAAGAAGACCAACAAAAAGCATTGTTGGCACAACAACAATTTAAGGCATTTTAGCAAGCATTGATCGTACAACAAAGTTTGCAACCGCATCCCACAAACACACAAAACACCCCACCCGTCACTCAAATGATCAAACCCCCTAAAAACCCATTCATCCCACCACCTAATTTGCAAAATGATGTGTCTGCACAAATCAAATTTCTCTCACAACAAGTGCTAGAACTATAATCAAGGAAGACAACAAAAACTCAGAGCAATTTGTGCCCTTATCCATTCGACAAAAGCATTGTGATGACTCCATTCCCAAAAGGATTCAAAATACCTAAATTTGACAAATATCATGGGACATGAAATCCTGAAGATCATATCAGGGAATTCTAGGTACACTATATGGAAGTTGCATACGACGACACTTATCTAATGTGACTATTCCCTCGATGTCTGGCTGGACCAACAATGGAATGGTTGTCTCGCCTTCCTCCCTGAATCAAAAATTTCCAAGAAATTGTGGATGCATTCATGTAGAATTACGCATTCAACATAGGCATGGATGTAAGTTTGGAAGAACTATCTATGCTCAAACAAGATAAGGGGGAAACATTCACATCCTTTTTACAATGATGGTGATCCAAGGCCAACAAGAGCAAGTGGACCATGCCCGAAGAACAAAAAATATGTACTATCATTGCTAATATTGAAGGGACCTTGTCCTTCCATCTAAAAATGCAATGCATCACCACATATGACCAGTTGATCCCCAAGGTGCTCAACATCGAAAGATCCCTTATCACACAAGGGGGGACACCTACTTATCAAGATAACCGTCCATCAACTAGTTATAATGAAAATCCTCACACATGGGCCAAAAACAAGAATGTCACTAATGATGATGTCATTGACGCCAAAGTTGTTAACAGTGCAGCAAGGAAAAACACATAGTCATATCAACGACTACAAACCAATAACCAAAACAACACACAAGCCAACGTAGTATCACAACCACCCAATAATCAAGTGGTCAACAATCTAAATAATCAAGGGGGACCACCCCCGTGAAACAAGTATCCAACAAACGAAAATACACACCCCTCGGGGAATCAATCAAATCTGTCATGAAAAAACTGGTACAACAGAATCTCATTAAAATCCCCGTTTATGAGAATTATCAAGAACCCCAAGTGAAACCACCATGGTATAATGAAAATCACCTTTGCGATTTTCATAAAATCAAGGGACACACGACGACCAATTGCATGAGAATAAAAAAATTAATCCAAGACCTTATCAATGACAAAACCATAAACATTGAACAACCTACAGGAAACCAAGACTTAAAGATATACACGAATCCAATGCCAGATCACAATAAAGGGAACAATAATGGAAAGGAAAAGTATAACAATGTAAACCATGTTTACAATCATGTTGTTGCATCCTTAGATGAATGGGTCACTGTTGTTAACATCAAGGGAGCCAGAGCTGACTGTGGAGTCACCACATGTGGTGGCAGAGTTACCATTCTTGGACCATCACAACCACCAAGGGCACCAACCTCTAATTAGAAATCTATTCCCAATGGTTATAATGTCTTGGACCAACTGAAAAGAACCCCTTCCTAGATCTCCATCATGGAGTTACTAAAAATATCACTTCCACATAGGAAAATCCTAGAGGAAGCATTGGCTTCATCCACTATCCACACAAATCTTGATGTAGACTAGTTCCAAGCTATGGTTGGACACATCACCACACCACATCTCCTAATATTTTTTGATCAAGACTTCCCAACACAACCATCTCATAACCGCACACTCCATCTTGAAGTCCTAGTCCATAATAACAAAGTCAAAAGAGTCTTGGTGGATGGGGGTGTAGGTCTGAATATTTGTACTCTCAAGCTGATAAATAATCTAGGATTCTCTGAGGACGTCATTGAAAAAGGTAAATGTATTATGATTAGGGCATATGATGATAAAAAAGAGTGTCTCAAGGCACTATTCAACTCCCTATTCAAGTAGGACCAACCATCATGGAAACTACATGCCAAGTCCTTGATCTAGAATTACTTTATAATATCCTCCTGGGGCGCCCATGGATCCATGGGATGCAAGTTGTCACCTCTACCTTCCATCAATGTGTCAAGTTTCCCTATCAAAATAAAGAGGTCACAACCCATGGTGATCTTGAGCCATTTTATCATTGCAGGAATCTAGAAGCTAAGTACTATAAGATCCCTCAAGTCCCAAAGAATGATGAAGGCCCTACGACTCCATATGTAGACCCATCTACCTTACCCTCTACTTCTAAGACAAAGACACCCGCCATTCCTGACATCTCAGATATCAAAGTCATTATTGAAGACAATGGGTGTGGGGATTACAAAATGAAGAAAAGCACCTTTGTAATAGAAGAGTTACCTCAATCTCCTCGGTCTCATGGACAACCTCAACCAATTGACACTTCAGCCCAAAATTTCAAAGTAAACCCCTCCATATTCAAATTTTGGGGGACCTAAGTCAGGAAATGGTGGATGAAAAGGACATATCAAGTCTGTTGTACCAAGATGAAAGGCCTGTTCCTAATCTTCCCATGGATGATAATAGCAAAGGACTCCAAATAATGCAAGGATGGGGTTACAATAAAAACAAGAAACTCAAGAAAAATGACAATGGTCTTCTAGAACCTATCATTCCTAAGAAGTGTATAAGGAATCTTGGCCTTGGATGTACTCCTCCAAAATTAACCATACTTGGCAAAGGTTTCCCAGTTAGAAAAGTCAAATCTTCCCCCTCAGTTCCAATATCGATTACTTACCATTTTGAGGACCCCCTCACTGACCTACCCATGCTATTCAAGGATTCCTATCTTCTCATGATTAGTACCCTATCTTTTGAGTCAAACAACCAAACCCATGAGCTAAACTTAGTCTATCCCCAACTCATCGATTACTATCAATGAGGACCACCGATTTTGGACACGTTCAAAAATGATGAGGCTCTCTCGAAATTCATGGGATTGCGGTATACTATACCATGTGGAGATCACAAAACTAGGTTTGACATTGAGCTGGACACACATGCCTATTACGGGGGAACGATTGAATCCCTCAGTCGCAAAAGTGAAAATTTAAGAGTAATATCTAGGTCTTTGAGTGAAAACCACATCGTGGCACTCTCTGACTCAAAAATAGTAAAAGCAAAGGGCACATCCAATGGTGAAAAAATATTTGAGGCACTATAGGATGAGGGATTCAATCTTCCCCTTAGTGCTATTCATCAGGAGAAGTCAGTTGTCTTAGTAGAGAAGTACAATCCAGTCAACCTAGGAATAGAAGAAATGCCACATATAACCTTCTATGCAAAATCACTTTTGAAAAAAGAACATGAAATCCTAGCTTCTTTTCTAAGGGAAAGAAAGCTAAAATTTACTTGGACCTACGCTGATATGCCTTGTCTTGATCCAAAAGTTGTGGTTCACCATCTAGCTGTCTATCCAAAAGCAAAACCATTAAGACAAAAATTGAGAAAAATGCATCCACAAATAGCTTTATTGGTCAAACTTGAATTACAAAAACTCCTTAATGTTGGATTTATATGGCCAATTGATTATCCAAAGTGGGTTTCAAATCTTTTACCTATTTCAAAGCCCACTAGGGGCATCCACATCTGCACAAAC
This sequence comes from Sequoia sempervirens, assembly GCA_007258455.2. Lineage (NCBI taxonomy): Eukaryota > Viridiplantae > Streptophyta > Pinopsida > Cupressales > Cupressaceae > Sequoia > Sequoia sempervirens. Next base: position 14,457,306 of record VDFB02086081.1, on the reverse strand, counting down.
TTCAAAGACCTAAACAAGGCATGCCCAAAGGATGACTTCCCTCTTCCCAATATTGACATGATTGTGGATAAAACAATGGGGCATGAAACATTGTCATTAATGGATGGATTCTTAGGGTACAATCAGATCATGGTAGCTAAAGATGACCAACATAAAATAATGGGGCATGAAACATTGTCATTAATGGATGGATTCTCAGGGTACAATCAGATCATGATAGCTAAAGATGACCAACACAAAACAACTTTCACTTGTCCATGGGGAACCTACTATTGGAACATGATGCCATTTGGGTTGAAAAATGCAGGAGCCACTTATCAAAGAGCTATGACACTGATCTTCCATGACATGATTCACAAAACTATGGAAGACTATGTGGATGACATATTGGCTAAATCAAAGAAGCATTGGGATCACATACCAGCTCTAAGTTCCATCTTTGATAGGTTAGAAGAATACAAATTTAGACTCAATCCAAAGAAGTGTGTCTTTAGGGTACAATCAAGAAAGCTCCTAGGGTACATTGTATCTATGAGGGGAATCAAGATAGATCCCACCAAAGTCAAAGAAATTCTAGAGATGGAGGCACCAAGAACCTTGAAGTAGTTGAGGGGTTTGTAGGGAAGGCTCCAATCCATTCGCTAGTTTATAGCCCAATTAGCAGATAAAGCTATCCCATATTCTCATCTACTCCACAAGGGGGTAGCATATAAATGGGATGAGAAATGTGATCAAGCGTTCAACAAGATCAAGGATTACTTTCTCACACCACTAGTTCTCATGCTAGCAATTCTAGGCAATCCCTTGATCTTGTATATATCGGCAACAACAACAACCCTTGGAACTCTCTTAGCACAACATGATGAAAACAGGAAGGAGAGAGCTATTTACTACATCAGTAGAAATATGGTGGGACACGAGTTGAATTACACATCTATTAAGAAGGCTTGCTTAGCAGTCTGTTCACTGCACAAAAATTCAGACACTATATGCTAGCATATTAGATAAAACTCATTGCCAAGATATATCCTCTCGAGTATTTTCTTTCTAAAGTGATGCTCATAGGGAAAAAAGCTAAATGGGTTATGATCCTGAAATAACACAACATTGAGTATGTAGAACAAAAGGCCATTAAAGGACAAGTAATTACATATCAACTGGCAGAAGAACCAATGTATTAAAAAAAAATCCACTTGTATTAGAGTTCCCCGATGAGTCCATCTTTAACATAAGTGTAGCAGATCACTGGAAAGTATATTTTGATGGATCTTACACACAACATGGGTCAGGAGCTGGAGTCTTCTTCATTACACCCCAAGGATATTGCATACCCAAGTCATTTAAGCTATATTTTCCTTGCACAAACAACATTGTAGAATATGAAGCCCTTGTCATAGGACTTAGAATAGCAGTGCAATGGAAAATTATGGCAGTCAAAGTCTATGGAGACTTGCAACTTATCATCAAATAGGTCAATGATGAATACCAAATGAAAGATGACAAGTTGAATCCATATAAGAAACTGGTAGAAAGCCTCGAAGAGTTCTTCATTGATATCACATTTGAGCAAATACCAAGGGAAAAAAATAGAGTAGTGAATGCTATGGAAACAATTGGATCGCTACTGGATATCCCACGCAACATCTCTAATTAAAAATTCCTTGTAGAGAAGCTTCTTGTACCATCATTTGAGGTACCAAAGTCAGAATTCATTTGTGAAATCATTGGTCCCAGTGATCCCTGGTACCAGAGTCAGAATAGGAGTCCTCTATGCTAATATCACCCTGAAATTTAAAAGAATATTTGTTAAAAAGTCATCTTGCTTTGTTATCTTAGGAGACACCCTATATCGTAGGAGTATTGAGGGAACCATGTTACGATGCCTTAACACTGAGGAAGATTTGAAGCACACAATGGCATTTGTGGGTCACATTCGAGTGGTATGACCTTGGCTAAGAAACTGCTGAGGATTGGGTACTATTGGCTGACGATGGAAAGAGAAGCTCACGACTATGTCTGAAGATGTGTGCAGTGTCAACAACATGGGGATCTCATCCATGCACCAGCTTAGGAGCTCCACCCAATCATTACACCTTGGCCCTTTTCACAATGGGGGCTCATTCTCATCGGCAAAATCACACCCACCTCATCCAGTGGACATAAGTTCATCATCACCGCCATTGAGTATTTCATGAAGTGGGTAGAGGCCATTCCCATGACCTATATTACATGGAAGTAGATTTTCAAGTTCATCTTGAACTACCTAATTTTTTGCTACGATGTCCCTCAAGCCATTATCTCAGATAACAGGACACCTTTCAGAAACTAAGATGTTTGGGACCTATGCCAAAAGTTTAATATCCAACATCACTTTTCTACTCCATACTACCCCCAAGGAAACGACCAAGATGAGGCTACCAATAAGACCATCTTGAAAGTCCTAAAGAAGACAGTCAATGACGCTGGTCATGACTATCACCTATAGCTAAATCTCACCTTATGGGCCTACCAAACGAGTGTATTCATTCCTATAGGTGCAACACCTTTCTCCTTGGTCTATGGATTATAAGCCATCCTTCCTATTAAGATCGAGCTCCCATCCCTGAGAGTATCATTGCAGAACCTCATTACTAATGAAGAATATCAAGTGTCATGATTGAACAAGCTAGAGCTATTGGATGAGCGGCACATGGATGCCTTAAACCATTTGCAAGTCTACCAAAATCGTCTCAAGAGGAGCTACGATAAGAAGTTCAGGAGTCAGACCTTTCAAGTCAGAGAGCTTGTATTGAAGGAGAATAAGAAGAATGTACCAAATCCAGATAGCAAGGGAAATTTAAAACCCAATTGGTTGGGGCTATCCACAACAAGCTACAAATCAGGAGCATATCAACTATCCACACGAGAAGGTGAGCCTCTACAGGAGCCTATCAATAACTCCCATCTCAAAAAAATTTATGCCTAAACTTGCAAGGTATAAATCCAAAAATCCAAAAAAAAAAAAAAAATAAAAATCCAAAAAAATAAAAAAGGATTGAAAACAGTAAAGAAAAAAAATTGTCCTCTAGTGAAAACCACTTCGGTGGAACTTTGGGAAAGTACCTTCGTGAAAACTTGGTAAAAAAACGCATTGTGTAAATAAGCACTTTCCATCCACCATGATCTCTACGGCTTGTTCTACATCATCCATCCATCACACTTCCATATCTCCATGCATCACCCATCTGCGTCTGCATCATAGCTTGATCCTGTGTTTGTATCGTGATCCCTCCTATAACTACTTGGCACATTTATAAGGTTACTTTGTCCTGCCTATATCAGAGTATTCTATCACACCACGCTAAGGGCACGTTCTTATACGTACATTGGATTAGATTCGTGTATATTCTTTAAATCAAAAAATTCAAAAAATTTAGAAAATCATAAAATCCAAAAACATTCATAAAATCAGAAGACCCAAAAACATCCAAAACATGTCAATAAAAAAAACAAGTCAAAAGTCAGAAAAAAAAGTCAAAAATTAGAGTCGTCTTGTTGAACTACGGGTCTCTGAGCTCTGAACGTAGGCAAGGTTGATCTTTGATCATCCCTGAGACACTTAGGTTAGTCCTCTAGGAGTCCCTCATAATAAACTAGCAATCCATTTTTTCATATCTCATCAATAAATGAGTCTATGTTAGTCAAACTACGTGGTCTCTATGTATATAACATAGGCAAGGATAATCTTTGATTAGCCCTCAAGGCTCCTAGGATAGGTCTTTAGATCAAGTCCTTGGGAAAAATCTCATAAAATACCAAAAACATTGGAAAATTGGAGAATAAATTTTTTTTTCGTAAAAACTCAAAAATACCAAAAACAGCCTCAAAACACCTCAAAACTTCAAAAACATCCAAATATTTGAAAAAATCCATCCATCCCATTTCACATTCACTCTCAATAAACATTCGCTCATAATAAACGATCATTACCCCCAACCTTCAATACAACAATTAGAAACAAGTCTAGTAGGTTACAAGTGAAAACTCAAACGTCAGGGTCTCAAGTCTAGGTCAATAGGTAAACAAGTTGGTTAACTCTTGGTACTAATAGCCCATCATCCAGTCAATCCAAAAATCATTTGATAACATCATGTCCTAGGATGCATCCTTCCTAAAATGGACATCATCATTAGGCATCATCATAGTTTAGTCTTGGCTAGAGGTATGAAGAACATTGGCTTGTTTGTTTTCTTGATCTTTTCTTTTGATTTATCTTATTGCGCTCATTCCAATGACCTCTCGATGATGATCAAAAAAATTTAGAGAGAAAGGAATGAGGCAATGATCATTATCTTTTGTCTACTATGCTTGTTGGATATTCTTGTAATATAACCTTGGTCATGCGTGCTTTGTTTGGTTTGCAGGGAGGATGTTTCAAGTGTCTTGTTGATCACATAGGAGGAATTTCCTTTCTATATTTTGGTTTGAGATGTTTGGAATATCTGAACTATATTCTAAATAGGGTTTCATATACTAGGTGTGAACAAGGATACTCCTATCTGATTTTTGAGTCAAAATCCATCACACTAGGTGCAATGCCATCTTGGTTCTTTATACCTTGATGCATTGTCCCTATGTGTGTTATCAAACATAAGGTAAGTAAGCTCTTTTAAAAATACCAATTCCTAATAAGTGAAACATCATCCATCTCTCATCCTCATCTCTAATAAAGTCTCAACAAATCATGGACTTGTTGGATCCTCTTGTCATCATCTCATTTCTTCTTTCTTCTCCCCATGCTAACATGGTACCATGACAGTTAATCAAAACATCACCAGTGCATCCATCCTACATCCACAAACCATCAATATACTGCATATCATTCATATCATATATAATAGGAAATACTGATCATCTCACATAATATAGATTGGTTATTCTAAGCATCTCATAAACCATACATTTGCATCCATTGCATAATCATATATGCATTATCATATCATCCATATATGCATCATCATATCATACATGAAAAAGATACTGAAAAAGAAAAGGAGCATGTCATAACATCCCATACATCTCATAATCATAACATTTAACATCATCCATTTTTCATTATCATTTAGGGCATAATATAGATCTATTAGTCTAAGCATATTAAAATAATTTGCATATCATAAACATTTGCATCCATACTACAAACAAACATCATCATAAAAGTGCATAGAGATAATATAAAAATAAATGCATCCATAACATCCATAAACATCTGCATGATCATCCATCACATAAAGTAAAAGCCATGCATATAGAATCACATTACATATGCATAGAACATCAAAAAAGCATCCATCCATAAAGCATAAATAAAGTAGACACATCGCATAATAAATTGATCATATCATATATATATATCAAAAAATCATCACTGTCATGGTACAAATATGAACCATGTGTATGTATATCAATCAGTGTACAATGCCCACAGGGCTATAAAAAAATGGAGCCTGTGAGTCCCAAAGAGAATTGAATGCTGTGATAAAAAAAATTGTATGTGGTAGCTAGCCTTGGTGGCTTCTCCCCTCGCTTTCCTATCTCTTAGCTCGATTATTTGTTTGTCTAAGCCTTGTTTGCTGAGAGTACTTTGGCACCCGAGCAACTGTGGGTACATCCTGCCAATAATGAAGCCTATAATACTTGGCCTCTCTGATGGTGTTGCGGTACATCCAGGCTGGTACTGTCCTCCCCTTGGATGAGGCATCCATACTCTCTAGCTACTACCTCTGACCAACGTCTTGGGCCAACTACAACTCTGTTGCCTGCCTCTGATGGTGCTCATGATCTCTCTCTGCAGTGAGGGCCTAGACCTGCTGTCTGGCCTAGTCCCTCTCGGCCATGACTGTCTGCAACTACCCTTGTAAACCCTATATCTTCCCCTATAACTATTGAATCTGGGCATCCCATTGATCTGGTTGCTATACCTGAGGTGGCTGGTGTGGTTGGCTGTCCCTCTACTAATCTATCCAACCCCTTTGTTGATCTGGCTTCCATGAAGGAAACCCATCTCTTGGTGGTACCCCAGGATCCTGTTCGTCGTGTCCTACCTACGCTCTCTTGGCTATCCTACCTCGGGGTCTCCTTCGTGGAAGCGCTACCCTTGGAATTGTCAACCAAAGTGGGGGTCTAAGCCAATCATCGTAGACATGTGTAGTACCTAGATCTGCCTATCCCTGAGCATAGGCCCATGGCCTAGCCACCAACTACCTAAAGGACTCAACTGTGTCAAACGCTGGAATCGTCCATCCCCATGTGGTTCTTTGGATGATCTAGCAAAGATGGCCACATACTGATCATTAGGCCGATCCTGAACATCTTTAAACTATCGAGCTACCCTGTCTGGTAGGTAGTGCTCTATGATCATGTGCTCTCACCCCTGCATCAATCGCTCCTACCAAGCATAGAAGAACTACTAGACATCATCATGCGATGTAGACATCTATAACTAGGTCCTCCATGTGAAGACTGTCATCTCATCTATCACTCTGTGCCAGTGGGGTAGACCTAGCCATCCTATGTGCCTCATAATAATGCCACCCCTATGCCTCCAAATTGCTGGATCATTGGGCTCCACATCAACCATAGTGAGCATCAGTCGGAGCACGACAATGTGCTCCCGAGACTAGATGTGCAACAATGTAATGCTAGTACCAATCGCTTAGCTGCCATAGTAGGAAAACTCTTGCAAATCATTGTATAATGAGGCCGACATCATTGGTCCCCAAGCAAACAAGGTCCTCCTATGTAGCATCCTCTCCTAGGCCAGGCCCCATCAAATGCTAAAGTATTTATCCCGTCGATCTAGAGCCACCAATTTGCATATAATTGCCACAACGATCAGCCTGGAAATTGGCACTCAACCTCTGTAGTAATCTAAATCTTGATCTGGCCCTCAAAAAGTGTAAGCTCCTCAACCTCCAGGACCTCAAAGCATGTGTCACTATCGGCATCTGTGTCATTGATAATTTGATTGTCGTGAATCGACAATCGCAGGATGTGCCATACATCCTCCAAAGTGACAGTCGGCTCGTCGGTGGGAAGATGAAACAACGAGGTCTTGCTGTGCCACCTCTCAGCTAACATAGTCATCATGTTAGGTGGGTCTGGACAATGGGCGCATAAGCAATGTACCAAAGGCCGATCTCGCCCAAGTGCTCCTGTCATAGCTTGTGCAAACCACTCAATCTGCTCAATATTGAAGGTCAATGCTCACGTGAATGCACAGGCTTTGTATCCTCCTACACCCATGAAGCCATGACATCAAATTTTGTAAAAAGACCTGACCCCATTTGGAGTTTTTGACACAAGAACAACGAATGTGTCGCTATTTGCAAAGGCTTTTCCATTTAAAAACTCCAAACAGTGACACTAGACCCTTTGAAAATGCAAACCAAGCCATGGCATCACTATTTACAATAGTGGCCCCCTTTGACCTAGAAACCATAATCTTAAACTAGACTGCGACATCGCCATTCACACTAGCATTGCCATTTGGAGTTTGGAGCCCTAAAGTCAAATTGTGATGCAGCATCACAATTCACAAAAGCGGCGCTATTAGAGTCCTAGCGTCACTGATTTTGCACTTTGAGCATCGCTATATAGTGACGCTGGTGACTTTGACTTTTCAAAACGTAATAAAGGCGCTTAAAAATAAAAATACAAAGTCGGGTTAGGGTCACATATTGGTGGTCCTGCGCCTGGAGGTCTCTGGTGCACCTGGACTCACTCAGAAATGTGTCAAGGAAGCACTCTTTGCACCATTCTACAGGAGGGTCAGAGCTCAAAAAATTAGAAATCTTAAGGTGTGAATGCAAAAATGAATGGAAAGTGACCCCTCCAAGGCTATTTAAGCATGAAAATTAGGGTTTTTTGCACCTTTTTAGCAGTCAAACTAGGGTTTTGCACCCCTGGCACCGTTTTTTCCCAATCAAGGCTTGTTTCACATCTTTTTTCCGCATTTTGGCATATTTTCAGCATCCTGGAGCCTTTTTGGACCCATGGGTAGCTTGTCTTTTTTTTTTTTGAGAAATTACCCAAAAATCCAAATTTTCATCCGATCTCTTAAGGGGGTAGTATACCCGCATAATTCTTCTCGTTGGGGCATCAGTGGGGTATCTGAAAAATTCATTTTTTTTTGAATTTTGATATCGACAAGGTTATTCTTTGAACCAACATAGTAGGTACATTGCTTCAAAGAGGGGAAAAATGTAGACACGTAAATTATCCTGATTGATATCATGCACTCGATCCTGATTCACTAACACCAATTCTTCCTTAATCACTTCTTTACTAACCAATTAATTGAATAATCTTTATTTAATTAATTCATCAAGATTCCTCTTTTAATTAAATAAATCAACTTTAGTTGATTAAATCTAATGTTCTTTTAATTAAATTATAAATCATTTTATTTAATTAAATCCTAATGTTCCTCTTTTGATTAAAAATAAATCTTTTTATTTAATTAAATCCTAAAGTCATCTCTTTTAATTAAATAAATCAACTTTATTTAATTAGATCCTAATGTTCTTCATTTAATTGAATAAATCAAATTTATTTAGTTAAACTATTAACCTCCCAGCTATCTTCTCATTTGATTAAATAAATCTAAATATCTATATCAAATTTCATATCAACTAATCTCATCTAAGTTAATTTAGTTCTAATTAACTCGTAACTCTAATCCTCCATTCCTCTACCTTTTGCAACTTGCACATATAAATCAATTTATTTGATTTATTAATTCTTCTATTTTCATTCAAATGTGGCATATCCTTGGAATATTCCACCAATTTGAAATCTCCCTCCCAAAGGAATTTTGTCCTCCAACATGGCATTAAAGGCTCTTACATGTCCTCTCCTTAAGCCAACTTGGCATTAACTCCTCTTACAACTCTTCTTACACAAGCCATCTTTTGAATTTCAAATTCCACCTACATGCATTTAACATGCACATTGTTCAAAATGTGCTCCACTCTCCTTCATTAGTATGTTGACAAGTGGCACAATACCATTGGTTCAAATGTTAATCCCACATTCTTCCTATTTCTCATTCCTCTATCCATCTTTCCTATAAATAGAGGACTTCTCTATTGATTTGGGATCCACAACTTCATGCAAGGTTACTATCTACAGATTTGAGCAAGTTCATCCACATTTTCATCCAAGTTTTCATAGATTTCATCATTCATAATTAGGTTATTGACAATTTTCATCAAGGATCAATCAATCATCATCAAGTTTATCAAGGAATTGGGAAAGGGCTTCTTTCCACATCAGAGAAGCACCAATTCCCCCATGGAATGCTGGTTTGAGCATTTAGAATAGAATTTCATTAGCTCTTGTTATTTTGGCTTTGATTTCAATGTTCTTGTGTTTATTCAATAAATTTCATGGAGAATGTTAGTTTATGACTTGTTTAATTACTAATGTTTGATTGTTTGTTCATGTTTAAGCAGGTCTAGACCAAGCATTTGTAATTGTTTTATGTTGTAAAGGGGAAATAGGGGAAATGTGGGCAGTTTTATGTTCTTTTCAATTCAATCTTGTTGTACAAGGATGTGGAGTCTTTGAGCTCACATTTTTGATATTGGAGAAATAAGGAAGATGTTTTCAGATATGTGAATTTGTTAATATTTTCTTTCGATTGCCAATGAACTTTGAGTTCTTGCAATTAATCTCCAGTGTTTATTTTGTTATATCAGGCTTTATATGTGGTTAATCTTGAAGCTTTGAATTTAGATTAACTCATCTATTGAGGGGAAATTTTCTACTCGTTCTTTTCTTGATTCTCACTTGTGGGTGTGAGATAACTGAACTTTGTGTCGTTTTTTTGCATCCACTTCATTTTAAATCAGTATTTCTTATTTGTAGGTGTAAGATTTTCCTTTTTTCCTTTTTGGTCAAAATCATACCTTGTTCTAATTCATTGAACATCATAAAAAGGGAGCTATACCTTTTCAAAATTCAAAGGAAGATCATCAATCTAATGTTGATTTCTCCAACTGTTAGTGTTGTTTGTTCTTCTTTCTGGGCATTCTTAGTCATTTTTCATATTTATCTTCAAAGGAAAAATCTATTTACTAACACCAGGGATTTAGCCTGATAGACATCACCAAGCTTCTTCCACAGAGAAGCAGAAGTTTTTTCTTCATGGACATTCAGGAGAAAAAATCAGCCAAATAGAGTCTAATAAGATCCTTGGCTTTCCTATCCATGAGATCCCAATCCTCTTGTTTCATGCCTTATGGCATGGTTTCAAAAACTACACAACATAAGTCTCGATCTACTAGCATGTTTTCCATTTTGAGTTTCCACAACTCAAAATTACCACTGTTAAAATTTTCCATCTGAATCCTCCCAAATATGCTTTCCATCTCTTTCCTGCAACAAGGTCACAAAATACACTCTTTTGCAAAACTCCCACTGAAACTGAGATTAGTTCAAAAAACCCTTCTACCCAACAAAGGAACCAAGGCTGACCAGGCTCTGATACCAACTGAAAGGAAGTTGGGTGAGAGGAAACAACTTCCCACACTAATCCAATCAAGAGAGAGTTACAAAAATTTCTTTTTAACACCTTTAACAGTTGTAACTAGAGATGCACATATAGAATAATGGAAATATAGCATCAAGTACACAAATACAATAATGATAGATATACCATGGGGAAAACCATTTCGGGTAAAAAAAACCCACCCTCCAAATGCACAATACTTCTCTATTATATCAAAATAGTGATTACAATGTTTCTCCAAGTACAAAGCTTCTACACAAGTGCTTCAACATGAACACCTGTTTTGGAGTGATATTGACAACACTTTGTTACCTACAAGAAAACTATGCATTCTACAACTCAAGGCACTCAATAAATAGAGTGATACATGCTTCATGAAGCATCTAGAAGGTGAGGGTCGTCCAAATTCAAAAGGCACAATTTTCAACGCCTTAGGCATGCATTTAGACACATGTACAACATTCCCTTACACCCCATACACTTTTCAAACATGCATATAGTCTTCTTCCAAGCTTGGATGCATAGAATATGCTAAAAATAGGCTATGATAGATTCCTTACACATCTTACAACTGCCATAGAATCTATCATAGCTGACAACACTTACAGATGTAAGAGAATCTGTCATTACTACCTAAAAATAGTTGATTCTCTTACACTTTGTCATAACCCAACTTGGGTGCCAACTTTCACCCATGCATTCAAATATTCCTTATGATGCGTCATAGAATATGTCATATGTCATAGATTCCAAAGTGGGATGCCTATTTCCACTTGGGATGATGATGTGTCATCCAATCACCTCCAACGGGGATGCCACCCAGCCAGTGGGTCCCAATTGATGACATGACACCATAGGAAATTAAATAATACAAATAAATACATTAAATTACAATAATTAAATCAATGTTAGGACTCTAAGGTTGAGACACCTTAATCCCAGTAGATAAAGACCAGGAGAGAGGGAGTTGGAGTGAGAATGAGAGAGAGAAAGACTTGAGAGGGAGAGAGAGAGAGAAAGTGTGAGAGAGGGGGTTGGATTGAGAGAGTAGTTTAGGTAGGGTGGGAGTGAGACAAGCGAGAGAGAGACTTGAGAGGGAGAGAGAGAGTTATCTAGTTAGGATGGGGGGAGAGACCTGAGAGAGGGAGAAGGGGTGGGAGGGATATTTGGAGGGAGAGACCTGAGAGAGGGAGTGTGAGAGGGGGGGTTGGAGTGAGAGAGAGTTTTCTAGGTAGGGTGGGAGGGAGTGAGACTTGTTCTAAATAATATAATAATGACTATATTTTTTGTGGGTTTTTGTTGAACACCCGAAATACTAAGAGGGGGGGGTGAATCAGTATTCTCTGAAACCACTTAAACATTTAAACATTCATTCCACACATCATATTCAATTTGTAGTAAGGAAATAAACTATGAAATAACCATCAAAGAACATAACACATGAACACTAGATTTTTATGTGGAAAACCTAAAAAGGGGAAAACTGCGGTGAGGATTAGCTCACAATATATTATAACTAGTCATAACATATTACAGAATGGCTCACTGCCTTTTGAACTCATTGTCTAGATGACTCGCTATCTAGAGAATAAGAGAAATAGAGAAGAGGGGTGGCTTGTTGATGGGTGTTTTTGCACCTTCTCAACACAGACAATGCACAAGTGCAATACCTCTCTTGAAAGGTAATTCATACAACTAAGTTTTAGAATTCACCCCAAGGTCTCTTGGGTGTTAGGTCATGACAATTCTTGGAATCATTCAGTTGGTTGATGTGATTTGCTGGTAATCACAAAGGGAATTTATAGTCACTAAGCTTGGAGGGTATTGGATCTACAAAAGGAGTTTTGTAAATTTTGGAAATGAAAAATAACTGCTGCAAGTTCAAGACAGTAGTCTAAAACTCCTCTTTACTCATCAAATTTGGCTTTAGGATGATGCTGGAATTTTTTTTGAATTCAGTTTTCAAAGAAAAGTCAAAAGGGGAAAGGGATAAGAAGTTTCCTAAACCTGCAACTAATGTTGAACAGTAGCAATGGAGGATGCTACAGTGGACAACCTTCCTAAAACTTAGTTCCACTTAACCAAGGGCAACCTACAGTCTCATGAAACAAGTGCAATATTCTAAGTTCTGCAGATTTTCAACCATCCATTCACCATTAAAGCATGAACAATAGATGAACTTAAGTGCAGCAATAAAATAATGCTCAAACTAGCTTTATACAGTTGTTTATCATCAATAGACAACAAAAAGTATGAGCAAGGAAGATATCAACACCATAGCATTCTTCACCATTAAAATGCAGTATTTACTAACAACTAAGCAACTTAAAACTAGAATAGCAAAACTAAAATTTAAGATTGGGAGAATGAATCATGCACACATGGGAAGAAAACACAAGAATCCATCAAACCATGCTATTCTCATTAATTTTCTACAACATGACTTTACACAACAACTCAACTCTCTTTGAAAATGAGAGGGGACCCTTATTTATAGTTTTCCAAAAGTAAAATGAATGGACAAGATTGAATTTCATTGTATGACTCATATTCATTTTATATTAGGGTTTCACCTACCCCCAAATATATGACAATAGAAAATACATCTTTATCCTTTTTCCTATTTTGTCATTTAGTGACCCTAGCACTGTAGCAATTTTGTCCTGTAGTGGTTGTCATCCTTTATAGTTACTTTGACAAATATTCATCATCTATGATGGGTTTTCTAGCAACTTTTTGAGCATTTGCATATTCTACGAACTTTCCAAACATAGTTATAAGCTTCTTCTCCTCAGAGAGCTTGGATTTGAGGATTTGGAAGGACATCCTCTTGATTCTTTCTATAATTTCATGTTGATTCTTTGTATAATTTGAGGTAGCCTCAATCATCTACTCTATCCACATGAAGGCTCACAAAAAAATCCATAAAGTATGGTGATAGTGTGTCACCATCTCCTTGCTCTATTTTCTTATGGAACACAAGCTTGATCTTTTCTGGATCTAATTCCAAGGTAGGCATCTCGAAATCTGTAATTAACTTCAGATAGTGAAGCTAGTAAGCTACCGTTGGAAGGTTGTGCATCAAGTCAGTCAATTGGTCAAGCATATTATAGGCATGAGGATCTAGTCTTCTCTTATTTTGTATTTATTTACAAAACATTGAGAATTGAATGCTTTATTGGTACTGCTTGAGAATACTTGCATTAGGAATTCATAGCATTTTCCTTGGAAAGAAAAAAGAAGTTGTTTTATGTTTATCTGTGAAAGTGATTGTATTTACTCCATAATAGGAGGAATTTTTTTTCATTAGTATAAGTATACTAGATATGATTAAGCAAGGATAGATTATGGATTATCCATAACTAAGTTATTCAATTGTATTAGATAGCTTATGAAGTTGCACCTAGGGTTTGATTATCCTTTGAAGGGAGGTAACTTGTATTTATGCTTTATAGGTAGAAATAACATTATGTTGTGGAAAAGGGGAATAGGTTGTCTCTAAGGTTAAATACAACCCATTGAAGGAAAAACCTATTCATAGATTATAATGACCTAAAGTCAAATTGAGCTAGAGTAGTGTATGTGAGTAGGATGACTATCACTCAAAGTACTAGGTGAGAACACTTTGGCCAATGTAGTGTGATTGTCTTTGGCTCCACAATCAATTCAACATGATCCATTTATTTGCATGCTAGTCCTAGATTATGGGTTTACAAGTTCTAGTCATATAGGACACAACACTAAGCTCAGATTGGTTGTCATTATAGGGTTACTCCACCAATCTCTTCGTTGAAGGGTAGGGCCATT
>VDFB02086081.1:14420708-14442847 GCA_007258455.2 Sequoia sempervirens | reverse complement strand
ACCCTCTACCCTATACATTGGATCCTCAACCATAATCCCTCAACCCTATACCCTCAATCCTCTACCCTCAACCTTAAACCGTCAACCCTCAACCCTTAAATCCTAAACCATTAAACCCTCTACCCTCTACCCTCTACCCTATACATTAAACCCTCAACCCTCAACACTTAATCCCTCATCCCTCAACCATTAAACCCTAAACCATCTAACCTATACATTGGACCCTCAACACTAATATTTCAACCATATGTACCCTCAACTCTAATCCCTCAAACCTATACCCTCAACCCAATACCCTCAACTATCAACCCTATAGGTCCTCAACCCTATACCCTCAATTCTAAACCCTCTACCCTATACATTGGATCCTCAACCCTCATATATCTTTGTCCCTCCCTCCTCTTCTCTTCTTCTCTCTATCTCATTTATCCCTCCATATCTCCCTCCCTCCATCCCTCCCTCTCTAGCCTAATCCCTCAACCATATACCCTCAACCCTTAAACCCTATACCCTCTACCCTCAACCTAATACCGTCTAACCTCAACCCTAATCCATCAACCCTTAAACCCTTAAGCCCAAGTAAACTCTCTACCCTAATCCCTCAACACTTAAACCCTAATCCCTCAACCCCTATACCCTCTACCCTATTCATTGGACCCTCAACCCTAATTCCTCAACCCTAATTCCTCAATCCTCTAACCTCAACCCTCAACCTTTAAACCCTATACATGGGTATGTGTAGGATGATGATGGGCCAAAAAGTGGCAATGTGAAAAAAGTGGCATTTTGCATCCACCCAAAAACGTGAAAATCCCGAGTTGAATTTTTTTTGGGTTGGGTGTCAATACATTGCTCCAAAGCAATGCCCAATGCAAAGGATCACAAATCAGATATTCAATTTGGGTCGGGTATAAGTAGATAAATGCGACCATTTAAAATCATTTCAACTTGGGGCATATCCGATATCTGATTCGAGTTGATATCCAATTTGCAAGGTAAGCTTTTTTTTTTTTTTTGTTTTATTCAATTTTCTATTAGTTTTGTATAATTTTAACTAGTTTTTTATGGATTTTTGTTAAAAACTAGAGTTTTTAATGGATTTTTATTAAAAAACTAGTGTTTTTTTATGGATTTTTATTAAAAAGTAGGGTTTTTTATGGATTTTTATTAAAAAGTAGGGTTTTTTACAATAATTTCATTTATATTGTGTAATTTCAATTAGATTAATTAGTTTTTAACTTCAATAAGATATTATGGCTAAGCATGAAAATGCACAAATGTCAAACTCTCCACCATCTCCACGCCCATCAATTGAAGAGTTAATTGGTGAAAAAATGGAACAATTGAGGGGCATTTGTGATGTTTATAAGACAATCCCTCGATTATCCCAAATGACAAACACATTGAAGAAAATAATTAAAATATAGAAACCCTCTCCAGCCAACATATACCATTCTTTCGTGGTGAGAAACCATGAAGGAATATTACTCCTGTGGATTGTCTTATGAAGATGTGAAAGATCTGGAAATAACAAAAGCCCAAATAGCCTCTTTATTTGTTAACCCTCGCACCGGTTTTCCAGTTAATGTTAATAAACCAAAACTTTCTATAAAATGGTGCATGAATAAGGACATTGTAGATAAATTTTGGGATCATTGGTGAATGGTTTTTGATAAACCACCCAACAACAATATTGATGTACCATTTTACTTTATTAAAAAATTATACGTTGAGTTTGTGTTAGGGCATCATGTCAATTACTTTGACATTAAACCCCTCCAGGGCGTAAGTGGAGGTATGCCCCAGGATAGACAAGGGGAAATTAGAGTAGTCCAGGGCCCATATGTCCCCCTCCTCCCCTTCCTCAGCCACCTCCAATACATCATCCATATATTATTGAGGATGCAGCTACACAAACTATTCAGGCTATTCACTCTTTGAGTGAGCTTTTGGCTTCCCATACTGGTACAATAGCTTAGCCACATGCTGGTGATGTTGGTGATGGATCGAGAGTTGTTGCATCATACTCCTTAGGTCCACATATCTGTGTGCAACATACTTGCACTATGTTCCACCAGATATGCTTGTGTCCTCTTGTACAACCCACTGAGCGTCCCTTGGACACTTTTGATTATGACCTCCATGATGTGGACATTATTGTAAGGAAAGCTAAGTGCGGAAACAACTCTCCTAACATCAAAAAATTAGGGAAGAATGCAGAGATACTCTTAAATTTTCAATTACAGTCCAATTAAGATACACTTTAAAGCAATAACAGAAACAGAGAAATAATCATACACAGATGAACACCAGATTTACGTGGGAAAACCCTTACGGGAGAAAAACCCACCACACCAAGAAAAACCCCTTTGTATTACAGTAAAAAAATTACATACAGAGTATGGGTTTCACTCTCTTTGATGTCAATTTACAACAACATTCACAATGATCAACCTTGCTATAGAATATTCAACACTCAAAATTACATTCACTGATCACTCATCGAACTGATCATCGAACTGTTCATACAACTATCGAACTGATCACAATCTTCAATCTCTGAGTATATCCATGACGCCCCTTTCTTTCGAGCTTCCTCTCAGTAACGGCCACAATAGTCCAACTGCTAGCGGTTCCCATTCAGCTTCTCTGATTGGTCGAAGACACACCACGTAGGATGGTCTCCCAATCGGTCAAAGGCATTCAACTTGTATTCGCATGTCGGTGAGACACTAACCGTGTCTCCCCGATGCAATAAGACATGACTGTAGCTGTCACCAAGAGTCCTCACTATCGACAAGAGGTTACACCGAGTTCAGAAAGCTATCGCTTAGACTTCGCCTTGTCGCCAAGACCTCATACCGATGATTATCACTTGTATCACTATTGCCAAGACAATCACTATTCGATGAGACATCATACCGAAGTCCCAAAGTCACATAGACTGTAGCTTTCCATTTGATGAGACTATCACTACTCGCCAGGACATCACACCGATGTTCACAAGTTATTCCGAAGTGTCCAACAATCAGCAAGACTTACCGCTATCGCCAGGAGGTTACACCGATGTTCAACTGTCGGTGAGACATATCGCTATCGCTGAGAGTTCATATCGAGACTTCCATGTTACCCCGATGAGCATCGGTGAGACAAACATATGTCGCCAGGAGTTCATAGTGAAACCTCTATGTTACCCCAAAGACTCCAAGTGTAGCACCTTGTCGGCGAGACAAACCATCTTGATAAGACTTCATACCGAGATAAGCCTTTCAGCCAGGAGTCTCCTCAACACCGCTTGTCGCCCAGAGTCTCCCCGATATACGATAAGAGTGGCTTGTCGGCCAGAGATCTCCACTCGTCAGAGAGTTATAGCGAATGCCACAAGTCACAGCGACAACACCAGTCGACAAGACAGAAGCATTGTCTTAGCGACCTGTACAAACCACAAGGTTACTAAACTGCCAGTTGGCCAGACAAAAGGAATGTCACACCAACTTTGCTCTTCCAGAGGTTTTAGCTTGTGAGATTGAGGCACATATTTCCAACAATATCCCACTTGATGAAGATCACACAGGCACTTCTAGAGCATAACAAAACTACCGAAATTCATGGGAATTGAGGCCCATCGAATTGTCACACCACCTGAACTTGTCTGTGCTCACTGGCTTTGTCAATGCATCTGCAACATTCTCCAAATTATCAACTTTTTCTAACGAAACCTTTCCATCCTCCACCATATCTCGTACAAAGTGATACTGTACATCTATATGTTTCGTCCTGACATGGAAAGTAGGATTCTTTGCCAAACAAATAGCACTCTGGCTATCACAATAAATTGTTATTTTCCCTGCATCAAAACCAATGTTAGAACAAAAATGTCTTAACCAGATTTCTTCTCTATAGGCGTGTGTTGCTGCCATGTATTCTACCTCTGTAGTGGACAAAGCGACTACAACCTGCTACTTACTCATCCAACTAACTGCACCACCATTCAACATGAAAGTATATCCACTGGTGGATCTTCTACTGTCAATGCCCCCTGCCCAATCAAAATCCACATAGCCTCGAATGCTGAGGGTCCTTTGTGATTCAACCAAGTTACCATGGTAACACAAAGCATATTTTGAAGTGCCCTTCAAATATCTGAATACTCTTTTCACAACATCCCCATGTGTCCTTCCAAGATTAGCCATAAAACGACTAAGTACTCCCATTGCTTGGGCAATGTTTGGCATTGTACATACCATTGCATACATAAGACTACCAACCGCACTAGCATAAGGTACATTGGTCATGTCCTCCATCTCAGTAGGAGATTTTGGACAGCCTTCAATAGATAGCTTCGTTCCTTGCAAAACTGGAACAACTAGCTGCTTGCAATCATTCATGCAAAATCTCTCTAGAACAGTCTTGATATACTTACTCTGACTGAGCCAAAGTTTTCTACTATTGTTGTCCCTGGTTATGTCCATCCCCATAATATACCTTGCTGCACCAAGATCTTTCATTTCGAACTTAGCAGACAACTGAGACTTAAGATCAGAAATCATCAACTTACTATTTCCTATGAACAACATATCATCAACATAGAGAGCAATAATAAGGAATTGATCACTTTCAGCTTTGTAATACACACAATGATCATATTTTGATCTTACAAATCCCAATGACAAAAAAAAGGTGTCAAACTTTTGGTACCACATTCTAGGAGACTGCTTTAACCCATACAAAGATTTATTCAACTTGCAAACCAATCGTTCTTTACCTTTTTCCACAAAGTGCTCAGGCTGGGACATATAAATCTCTTCTTCAAGATCACCATGAAGAAATGTTGTCTTCACATCCATCTGTTCGACCTCTAAGTCATATGCTGCTGCAAGTGACAAAAGAAATTTGATAGATGTCGCTTAGCTACTGAGAAAAAAATCTCCCCATAATCAATTCCCTCTACTTGGGAATATCCCTTCGCAACCAACCTCGCCTTGTATTTTTCCACACTACCATCCAGACCTATTTTTTTTTTAAATACCCATTTGCAGCCAACAACTTTTCTGCCTTTAGGCAAGGGCACCAAACTCCAAGTATCATTATTTTCCAATGATGCTATTTCTTCATTCATGGCTTCCAACCAAGAGTCTGAATCAGACATTCTAAATGCCTCTTTCACAGTCCTAGGCTCATCGCTAGAAATTAAAGCATAGGCACAAGTAGAATCTATCAAAGAAAACCCATACCTATCAGGTTGCTTTCTTTCACGAGTTGACCTCCTCACTTCTGAGGCTGAGGTTCTTCTTCTTCTTTAGAACTTTTAGAACTACTTGAGCTCTCCTCAGTTTCAGGTACATTTTGAATTTTCAATTCCTCTTTATCTGGTGTAGGAGGAACTTCAACTACATCCTTTTTGTTTTCTGATTTTGTCTCTGACTGCAGATCCAAGGTAGAAGGCTTCAACTCACGAAAGATTACACTTCTGTTGTATAGAACCTTCTCCGTATCAGGATTCCAAAGCTTGTATCCTTTTATGCCAGCACTATAACCAATAAAAATACATTTGACAGCCTTGTTCTCTAATTCAGATCTTTTCTCATATGGCACATGTGCATATGCCTCACAGCCAAAAACACGAATATGTCTTAAAGAGGGCTTCTTACCAGACCATGCTTCCAAAGGTGTTTTCTCAACAAAAGCGGAATTCAGAGAACGGTTTATCAAGTAACATGTTGTAGCAACTGCCTCAGCCCAAAACTTCTCCTCCAAGCCAGCACTACTCAACATACTTCGTGCTCTCTCCATCACTGTCCTGTTGAACCTTTCTGCAACTCCATTTTGCTGCGGACTGTAAGGTGTAGTTTTATGTCTTTTAATTCCATGATCTTTACAGTACCTCTCAAAATCATCGAACAAAATTCACCGCCATTATTAGTCCTTAAACATTTTATTTTTCTTCCAATCTGATTTTCTACAAGGTTCTTAAATTCCTTAAACCAACTGAAAGTTCTGATTTACTTTTCAAAAAATAAACAAATGTTCTTCTCGAATAATCATTAATGAACGATACATAGTACCTTGACTTAGACAAAGAAGGAACATTCACTAGACCAAATACATCATAATGAATATAATCTAGCAAACCAGAAGATTTATGAGGACTGGAATAAAATGAAACATGGTGTTGTTTACCATATATACAATGTTCACAGAATTCAAATTCGAGGTTACAATCTTCAAGCCCCTCAACCAGGTTTCTATTCTTCAAGGTTTTTAAACCTTTCTCACCAATGTGGCCAAGCCTATGATGCCATAGAATAGTCTTTTTTGCTAGAAGTTTAACTTCCATAGAGTTTACAGAATCAAGAACTTTTTCCTCTTTTCCTCCATGAGTAGCTTTCTGTGACTTTGCAGAGACACTATTTCTTTGCACAACATGTGCATCAAGCTTATACAAGGTACCAACACGAGCACCTCTTGCTAGCACCATAGAGCCTCTAGTCATCTTGCAGCCATTTTCAGAGAATGTGACTTGCACTCCAATATCATTTAGCATACTAACATAAAGTAAGTTTTGAGCCAGACCTGGTATATGCATTACATCATTAATTCCCTTCACTCTTCCATCAGGGAATTGAATTCTGACTCTTCCACGGAAAACTATTTCCAATGATGAATCACTTGCCAAATACACCTTTCCACCATCATATTTTTCATACTTCGTGAACTAGTCTCTATGAGATGTCATGTGGAAAGATGCTCCAGAATCAATTAGCCAGACATCATCTGATGCATGTGTAGCCAAGGTTGCAATGAAGGTGTCTACATCACTATGAGAAGAATCATTATCGAAAGAATACTTCTTCTTCTTCTTCTCCTCTTTACAATCCTTTCGGACATGACCAGGTTGCCCACAATTCCAGCACTTCACCTTGGAATTCTTACTAGGAGACTTTAATCTCCCCTCTGATTTTGATTTGAACTTCTTGTCCTTCTTCTTTCCTTTATCTTTCGATTTGCCTCTGACAGCAAGAGCCTCCTTCGCCATCTTAGAATATTTCCTTCTCATCTCTTCTGATAACAAAGAAGCAACAACATCTTCCATCTTAAAAGTGGATGTCGTACTCCCAATAGCCATCACCAAGTGATCCCAAGAATCTGGCAAAGAACACAATATCAGCATACAATGATCCTCTTCATCAATCTTCACACCAACAGATGTTAACTGTGCAATCAACATGTTGAATGTGTTCAAATGATCAGCTACAAACCCTCCTTCCTGCATTCTCAAAGTGTACAACTTCTTCCTCAAGAACAATTTATTCACCAAGGACTTCCCCTGATAAATAGATGCCAGTCTCTTCCACAAGGAAGATGCAGTCTTCTCTTCATGCACATTCAGAAGAATGGAGTCTTCCAAACAGAGCCTTATCATCCCCTTAGATTTTCTATCTGCAAGGTCCCAATCTTCTTGCTTCATGCCTGTAGGCTTCGTTCCAGACACAACAATCCAAAGATCACGATTAACTAATAGATCTTCCATCTTAAGTTTCCACAACTCAAAATTGCTGCCATTGAATTTCTCTATTTCAATCTTTCCTGACGTGCTTGCCATCTTAACCTGTAATTCAAATTAACAAAATTCTACAAGACTCCCACTGAACAGAATTGACACAAAAAACCCAACATACCCACAAGGATAACACAACTGGCCAGGCTCTGATACCACTTGTAAGGAAAGCTAAGTGCGGAAACAACTCTCCTAATGTCAAAAACTCAAGGAAGAATGCAGAGATACTTTTAAATTTTCAATTACAGTCCAATTAAGATACACTTTAAAGCAATAACAGAAACAAAGAAATAATCATACACAGATGAACACCAGATTTACGTGGGAAAACCCTTACGGGAGAAAAACCCACCACACCAAGAAAAACCCCTTTGTATTACAGTAAAAAATTTACATATAGAGTATGGGCTTCACTCTCTTTGATGTCAATTTACAACAACATTCACAATGATCAACCTTGCTACAGAATATTCAACACTCAGAATTACATTCACTGATCACTCATCGAACTGATTATCCAACTGTTCATACAACCATCGAACTGATCACAATCTTCAATCTCTGAGTATATCCATGATGCCCCTATATGTCGAGCTTCCTCTCAGTAACGGCCGCAACAGTCCAACTGCTAGCAGTTCCCATTCGGCTTCTCTAATTGGTCGAAGACACACCACGTAGGATGGTCTCCCAATCGGTCAAAGGTGTTCAACATGTATTCGCATGTCGGTGAGACACTAACCGTGTCTCCCCAATGCCATAAGACCTGACTGTAGCTGTCGCCAAGAGTCCTCACTATCGGCAAGAGGTTACACCGAGTTTAGAAAGCTATTGCTCAAACTTTTCCTTGTCGCCAAGACCTCATACCGATGATCATCACTTGTATCGCTATCGCCAAGACAATCGGTATTTGATGAGACATCATACTGAAGTCCCAATGTCACATAGACATTAGCTTTCCATTCAGTGAGACTATCACTACTCACCAGGACATCACACCAATGTTCACAAGTTATTTTGAAGTGTCCAACAGTCGGAAAGACTTACCGCTATCGCTAGGAGGTTACACCGATGTTCAACTGTCGGCGAGACATATCGCTATCGCTGAGAGTTCATACCGAGACTTCCATGTTACCCCGATGAGAATCGGTGAGACAAACATATGTCGCCAGGAGTTCATAGCGAAACCTCCATGTTACCCCAAAGACTCCAAGTGTAGCACCCTATCGGCGAGAAAAACCATCCCGATAAGACTTCATACCGAGATAAGCCTTTCGGCCAAGAGTCTCCCTGACACCGCTTGTCGCCCAGAGTATCCTCGATATATGATAAGAGTGGAATGTTGGCCAGAGATCTCCACTCATCAGAGAGTTACAGTGAACGCCACAAGTCACAACGACAACACCAATCGGCAAGACAAAAGCATTGTTTCAGCGACCTGTACAAACCACAAGGTTACTAAACTGCCAGTTAGCCAGACAAAAGGAATGTCACACCGACTTTGCTCTTCCAGAGGTTTCAGCCTGTGAGATTGAGGCACATATTTCCAACAATTATAGGAGATCAGATGCAACCTGGGATTGGAGCGCACCCTACAGAGTCCTCTCCTGCTAGAGAGTTTGATGTTGGAATAGTTACAAAGGTAAGATTTATGTTGTAAATTCATAACTTGCATTTGTTTTTAAATGAATATGAATAAGAGATAGTATCAAGTACTAATATGTATTTACACGGTCTATTTAATAGTTGATGTATGAGGAGGAGCTTACACAAGTGACTGGTAACACTCTTAGGGCCATTTCATTTGGCCTCGACATGCACACAGTATATATTTTCACACTCACTCGTTTACATTTTTTATTATATACTTGCTTGTCATGTGAATTGTCATTAATGAAATTATATATTAACTAATATGTTTATCTTATTTTCCTCTTGTAGGAAAAAACCTAGTGTGGGCGAGGTGCAACATTGTCTAGACTATGGAGGCACAATGGTAGATAAGGGAAAGGTAATTGCATTCAAATTCGATTGAATTAATATTTTTAAGATCTTATATTGATTATACATACATCGACATAGATTGGTAGTTTCATATGTACTTGTCATTTTTATGTACATGCGGTTATGAGCTATACATCCTTGTTGACAAGTGTCACAATGCCTGAAGGAGTAGGTATTGGAACACCTCAAGGAGTAGGTGTTGAAACACCTCAAGAAGGAGGTGTTGAAACACCTGAAGGAGATAAAGAAAAAGAGATGCCTAAAGAGGTATGTGTTTATTTTGTTTTGTGTTTGGTAAATACATTCCTATTATCGACAATTGTATGCTAACTTGTATCAATTTTATGTTTTTGTTCACATACATAAATTGACATTTCAAAAGTTGGTTTGATTGGTTCTTTGAGAGGGGCATATTCTAGGACTCCCGACCCTTTGAAGAGACGTATATTTGAGGTAATCAAGATTTCAATTTTAATTCAATGTATATTGATTTTGATGTTAATTATTCAATTTTAAATTATATAGTATAACTAATCTCAATTGTTATTTGAATTTTTCTTATGTAGCTACCTTCAGAGCAAAAGAGTGCTTCAAAGAGGCTCCATTTTGATGATCCACTAGTAGTTTAGGATGAGATAAACATTTTGGCATGTAAATTTTGAATAGATATCGAGATGGCATATGCCACATTTTGTAAAACTTTGTTTGAGTTGGTGTTGATGCCATTTTTGTATATGGACATACACTTGATTATTGGATAATTTGATATATAGAAGTTGACAATTGAAATAATTTGTTCCTCATGTGCATAATTAAACTCTTCAAAAATTTAATCTTGAGCAAAGGTTAAATATCAATGTACAATAGCATAAAAAATAATGGTTATATTATGTAGTTTATATACATATCACTGATTACATTGCATTGCACATCTTTCAAACTCAAAGCATCACTTCACATTGCATAACTAATAACTAGATGCTGATAGATGAAAAAATTTCAATTAGAATATAGTTTTTACAAAGTCAACCTATGTAGTTATGCAATTACTTCACATTGCATAAATAATAACTAGGAGCAGCTGTCAATTGCATTTGCTTGTCATGGAATTCTATGAGACCACATTTCTCTGAGGCATTTTTTCAAATAGTTCACTGCCTTGTCTATGCTACCACATTTTTCATACATGTCTACCAAATATTTTTATCAAACAGTTCACTGGCTTGTTGCTATGGATAAAAGCCTAAAACAAGTGCTTTCAAACAAGCTATGGATGCTTGGAAAAATTATATCAAAGCATAATAGTAAGCAATAGCATAGACAAGGAAATGAACTATTTGAAAAAATGCCTCAAAGAAATGAGGTCTCACGGTGGTGGAATGCCATGAGAATCAAAAGCAATTTTGATTCTCATGGCATTCCACCACTATGAGACCTCATTTCTTTGAGGCATTTCTTCAAACAGTTGATTGCCTTGTTGATTGTCATGGCATTTCATCACCATGAGACCTCATTTATTTGAGGCATTTTTTCAAACAGTTCACTGCCTTGTCTATGCTACCACATTTTTCATACATGTCTATCAAAGGATTCTATCAAACATTTCATTGCCTTGCTACTATGGCTAAAAGCCGAAAACAACTGCTTTCGAACAAGCTATGGATGCTTGGAAAAAATCTATTAAAGCATAGTAGTAAGCAATAGCATAGACAAGGCAATGAACTATTTAAAAAAAATGCCTCAAAGAAATGTGGTCTCATGGTGATGGAATGCCATGATAAGAAAATTGCTATAGATTGTCATGGCATTCCATCACCATGAGACCACATTTTTTTGAGGCATTTTTTCAAACAACTCACTGCCTTGTATATGCTACCACATTTTTCATACGTCTACCAAAGCATTTTATCAAATAGTTCACTGCCTTGTTACTATCGCTAAAATCCTAAAATAGGTGCTTTCAAACAAGCTATATGGATGCTTGGAAAATGGTACAGGAGCACCTTCGAAATAGAGGACTAGGTGATGATTAGTTGATGAAACAAAGCATGGAAAACCACTCACTTTCATAATACAAGGGATTCCTTACCACCTTTCTTTTTACAAACTCAATTTGGATTTATTTTCCAATCTTTCACCTAGACAAGCTTGTAGGTTAGCAGCTCCAATTTTCTAAACTTAACTCTCAGATCTCTTTAACAACTTCTACAACTAATCATCATTCTAGAAACCCATTTTAGTCCCCTTCAACATACTTCTAACTCACATAGGGCTCCTTTGGAACAACTTTCACAAATCATGCAAACTACGTTGCTCAACCTAGCTAAATAGGCCAAATTTCCAAAGCAACCACCCTTGGAACACTTCACAGACTGTAAAAATTGTTGGTACAACACTCAAAAAATGACGAAATCTCAAATTTTCCCATTTATCCTCTAGAACTCGCCCTCTCAGACCCTATTCCACAAAACCCTCAAATTGCTCAAATTTGGCAAGGGTTTATTGAAAAACCTACTTGCAAACTCCCCAGAATTTACCACAAACTCTAACACCTTTGAATAACCCTGCATAAGCTTAAAAGAACAAGAAAAGTGACTTCCCTCAAACAATTCCCACTTTTTCCCTCTCTAAACTCACTTTTTCATGCAAAAACACCCCAAATGCCAACTAGGGCATCACCAAAAATCATAATCCTGACCTCCCCTACACAAGAAAAAATGAAAACATGTTTATCTATCCCAACTAAGCCTATCCACTGAGTTATAGCATCACACAGTGGGTGGAAGGCGTAAAACTCCATTTTAAATGCACTCAAACCCTAGGAACATGGCTGATAGACCAACCTCCAGTAAAATGCCTCTTAAATGCACAAAAATGAATGAAATTACTTCAAACCAAGTTTGTGAAGAAGTTAACTCTTTTTCCCACCAGTTTCCATTAAAATGAAAGCACAACCACATTGTACAAAACCATACAGTACCAATAAACATCAAGAATTTTGGAAAAACATGGAGATAACAAGATTTTATTGATTCTCTTTGAAACTTGGTTTCTCCAACCTCAAACTCGAACATAAGAGAAATTTTTAAACATTAAAGACACCAAATACCATCCCACAACTTACTTCAACCAATTTTCAAACTCCTTATGGCCATTGGAGTACAAAATTGCACTTTTTACATATTTTATTGACAACATTTTTGCTCATTTTGCATTATTTTGCAATTTGACCCTCCTAGACTCCTAAAACATTAGAGATGATCTACTTAGACCTTATTGAATCCAAAAACATAACCACACATTGAAAAAAAATGAAATTCAACCTATCTTGACAACTTTTTATCAAGCTTGACAACTTTTTATCAAACTTGACAACTTTTCCAACAAGATTTACAACTTTTACAATATGGTCTCAAAAGACCCCAAAGTTTCCAATTACATAAAAAATGGCCTTCACTGACCTTATTTAGACACAAAACACCTAAACAACTTAGACTCCATCACCAAGACCCAACTCTTCATGTAGCAACTAGAGAAAATTCATTGAAATAAGCAGGTGCTCTTGCACCATTAGTGAGTTAACTTTTGAGTTTTAGTTTTATTGTGTGATTTTAATAAGGTATATTAGACCAAAAATATTGTAATAAAGGCTTTATGGGGTCATTTTTTTGAAAAGATGCTAAAAATAGTATTGAAGTTGCTTTGTACAATTTGTTAACTTTGCATGTTAGAGGAGGATTAATGCTCTCCCACTCAAATTCTTGCTTGTAACTGATGTAATATGGTAGGAAATATGTTGAAAATACTTTGATTGATTTGAGGCATGAAGATTGAATGATTTTGAAGTGAATAATAGAAGTTTGCTCTATTTTTCTGCAAAATTTGTGTGTTTTCAAAACTTGTCAAGCTCAGTACGGTTTTGTACGAAAGATTTACGCCAAAAACTCATTGGGAATCGTTAGATCTATGTCTTAGCTTTCATTTGATTCTTATTTGGCTTGATTTCATTAGAAATTGAATTAGTTCTAAGTATTTTTCTGTCGGGTGGTCTGAAACCCTCATTTTCAAGGGTTGAGATTAGTAAAAATGTAAAATGTCACCATTCCACTGTTGGAATTTTGTGAAAACTAGTGGGATGATGCTTTGTGGGGTGATTTATCATATTTTGTTGGTTGCAGGGTTGAGCAAGTATGTTTCATGGATTTTTGATTGAGTCCTAGCTTGATTTTCTCACGTGTTAAGCTAGGAAATCAAGAGAATAGAGTGGATCAACAACTTTTTTAGAAGATTCTGTCAAATGAATGGTGGATTCCTATGTTTTTCCACCCAAGGAGTCTGTTGGTGAAGTTATTCAGAGTCTGTGAGTTAATTTGAGCACCTCTTTTGTAAAAGTGGCCTATTTATGCCTAATTACAGCACCGCAGGTCAGATTAGACCAATTTGTTCCAAAGTAGTTGTTACCTATTTTTAGTTACAACTCAAAATAGGTAGAGCCGAATTGCATTGTCAATGCAAGGTACATAGAATTTCAAATTTTTTTTCTAAGTATTTATCATCATGAAAAATATGATTACATTTGGTTTATCAGATTTTATTATGCAAGTACTCAACATAAATTTAGACATTTGCATAATAGAATGTTGTTTTTATTGATATTGGAAAGACTGTAGTCCCGCACAAGCCGCGGGAGTAACTAATTTTATTTTCATAATGAAATGATGAATTCAAGAAAAGAATGTAAACTATACAACTGAAAATAACATGAGCATAAGATAGAAGGTGATTCGTCATTGCTTGGAATGACAAATCGTCTTCACGTTAAAGTCTTCAATTGTGTTGTGCTTCCGAATTGATCCAGCTCCAGTCTCGAAAAGCATATGCAAGAACGATGAAATATGGTATTAGAGATGGTCTCTAAGCAATGAAGAATCAAATCCTATTTCATGCCTACATTACCAACATAAATGTAATCTACATTCATTCAGGCATTCATCAGATGATTTAGTCATAAAAAATAGATCATCAAGGAACATAAATTCAATGGAAGCTTTCAGCTTCATTTATTTTGCTAACATGTTTGTGTAGTGTGCAGGAACATGTACGGTACAATATGATCATTTTAATCAAAAGATAGTGTTATGAGTGGTGTGAAATGCGGCTCCCACAAGGGTTCATCCCAGCTCATAAACAGTGACATAAACATGTAGAATAAATGTCCATAATGAGACTGCTGTTGCAAAGCTGATAAAAGTGGAATAAGATATCACATTTTTCAAGAAAGCCATGTTTGCATATATTTTCTTATGCGACCATTGATTTTATATCATGTTTTAATATCATTTTACAATTGTATCATCATCATTTCTGTTGTAAAGAATCAAAAGGATATATACAATGATGCTATAGTGCATTCGGCAACTGCTATGAGAGGCAACATATTTGAATACGAGCATAGTCTATCATTGAATAAGACAACAATTCATATCATGAATAGTCCAAGCACAGAGGGTAAAGTATGATAGAACAATCCAATATCTAATTACAAATGTTTGAAAAATGATGAGAATCTGAACAAGGCATATTAGCTAGTTGATAAAATGCTTCAAAGGATTGTTATCCATATATTACAGAGATGCAAAACCCTGATGAACAACATTGGAATTATTGCATAAAAAGAGAATGCTATAACATGTTTTCCAAGCAAAGTCCAAAGGACTTTGTTAAGGAAAAAAGCTCGTGTTGAAGCATAATTGCATATAAAAAAATTGCATACATGTTTATCATGTTGAGTTGCATTTGGATATATGTGAACATTTGGTGATGGAAAGCTTATTTTTGTCCAGTATAAAAATAGAAGTAGTATATAGTAGCCTTATCAGGGTTATTCAATTTTTTTTTTCAAGTACAGACTCAAGCAATGCTTTCTTTTCTGTTGGAGAGAGTCAGTTTCCTTATGTTGAATGGTAATGTTGTTATATATCAATGTTTACTACTGTCTCGGTGATTCATAAGGTATGCTCATACATAAGGAGCATCAAGCTATTTCATGGAGTTAAGGAACAATAATTAATACAATGATCAATGCTTTATTATGTTGAGTTATAATATGACAGCTAATGAACGGTTACATGAAAGCATACAACTACAAGGAAGTTTCATCTTACACACAGGAAGGTCACAATCGTTGGAGCTTACAATCTACAGCAGAAACATCTTAAGCATTTTTTTTTATGAGCAATATTTTGTATCTACAAGAGAGTCAAAACCCTCTTCCAGATAATGCAACAAATGAAGGGATGTCAACAAAATATCAGCTATATAATTCAACAATGGAGTGCAGTCACAGAAGAGACAGTGATAAATGGCCTTAACTTCAATTAATTTAGCAGAATACAGAGACAACAGAGGCATTTTATGCAAATGACAGTCCTAAATGTCAAAGTCCGTGGCCAAACACAACAAAACGAATACCCAGATGAAGGAAATACAATCGCGGCCTCAAATAAGGAAGTTATTGGGATTTGTGGTATTTTTCAAAGCACATAAGAGTTATTTCTTGCACTAACAGATCAAAAGCATAGAAAGAGGCATCAGGAGATGGTGAAGCCGCGGCCAAGTCATCTTCAGAGAATAAATTCACAAAATCCAGTATATACCCGAATACCTTTAGTTATGTAACAAAGATACTCTATTTTTGGCCAGAATAAAAGACAATCTCATACAGGTATAAAGAGCACTCAAAGGATCAACAAAATGGAGGTAAATAAACAGAATACATCACAAAATATATCATATCCACGAACAATAAGCTCCAGAAAATGCTTTTGAAATTGAGGTTATGGTTTGAATTCATAACAAGTGCATAACAGGGAAAGCTTACCATATAACTTCCTTCAGGAGATCTCTCTGAAATTCTCACAGAAGTAGCAAGAAATGATGACATTTAAGCTCAAGCCCTCCTTCATAGTGGCCACAAAACATAGATGAAGGTAAATGAACAAAAATACATTAGAGGTATGATTTAGCCGCGACTGTAAAGCTGATAAAAGGCCCTCAAAACTCATTAAAATGTTTATCTGGTAAAGAAATGTGACTTACCAGGCACTGTTATGATAGACTCCTTTGAAGATTTATACAAAAACAATAGGTATAGCATGAGATTTGAGCTCCAGTTCCAAACCTAGCTCAAGTATGGCGGCGCCCAGCCAGTGAAGAGATTTGCAAAAATCAAAAGAAGAGCCACGGGTTTTTTGATTTAGGGTATTGTTTAACCTAATGTGGTCGACCTTTCACTTAAGGATTTTTGCCTTATTTTAAAAAAAAAAGCTTTTGCATTATTTTAGAATCAGTGCATTAGGTATTTATTATACCTTTTGATATTTTTATGCAAACTTTATAAATTTGTAAAGCCTACTCCAAGTTAACTCCTTTAAAATACCTTTGTAATGTCTTCGTTTCAAACTTGTCCCTATGTCTTAATAATTTCGCATGGTTTTGAAGTTGGAGATAATAATGTAAACAATATTAAAGCAATAAATTATAAATTTCTTTAATAGTTTTCATGCAAACATAAAAGTGAGGGAAAATACATAACTAGTATTAGAGTAATTCTTAATCAATTACTTTAATGTTATTTAAATTTCCTACCTTTACTTCAAATCATGCAAATATCTGAGGAGGATTGATGTTCGAGTTGTGATTGATTTAACTAATCATGCGAAGAGATGCAAGTGGAGTTCTTTTCATGCATTATGGAGCTTATTTTTGATCACTTACATTTAGTTTCGAGTCTCCAACAGTTCATCTACTTTGGAGACAAAGTTGAGCCTATTTTTGGCTCTTTTCATTCAGTGGCAGGGCTTTTTTTAGAGGTTTTCATCTTTTCTCGTGAGGAGGATATTTGCACTTTCAGTGCCACCTCTGAGTAGTTGAGTGGATTTATGGAGCTATTTTGAGTTACATATCAGTTATAGATGACATCAGATGGAGTTTTCTATTGTTCGAGTTCAGTTCACAGCATGGTGGACCCCCCTTTTCATGCATTTTTGGTCTTGCTCGTGAGAAGCTTTGTTTTCTCCTTCAGTTCTCGTGGAGTTCACCTTACTGGCTGCTTGGTGCATGCCTTTTCTATATATTGGAAAAAGTTAATCTTTTTCCTCTAGTTCTTGTTTTTTAGCCTTTGCATTCTGCAAAGTGAATTATCATGTAACTCAACTTTATTTACAGATTAATATAGTAGTAGGTTATTACAGGTTAATCAAGTTTAATTTATTTGTAGAGCTTTCCTTTTACCTTTCAGTATGCTAAAGTTTTTTCCTTCAAAATCTCAGGTGTCATGCTGTGTGAATGATTTGATAAGGAATCTATCGTGTTTTAATTTCAGGAAACCTTTATTTTCCCGTCTCATTCACATGTGCTTGTATGCAAGCAAGTTTTAGTTCCACAGGTTATATGTTGTGCATCTGACTTATTTTACTATTTTATTTGTGAAAACGTTCTTTTCCTTCAAAGATGGTAATATAGTCAAGCCTTCATATGAATTATTTAGGTGGTTAAACTTTTCAGATTCAGTTGTGCGAATAGGATTATTGAAGAGTAATTGTGGAATAAGTTGCATGGAGTATCGTCATTTAAGTGCATAGTCAGTACATAAATTAGTTCTTGCATTCATTTCAGTACCTTCTTCCCTTTTCCCAACCAGTTTCATTGATTTAAATCGAAGAATAAATAGGAACCTGGCCTAGAATCTGGAGGTTCAGTCTCATTGTAGGTCACCCACAACCTGAGTTTGATCCAATGTTTCAACAGATTGCTGAATTTAATCATTCAAGTGTTCGGGTGTAATCTGATTGACAAAAGTAACATCATGAATCTTTTTGATATGTTGAAAAATATGTTAAAAAGTGCTCAATTTTTTTTGGTCATGTCTTTAGTCCATCATCTACAATGGAATTGAATGAAAACTAGGTATAGGTGCCCTAGTTGGTGAATAGTTGAAATGGTGCAAAACCCCATTGTTGGGTTTGGAGCCTTCATGAAAGTTTGAAATTGTGTTAGTTTGAGTTGTTGTGACCTTTTCCACCCCTGTCCTTGCATGAAAAAATATCTATCATTGAATCATAATAATAAGCAATAGCATAGACAAGGCAGTGAACTATTCAAAAAAATGCCTCAAAGAAATGTGGTCTTAATGTGCATGTCATGGCATTCCATCACCATGAGACCACATTTCTTTTAGGCATTTTTTTCAAATAGTTCACTGCCTTGTCTATGCTACCACATTTTTCATACATGTCTACCAAAGCATTTTATTTAAAAATTCATTGCCTTCCTGCTATGGCTAAAAGTCTAAACCACGTGCTTTCAAACAAGCTATGGATGCTTGGAAAAATTCTATCAAAGCATAATAGTAAGCAATATCATAGACAAGGAAATGACTGTTTGAAAAAATGCCTCAAAGAAATGAGGTCTCATGGTGATGGAATTCCATGACAATCAAAAGCATTTTTGATTCTCATGGGATTCCATCACCATGAGACCTCATTTCTTTGAGGCATTTTTTAAAAAAGTTTGTTTATGCTACCACATTTTTCATACATGTTTACCAAATCATTTTATCAAATAGTTCACTGCCTTGCTACTATGGCTAAAAGCCTAAAACAAGTGATTTTTAACAAGCTATGGATGCTTGGAAAAAAATAATCAAAGCATAATAGTAAGCAACAAGCTATGGTCTCATGGCTTTTTTTTCACATAAAAATTAGCATTGGAGATTTTTGTGTTTTTCCAACGTCCTGTGTTGTTTCTTTTGATTTTGTATTGTCTGTATGGCCTTATTATGATTTTAAAATGTGTGGTATGGTTAGATAATTGAGTTATCTTTCAAATTCCTTTGGTTTGGTCAAATTTTATGGAGATTTGAATAAGTTATGGTAATTATACCACTAGCAGCTTGGAAGTTGTTTTTTTCTACAACTTTTGTTATGCAACTCGTCCGACCAAACCGACTATTCCAACACATCTGAATGGGTACGTTTAGGTTAGGTATGGTCCCCTTTCACATCCAAACAGGCCGAAGTAGTATGAGCTACGTTCAATCGATGAAATCCCTTAAGAGTCCAAAATGTAAAATGGTAGCAATCTTTGACGGGCTGTTACTCAGAAATTGTGATGCCTACAATTTTTTTTTCTAAGGCTACGAGATCGTGTTGGGCCAATCTAAAATAACCTCTCTTGGTTTTTTCTATCTTGGAGGCATTTTCCTATGGTGACGAGTTTTCAATTGAGGAAAAAGTTGTCAAATGCAAGTAGTGTAGAGTTGCAAAGTGATGCAACTTTCATTTTGCAACTCGTATGACCAAACAGACTGTTCCAACACGTCCGTATGGGTACTTTTACCCTAGGGATGGTCCTCTTTTGCACCCAAATATGCCGAATCACTCCGAGCTACATTGGACCGATGATTTCCCTTAAGAGTCTAAAGTGCTAAAAAACAACAATATTTGAAGGGCTATTTCTTAGAAATATTGATGCTTACATACTCTCCTTCTGAGGCTATGGGATCATGTTGGGACCCTCTATAATAACCTCTCTCAGTTTTTGCTATCTCAGATGTGTTTTCCTGTGGTGACGAGTTTTTAGTTGAGGAAAAAGTTGTCAAATGCAAGCAGTGTAAAGTTGCAAAATGGTGCAACTTTCATTCTGCAACTCGTGCGACCGAATGGACTGTTCCAACACATCTGGATGGGTACGTTTACATTAGGTATGGTTCTCGTTTGCACCCAAATATGCCAAATCACTCCGAGCTACATTGGACCATCGATTTCCCTTAAGACTCCAAAGTGCTAAAAGACAACAATCTTTGAAGGGCTATCTCTCAGAAACCATGATGCTTACAGACTCTCCATCTGAGACTATGGGATTGTGTTGGGACCCTCTACAATAACCTCTCTCATTTTTTTCTATCTCAGAGGTGTTTTCCCGTGGTGACGAGTTTTCAGTTGAAGAAAAATTTGTCAAATGCAAATAGTGTAAAGTTGCAAAGTGGTGCAACTTTCATCCTGCAACTTGTACGACCAAATAGACTATTCCAACACTTCCAAATTGGTACATTTATGCTAGGTATGGTCCTCTTTTGCACCCAAATACGCCGAATCACTCTGAGCTACATTGGACCATTGATTTCCCTTAAGACTCCAAAGTGCTAAAAGACAACAATCTTCGAAGGGCTATTTCTTAGAAACCGTGATGCTTATAGAATCTCCATCTAAGGCTATGGTATTGTGTTGGGACCCTCTA
Source organism: Sequoia sempervirens (assembly GCA_007258455.2). NCBI lineage: Eukaryota > Viridiplantae > Streptophyta > Pinopsida > Cupressales > Cupressaceae > Sequoia > Sequoia sempervirens. Next base: position 14,421,990 of record VDFB02086081.1, on the reverse strand, counting down.
CAATAACCTCTCTCAATTTTTGATATCTCAGAGGTGTTTTCCCGTGGTGACCACTTTTTAGTTGAGGAAAAAGTTGTCAAATGCAAGCAGTGTAAAGTTGCAAAGTGGTGCAACTTTCATTCTAGACCTTATACGACCAAACAGACTGTTCCAACACATCCAAATGGGTACGTTTACGTTAGGGATGGTCCTCTTTTGCACCCAAATACGTTGAATCACTTTGAGCTACATTGGACTGACAATTTCCCTTAAGAGTCCAAAGTGCTAAAAGACAACAATCTTTGAAGGGCTATTTTTTGGAAACCATAACGCTTACAGACTCTCTGTCTAAGGCTATATGATCATGTTGGGACCCTCTACAATAACCTTTCTCGGTTTTTTCTATTTCGGAGTGATGAGGGCGCAACCCGAGACACAAAAAATAACCCACAAATAAGAGACTAAATTTATTATTCAGAGAATGGAACTTCTTACATGCAGAGGATCTCAAATCCCCAAGTTCTACAACATATGCGAGCTACAGAAAGCTACAGAGTAACCCTTTCACAATATGCGAGCTTCTCCCAAAAAAAGTTACCCAAAAATTAGAAAACCCGCCCATAAATAGAGCTCCTCATTTGTTTGGAGCCAAAACAACATTCAATTTGAGTTTAGGCGGTTTGGCGCCGAAAATTTACAACATGAAGTTCAAATTTCAAAAGAGCATTTGCAATGGTATCTTCTAGAAAGTGCGCCAACTTCGCGGGGTCATAACTTTTGATCCAGGACTCTGATTCGCGAACCGTTCAAACCGTTGGAAAGGTATCGAAGTCAAGAACGCGCTCAAAATTGCTACACCAATTTCAGCAAGTTTCGGGGCCGATCCGGAAGCTCTAAGTGCCTCAAATCCCACTCGGAAGGTTTTTAGGTGCAAATCTGGGAAACTAAAACTGCAATATCTTTCAACCTAGGAACCGAAATGAAAAACCGTAAATTGGGAATTTCATTATGACGAAAAGAGTATCCAAAAATGTAAAAACATCTAAAAACCGAGAAACTTGAAAATTGACTATTTTTGGGTGATGCAAGATTGCCCTTACACCACTGGATGCTCCTGCATTAGACACCCAGGGTAATTTGAGAAGTGACCCCATCACATCTCAGATTGGTTGAGGAAAACCCAACCGGTCAACTGCTGCCTTAGATAGCCAGGATGAATCTTCCACAGGCCTTCCTCTCCATTTCACCGCATATTCTTCACACGCCTATTTCGTACTCCTTCCCACACCCACTATCCGCGATT
>VDFB02086081.1:14346485-14420608 GCA_007258455.2 Sequoia sempervirens | reverse complement strand
TTAGGTTAGTCCTCTAGGAGTCCCTCATAATAAACTAGCAATCCATTTTTTCATATCTCATCGATAAATGAGTCTATGTCAGTCAAACTACGTGGTCTCTATGTATATAAAATAGGCAAGGCTAATCTTTGATTAGCCCTTGAGGCTCCTAGGATAGGTCTTTAGATCAAGTCCTTGGTCAAAATCTCTTAAAATACCCAAAACATTGGAAAATTGGAGAATAAAAAAAAAATCGTAAAAAATCAAAAATACCAAAAACAGCCTCAAAACATCTCAAAACTTAAAAAACATCCAAATATTTGAAAAAATCCATCCATCCCATTTCACATTCACTCGCAATAAACATTCACTCATAATAAATGATCATTACCCCCAACCTTCAGTACAACAATCAGAAAGAAGTCTAGTAGGTTACAAGTGAAAACTCAAACGTCAGGGTCTCAAGTCTAGGTCAATAAGTAAACAAGTTGGTTAACTCTTGGTACTAATAGCCCATCATCCAGTCAATCCCAAAATCATCTGATAACATCATGTCCTAGGATGCATCCTTCCTAAAATGAACATCATCATTAGGCATCACCATAGTTTAGTCTTGGCTAGAGGTATGAAGAACATTGGCTTGTTTGTTTTCTTGATCTTTTGTTTTGATTTATCTTATTGCGCTCATTCCAATGACCTCTCGATGATGATCAAAATGATTTAGAGAGAAAGTAATGAGGCAACGATCATTATCTTTTGTCTACTATGCTTGTTGGATATTCTTGTAATATAACCTTGGTCATGCATGCTTTGTTTGGTTTGCAGGGAGGATGTTTCAGGTGTCTTGTTGATCACATAGGAGGACTTTCCTTTCTATGTTTTGGTTTGAGATGTTTGGAATATCTGAACTACATTCTAAATAGGGTTTCGTATACTAGGTGTGAACAAGGATACTCCTATCTGATTTTTGAGTCAAAATCCATCACACTAGGTGCAATGCCATCTTGGTTCTTTATATCTTGATGCATTGTCCCTATGTGTGTTATCAAACATAAGGTAAGTAAGCTCTTTTAAAAATACCAATTCCTAATAAGCAAAACATCATCCATCTCTCATCCTCATCTCTAATAAAGTCTCGACAAATCATGGACTTGTTGGATCCTCTTGTCATCATCTCATTTCTTCTTTCTTCTCTCCACGCTAACATGGTACCATGACAATTAATCAAAACATCACCAGTGCATCCATCCTACATCCACAAACCATCAACATACTGCATATCATTCATATCATATATAATAGGAAATACTGATCATCTCACATAATATAGATTGGTTATTCTAAGCATCTCATAAACCATACATTTGCATCCATTGCATAATCATATATGCATTATCATATCATCCATATATGCATCATCATATCATACATGAAAAAGATACTGAAAAAGAAAAGGAGCATGTCATAACATCCCATACATCTCATAATCATAACATTTAACATCATCCATTTTTCATTATCATTTAGGGCATAATATAGATCTATTAGTCTAAGCATATTAAAATAATTTGCATATCATAAACGTTTACATCCATACTACAAACAAACATCATCATAAAAGTGCATAGAGATAATACAAAAATAATGCATCCATAACATCCATAAACATTTGCATGATCATCCATCACATAAAGTAAAAGCCATGCATATAGAATCACATTACATATGCATAGAACATAAAAAAACATCCATCCATAAAGCATAAATAAAGTAGACACATCGCATAATAAATCGATCATATCATATATATATATATCAAAAAATCATCATTGTCATGGTACAAATCTGAATCATGTGTATGTATATCAATTAGTGTACAATGCCCATAGGGCTATAAAAAAATGGAGCCTGTGAGTCCCAAAGAGAATTGAATGCTATGATAAAAAAAATTGTATGTGGTAGCTGACCTTGGTGGCTGCTCCCCTCGCTTTCCTATCTCTCAGCTCAATTATTTGTTTGTCTAAGCCTTGTCTGCTGAGAGTACTTTGGCACCCGAGTAGCCGTGGGTACATCTTGCCAATAATGAAGCCTATAATACTTGGCCTCTCTGATGGTGTCGCGGTACATCCAGGCTGGTACTGTCCTCCCCTTGGATGAGGCATCCATACTCTCTAGCTACTACCTTCGACCGACCTCCTGGGCCAACTACAACTCTGTTGCCTACCTCTGCTGGTGCTCATGATCTCTCTCTGCAGTGAGGGCCTAGACCTGCTGTCTGGCCTAGTCCCTCTCGGCCATGACTATCTGCAACTACCCTTGTAAACCCTATATCTTCCCCTATAACTATTGAATCTGGGCATCCCATTGATTTGGCTACTATACCTGAGGTGGCTAGTGTGGCTGGCTGTCCCTCTACTAATCTATCTAACCCCTCTATTGATCTGGCTTCCATGAAGGCAACCCATCTCTTGGTGGTACCCCAGGATCCTGTTCGTCGTGCCCTACCTACGCTCTCTTGACTATCCTACCTCAGGGTCTCCTTCGTGGAAGCGCTACCGTTGGAATTGTCAACCAAAGTGGGGTTCTAAGCCAATCATTGTAGACACGTGTAGTACCTGGATCTGCTTGTCCCTAAGCATAGGCCCATGGCCTAGCCACCAACTGCCTAAAGGAATCAACTGTGTCAGATGTTGGAATCGTCCATCCCCATGTGGTTCTTTGGATGATCTAGCAAAGATGGCCACATACTGATCATTAGGCCGATCTTGAACATCTCTGAACTAGCGAGCTACCCTGTCTGGTAGGTAGTGCTCTATGATCATGTGCTCTCACCCTTGCATCAATCGCTCCTACCAAGCATAGAAGAACTACTAGACATCATCATGCGATGTAGACATCTGTAACTAGGTCCTCCATGTGAAGACTGTCATCTCATCTATCACTCTGTGTTAGTGGGGTAGACCTAGCCATCCTATGTGCCTCATAATAATGCCACCCCTATGCCTCCAAATTGTTGGATCATTGGGCTCCACATCAACCATAGTGAGCATCAGTCAGACCACGACAATGTGCTCCCGAGACTAGATGTGCAAAAATGTAATGCTAGTACCAATCGCTTAGCTATTGTAGTAGGAAAACTCTTGAAAATCATCGTATAATGAGGCCGACATCATTGGTCCCCAAGCAAACAAGGTCTTCCTGTGGAGCATCCTCTCCTAGGCCAGGCCCCATCAAATGCTGAAGTATCTATCCCGTTGATCTGGAGCCACCAATCTGCATATAATTGCCACAATGATCAACCTAAAAATCGGCACTCAACCTTTGTAGTAATCCAAATCTTGATCTGGCCCTCAAAAAGTGTAAGCTCCTCAACCTCCGGGACCTCAAAGTATGCGTCACTACTGGCATCTGTGTCATAGATAATTTGATTGCCGTGAATCGACAATCGCAGGATGTGCCATACATCCTCCAAAGTGACAGTCGCCTCGTCGGTGGGAAGATGAAACAACGAGGTCTTGCTGTGCCACCTCTTGGCTAACACAATCATCATCGCTAGGTGGGTCTGGACAACAGGCGCATAAGTGATGTACCAAAGGCCGATCTCGCCCAAGTGCTCCTGTCGTAGCTTGTGCAAACCACTCAATCTGCTCAATATTGAGGGTCAATGCTCACGTGAATGCACAAGCTTTGTATCCTCCTACACCCATGAAGCCACGACATCAAATTTTGTAAAAAGACCTGACCTCGTTTGGAGTTTCTGACACAAGAACAATGAATGCATCGCTATTTGCAAAGGATTTTCCATTTAAAAACTCCAAACAGTGACGCTAGACCCTTTGAAAATGCAAACCAAGCCATGGCGTCACTATTTACAATAGTGGCCCCCTTTGACCTAGAAACCACAATCTTAAACTAGACTGCGACATCGCCATTCACACTAGCATTGCCATTTGGAGTTTGGAGCCCTAAAGTCAAATTGTGATGTGGCATCACAATTCACAAAAGTGGCGCTATTAGAGCCCTAGCGTCGCCAATTTTGCACTTTGAGCGTCGCTATATAGTGACGCTGGTGACTTTGACTTTTCAAAACGTAATAAAGGCGCTTAAAAATAAAAATACAAAGTCGAGTTAGGGTCACATATTGGTGGTCTTGCGCCTGGAGGTCTCTGGTGCACCTAGACTCACTCAAAAATGTGTCAAGGAAGCACTCTTTGCACCATTCTACAGGAGGGTCAGAGCTCAAAAAATTAGAAATCTTAAGGTGTGAATGCAAAAATGAATGGAAAGTGACCCCTCCAAGGCTATTTAAGCATGAAAATTAGGATTTTTTGCACCTTTTTAGCAGTCAAAGTAGGGTTTTGCACCCCTGGCACCATTTTTTCCCAATCGAGGCTTGTTTCACATCTTTTTTTTGCATTTTGGCATATTTTTAGCATCATGGAGCCTTTTTGGACCCGTCGGGTAGCTTGTCTTTTTTTTTTTTTTTGAGAAATTACCCAAAAATCCAAATTTTCATTCGATCTCTCAAGGGGGTAGTATACCAGCATAATTCTTCTCGTTGGGGCATCAATTGGGTATCTGAAAAAATCAATTTTTTTTTGAATTTTGATATCGACAAGGTTATTCTTTGAACCAACGTAGTAGGTACATTGCTTCAAAGAGGGGCAAAATGTAGACACGTAAATTATCCTGATTGATATCATGCACTCGATCCTGATTCACTAACACCAATTCTTCCTTAATCACTTCTTTACTAACCAATTAATTGAATAATATTTATTTAATTAATTCATCAAGATTCCTCTTTTAATTAAATAAATCAACTTTAGTTGATTAAATCTAATGTTCTTTTAATTAAATTATAAATAATTTTATTTAATTAAATCCTAATGTTCCTCTTTTGATTAAAAATAAATCTTTTTATTTAATTAAATCCTAAAGTCGTCTCTTTTAATTAAATAAATCAACTTTATTTAATTAGATCCTAATGTTCTTCATTTAATTGAATAAATCAAATTTATTTAGTTAAACTATTAACCTCCCAGCTATCTTCTCATTTGATTAAATAAATATAAATATCTATATCAAATTTCATATCAACTAATCTCATCTAAGTTAATTTATTTCTAATTAACTCGTAACTCTAATCCTCCATTCCTCTACCTTTTGCAACTTGCACATATAAATCAATTTATTTGATTTATTAATTCTTCTATTTTCATTCAAATGTGGCATATCCTTGGAATATTCCATCAATTTGAAATCTCCCTCCCAAAGGAATTTTTTCCTCCAACATGGCATTAAAGGCTCTTACATGTCCTCTCCTTGAGCCAACTTGGCATTAACTCCTCTTACAACTCTTCTTACACAAGCCATCTTTTGAATTTCAAATTCCACCTACATGCATTTAACATGCACATTGTTTAAAATGTGCTCCACTCTCCTTCATTAGCATGTTGACAAGTGGCACAATGCCATTGGTTCAAGTTTAATTCCACATTCTTCCTATTTCTCATTCCTCTATCCTTCTTTCCTATAAATAGAGGATTTATCTATTGATTTGGGATCCACAACTTCATGCAAGGTTACTATCTATAGATTTGAGCAAGTTCATTCACATCTTCATCCAAGTTTTTATAGATTTCATCATCCATAGCTAGGTTATTGACAATTTTCATCAAGGAGCACACAATCATCATAGAGTTTATCAAGGAATTGGGAAATGGATTCTTTCCACATCAAAGAAGCACCAATTCCCCCATGGGATGCTAGTTTGATCATTTAGAATAGAATTTCATTAGCTTTTACTTGTTATTTTGGCTTTGATTTCAATGTTCTTGTGTTTGAATAAATTTCAAGGAGAATGCTAGTTTATGACTTGTTTAATGACTAATGTCGATTGTTTGTTCGTATACAGTCTAGACCAAGCATTTGTAATTGTTCTTTATGTTGTAAAGGAAACAGGAAATGTGGGCGCTGACACCACTGCTCTTTCTTGATTCTCGCTTGTGGGTGTGAGATAAATGAACTCTGTGTCGTTTGTTTGCATCCACTTCATTTTAAATCAGTATTTCTTATCTGTAGATGTAAGATTTTCCTTTTTTTATTTTTGGTCAAAATCATACCTTGTTCTAATTCATTGAACATCATAAAAAGGGAGCTATACCTTTTCAAAATTCAGAGGAAGATCATCAATCTAATGTTTATTTCTCCAACTATTAGTGTTGTTTGTTCTTCTTTCTAGGCATTCTGAGTCATTTTTCATATTTATCTTCAAAGGAAAAATCTATTTACTAACACTAGGGATTTAGCCTGATAGACATCACCAAGCTTCTTCCACAGAGAAGCAGAAGTTTTTTCTTCATGGACATTCAGGAGAAAAAAATCAGCCAAATAGAGTCTAATAAGATCCTTGGCTTTCCTATCCATGAGATCCCAATCCTCTTGTTTCATGCCTTGTGGCATGGTTTCAAAAACTGCACAACATAAGTCTCGATCTACTAGCATGTTTTCCATTTTGAGTTTCCACAACTCAAAATTACCACTATTAAAAATTTCCATCTGAATCCTCCTAAATGTGCTTTCCATCTCTTTCTTGCAACAAGGTCACAAAATACACTCTTCTGCAAAACTCCCACTGAAATTGAGATTAGTTCAAAAAACCCTTCTACCCAACAAAGGAACCAAGGCTGACCAGGCTCTAATACCAACTGAAAGGAAGTTGGGTGAGAGGAAACAACTTCCCACACTAATCCAATCAAGAGAGAGTTACAAAAATTTATTTTTAACACCTTTAACAGTTGTAACTAGAGATGCACATATAGAATAATGGAAATATAGCATCAAGTACACAAATGCAATAGTGATAGATATACCATGGGGAAAACCATTTCGGGTAAAAAAACCCACCCTCCAAAAGCACAATACTTCTCTATTATATCAAAATAGTGATTACAATGTTTCTCCAAGTACAAAGCTTCTACACAAGTGCTTCAACATGAACACCTGTTCTAGAGTGATACTGACAACACTTTGTTACCTGCAAGAAAACTATGCATTCTACAACTCAAGGCACTCAATAAATAGAGTGATACATGCTTCATGAAGCATCTAGAAGGTGAGGGTCGTCCAAATTCAAAAGGCACAATTTTCAATATCTTAGGCATGCATTTAGACACATGTACAACATTCCCTTACACCCCATACACTTTTCAAACATGCATATAGTCTTCTTCCAAGCTTGGATGCATAGAATATGCTAAAAATAGGCTATGATAGATTCCTTACACATCTTACAACTGCCATAGAATCTATCATAGCTGACAACACTTACATATGTAAGAGAATATGTCATTACTACCTAAAAATAGTTGATTCTCTTACACTTTGTCATAACCCAACTTGGGTGCCAACTTTCACCCATGCATTCAAATACTCCTTATGATGCATCATAGAATATGTCATATGTCATAGATTCCAAAGTGGGATGCTTGTTTCCACTTGGGATGATGATGTGTCATCCAATCACCTCCAACGGGGATGCCACCTAGCCAGTGGGTCCCAATTGATGACATGACACCATAGGAAATTAAATAATACAAATAAATACATTAAATTACAATAATTAAATCAATGTTAGGACTCTAAGGTTGAGACATCTTAATCCTAGTAGATAAAGACCTGAGAGAGGGAGTTGGAGTGAGAATGAGAGAGAGAAAGACTTGAGAGGGAGAAAGAGAGAGAGAGAGAGAGAGAGAGAGAGAGAGAGAGAGAGAGAGAGAGAGAGAGAGAGAGAGAGAGAGAGAGAGAGAGAGGGGTTGATTGAGAGAGACGTGAGAGACCGAGAGGGAGAAGGGGTGGGAGGGATATTTGGAGGGAGAGACCTGAGAGAGGGAGTGTGAGAGGGGGGGTTGGAGTGAGAGAGAGTTTTATAGGTAGGGTGGGAGGGAGTGAGACTTGAGAGAGAGAATTGAGAGGGAGAGAGAGATTTATCTATTTAGGGTGGGGGGGAAAGACCTAGGAGAGGGAGAGGGGTTGTGAGGGATATTTTGAGGGAGATACCTAAGAGAGAGAGAGATAAGAGGGAGAGAGAAATATAAAGACCTGAGAGAGGGCGATGGAGTGAGAGAGAGAGAGAGAGAAAGACTCATGAGGGAGAGGGAGAGGGAGTGTGATAGAGGGGGTTGGAGTGAGAGAGTTTTTTCTAGGTAGGGTGGGAGGGAGTGAGACCTGAGAGAGAGAGATACTACTACATTAGAGAAATAGAGTTATCTAGTTAGGATGGGAGGGAGAGACTTGAGAGAGGGAGAAGGCCTGGGAGGGATATTTGAGGGAGAGACCTGAGAGAGAGAGAACTAACTAGTGAGGGTGGGGGGAGAGAGACCTGAGAGAGGGAGAGGGGTTGGGAGGGATATTTTGAGGGAGAGACCTGAGAGAGAGGGAGTGTGAGAGAGGGGGTTGGAGTGAGAGAGAGTATTCTAGGTAGGGTGGGAGGGAGTGAGACCAGAGAGAGTTATCTAGTTAGGGTGGGGGGAAGACCAAAGAGAAGGAGAGGGGTTGGGAGAGATATTTTGAGGGAGACACCTAAGAGAGAGAGATATGAGAGGGAGAGAGAAAGATAAAGACCTGAGAGAGGGAGATGGAGTGAGAGAGAATGACCTAAGAGGGAGATAAAGAGGGGGTTGAAGTGAGAGAGATTTGTCTAGGTAGGGTGGGAGGGGGTGAGACTTGAGAGAGAGAGAGACTACTACATGGGAGAAAGAGAGTTATCTAGTTAGGATGAGAGGGAGAGACTTAAGAGAGGGAGAAGGGGTGGGAGCTATATTTTGAGGGAGAGACCTGAGAGAGAGGGAGTGTGAGAGAGGGTGTTGGAGTGAGAGAGAGTAGTCTAGGTAGGGTGGGAGGGAGTGAGACCTGAGAGGAAGACTTGAGAGGGAGAGAGAGATTTATCTAGTTAGTGTGAGGGGAGAGACCTTAGAGAGGGAGAGGGGTTGGGAGGGATATTTTGAGGGAGATACTTGAGAGAGAGGGAGTAGGACACACTTGAGAGAGAGATACTCGAGAGAGAGAGAGAGAGATGAGAGGGAGAGAGAAAAATAAAGATCTGAGAGAGGGAGTTGGAGTGAGAGAGAGAAATACCTGAGAGGGAGAGAGAGGGAGTGTGAGAGAGGGGTTTGGAGTGAGAGAGTTGTCTAGGTAGGGTGAGAGGGAGTGAAACCTAAGAGAGAAAGACTTGAGAGGGTGATAGAGAGTTATCTAGTTAGGGTGGGGGGAGAGACGTGAGAGAGGGAGAGTGGTTGGGATGGATATTTTGAGGGAGAGACTTAAGAGAGAGGGAGTGGGAGACACCTTAGAGAGAGATAGATGAGAGATAGATGAGAGGGAGAGAGAAATATAAAGACCTGAGAGAGGGAGTTGTATTGAGAGAGAGAGAAAGACATGAGAGGGAGAGAGATAGAATGTGAGAGAGGGGGTTGGAGTGAGATTTTTCTAGATAGGGTGGGAGGGAGTGAGACCTGAGAGAGAGAGAGACTACTATTGAAGAAAGAGAGTTATATAGTTAGGACATGGGATGGAGAGACCTGAGAGAGAGGGAGGGTGAGAGAAGGGGTTGGAGTGAGAGAGAGTAGTCTAGGTAGGGTGGGAGGGGGTGAGACCTGAGAGAGAGAGACTTGAGAGGGAGAGAGAGTTTTCTAGTTAGGGTGGTGGGGAGAGACCAGAGAGAGGGAGAGGGGTTGGGAGGGATATTTTTAGGGAGAGACCTGAGAGAGAGAGGGAGTGTGAGATAAGGGGTTGGAGTGAGAGAGTTATCTAAGTAGGGTGGGAGGGAGTGAGACCTAAGAGAGAGACTTGAGAGGGAGAGAGAGAGTTATCTAGTTAAGATGGGGAAGAGACCTAAGAGAGGGAGAGGGTATGGGAGGGATATTTTGAGAGACCTGAGAGAGAGGGAGAGAGAGAGGGAGTGGGAGACACTTGAGAGAGAGACCTGAGAGAGAGAGACTTGAGAGGGAGAGAGACCTAAGAGAGAGAGACCTGAGAGAGAGAGATTTGAGAGGGAGAGAGAGGTAGTGGGAGACTTGAGAGAGAGAAACTTGTGAGGGAGAGAGAGTTGTCTAGTTAGGGTGGGAGGGAGAGACGTGAGAGAGGGAGAGGGGGTGTGTAATGTCCCATTTTTATTCATAATTTTGGGCTATTTATCAGATGTGGTGATCAATTTCACATTTCTTAATTGCTTGAAATACCACAGGAATATATTGATGTGCTATCTAGATGAACAAGGAGTTTATCAACTATATAGTTGTTGTGTCTTATTGGACCACTACTATGGTCAAAGTTATGATTATTAAATCATTGTTAAGGAAACTCATCAAGGATAATCTTTACCGACCATTCATTTGTCATGAGTATTTTCATGATTTCTATCTTTGTAATCTTTACACATCTGCAACCTACTATCATCGCAAGTCATCTCCAACACAAAGGTTTTGTTGGCATGGCAATTGGAAGGTGATGTGGATTCAGAAGGGCAAGGTTTCATTATTTCCTAGTGAGTTATCTCCTTGCTATCGGGTGCTACCTGGGTGGTAACTACACATTGGCGCTAGCTCCTTTTATCAAAGCCATACTTGTTATTCAAATCATTGATTCCTTCAAACAACGATTGGGAAAGTATTTGTAGCCTAAATTATTTATAGAGAATATTGATGCCATCACAATCTAAACTATATTACGAATAAACACATTAGTATCCACTACCATCCATACCCACACAACTACACGATTTGGATGATATGATTGAAGAAAGCAATGAACTAAGTTTGAATAGATTAATAGAAACATAATTGAGTAACAAATGGGTTGACTTCTACAATTGTTCTCATTTGATCTTTGTATTGTAAATTATCTAGTTCAAAGACCTGTCAAAGTGATCGAATGGTACTTTGAAAGTGCATTGATGGTAAATGGAAAGGATGAGGTAATATGAAGAAAATGATGTCTCCTAGAATCATATGATATCTGATAGAGATTAAGTTTGAAGATAGCAACAATCATGATTATATGAAGGTAATTAAAGTATGAAAGTTACGACTAAAAGGAAATATGATAGTTCATATTGATTTATTGGGTAATCGCTTACCATAAGGATTGAGGGTAAATAAACTAGATAAAATAAATAATTAGTCCTAAATAGGGATTAAAGGAGCCTCAATTAGTTAGAGAAAATTGCATAAACAAAAAGAGATGTCTCTTATCAAATGAATAAGGTGAAAGGTTTTGCTCCTTGACAAATCATAAGGATATAAAAATGAAAGCATTTCAAACAAAGGATATGGAATAGGCAAAAATCAATATATATGTGCAAAATAATCAATAGATCTGAATGCTCTTGAAGAGCTTATGATCGATACATAATAAGGATGCATGAATACTAGATGACTATTAAGATAAAACAACCTATTTATTGCATGCATATAATTCTATATTAAGAAAAAAAATCTCAACCTAAAGAGGTCTAATCCTCTCACAAATTCAAAAGCATGATTTCAATTGATAAATCAAAAACAACTATCATATTCATTTAATTATATTTTCATTATTGAACTACAATAGAATCCATTATGAAAAGTTATATGCAATAAGTTTATTTATTCTTATTATAATTTGGAAACTCAATTTATATTCATAATATTGGTTGATAATTTATGTCAATCCAATAAGGCACTAATCGCAAATCAAATGATCCGGAGCATAGGTCATTATAGGGTGCAAGAGATCCAAGAGACAGAGGGTGGGAGTGATAGAGAGAGAGAGAGAGTTGTCTAGTTAGGGTGGGAGGGACAGATCCAAGAGACAGAGGGTGGAAGGGATAGAGTGAAGGAGGGACTTGAGAGAGAGGGGGTGGGAGGCATAGAGGGAGGAAGAGACCTGAGAGGGGGATTTATCCTATACATTAAACCCTCAACCCTATACCTTAAACCCTAAGGATGGAGGACAAGGTAGAGAGTGTAGGAGAGACCTTTAAGAGGGAAGGAGGCAGAGAGGGAGTGAAAGGTAAAACCTCAACTATCCATCAATAGTCATAAATCGTGATCTCTAAGTGTTATCAAAGTGGTGGAGAGAGACACAAAGAGAAAGCAAAGTTATTTTTTTTCTTAATGCAACTCATTTGGCAAGCACCAAATTTGGTGAGTGCTAAATAGGAGGTGGCATTTGGAGAGAACCAAATTTGGTACTCACTAAATGAGTTGCTTATGGACATGATTTTTTCAAGAGGATACCAAATTTACACATATTTTTGGTCGTGCTAACCTGTCTCGTTTGCACATATTTCAATGCAAGTTTATAAAAAAACCATGATGATGTTAGGATCTCTCTTAGTTATCTAAATATATATATTTTTTTACATTTTGATTATATTAAGGTTTTCATCCATAATTTCTCTTGTTATTGCCTCCCTTTTTTTGTCAAAAACTAACATGTGCTAGTTTTAGGATATATTTTTACTCGTTCATCGAATCTTGAAACAAATTACATTTTTTAAAACTAGACTCTAGAAACAAAGAATTGATTTTCAATTAGTTTTCAAAAATTTAGGGGGAGCACACTCAAATTTTAGCTTTTTAGGATGTGTCCACTTTGAAAATTCATAAAATATTATATTTTCATTAAAAAATTTAGCCAAAAGAGCGGGGATAAACTACATGGTGTTAGCTAATTTCTCAATGTTCGGATTTTTAAATTCTTAAAAAAAGTTAACTAAAAAGGTGGGGGCCCTCAGACGCTATGCTATTTTTTTTGATAAAAATAGGACCTATTTTGGGCCCCCCTTTTGAAACCCTTAATCTTCATTATTTTTTTAAAAATTATTAGCTTAAAAACTAGACTCAGAGCACTACAAATCTTATTCTTGCCGCGTCTTCAAATTTTGAGTGTAATTATCTTCATTTTCTTGTGCACACTTACCCGTGTGTCCAACTTGAGGTACAACATACATCCGAGAGTGTCTTGGCTAGGGCTATGTTAATATCGTAAAGACAGGTTGGTTTTGTGCAAGAATTGGTTCCTCCGGGGATGTTCATGCCATGGAAAAGTTAGGGCTAGTAATCCTATCTCTGTGTGTGGGATAGCTGCTTCCAAAAACCCTATCTCTGTATCCTGCTTCCAAAAACTATTAAAGATATGTATGATTTTCAATGCAGCATAATTTAATTATTCTCTACATTAATTTATTGTCTATTATCAATATGATAGATTTCCTCATTTTGATACTCACCTTATTATTCAAATGATTAATTATTGATGCTCTTTTATTTATTAATGTTCCAATTAATATATGTCTTTTATTAATTATATAAATTTTTCAAATGATTAATTATTGATGCTCTAATGTTCCAATTAATATATGTCTTTTATTAATTATATAAATTGCAGCATTCATTTCCTTTTTCATTGCTAGAAATAATTAAGATTTCGTTTATTTCATTGTTTGGAAAATAGTTAGATTTCAAAAATAATTATCAACTTAATCATTAGTTAAAAATTAATCCAATATCCAAACTAAAATCAACTTAGATAAATATAAATAATTTTATGACCTTTATATAAAAACTATCTATTAAATTAATATAATAGATGCAATAGATTATATTTAAAAATAATAATATAATTAAAATTTGAAACTTTTAAATTTTATTTTTTATTTTTAGGTCGAGGGCCTGTCCCTATTTGAGTTCTACGAGCTTTTAAATTTTATTTTTTATTTTTAGGTCGAAGTGTCCCTATTTGAGTTCTACGAGCTCATTTTGTCTGTGACCGAATGAAATTTCCCGAGAAGCCCTGCAAGGTGGTTAATCAAATCTCAGTCGTTCATAATTTTTCACCAAATTTTCAGTTATTTTTCGCGGCCTTTTACTGCTTTCCCCATCGCTATTGGTTTCCACTCCTGAAGAGATAGGTTTTGGTTCGTCTTATTCTCCATTAGAAGTTCTAATGCTCCTGCCATTGTTTACTGTGAGACGTCTTGTAAATTCCATGAGCCCTCTAATAAATTAAATATTTTGCTGTGGTAGGGTTTCGTCAAATTTTCCGACAAATCCTGCCCATTTTTTCTCATCGGCATCATTGAGAGCACGAAAATTTGTGCATAATGTTGAGGTAAGTCACTTGCATAGTTTTAGTGAATTTTCCTTCTTTGAATCTGTATGCGAAATTCCTGATTTAGGCCATGAAAACCTCCAGGGTTTGCCAATATGGAGGCAAAACGCTCTAAAATGCATTCCAAGAGCTCCCTAGAATGAATCTGCACCTTGCACATCTAAAAATAGACTCAAATATAAATGTGCAAAGAACACCTACTGACCATATTAGCTACTTACAAAACTAATTACAACCCATATAATTAAAACAGTCATATGCACTCCATGCCTACTAAAGCATGGGTGTTAGGGATTACAATACTGTAAACTTCTAAGATATATAGTAGCAACAACACAACAAATATTTAAATACAAATTTAGTGGTTGCAGCAAAGGGAAATGAAAATTCAACAAATTTACCTCATGTAGTAGCAACAACAAATTACAAAACAAGGCAAGAATAAGAATGCAGTTTCATAGCCAACGCATATTGTCATGGCTTATATACTGTTACTTTATTAAAAACAGAACAAAACAAAAACATGAAAATAAATGCTTGAAGTCAATCTTAACTACCTTAGTTAGTAGATATAATCCAGGTACTTAACTGTATCTAAAACATAATGAAAAAAAATCCATCGCCAATTTCCTTAGGTTTCCAGTGTGCACTGAGAGCAACAGGTAACCCAATTATGGATTAAATTGCTAATTTAGCTTCAATATTTACTACTTATAACACTGAGAAAATTACCACTTTCTTAGACAATAATTCCTTCTGAATAATACTGAAACAAAAGAAAGACATTTGAACTTTACACAATGAACAAAATTTGGTGTACAATCAACAGACAGTGAAATGGGATCAAGAAATGCCTCGAATGCCTACAGTCAAATAAGCATTGATGAAAGGAATATTAATAAAGATACATATGCATGTCCAAATTATTCTGGAAGTAACATTTTGTAGTGGTGGATTCGTCCACAACCATTTTTTGTGTATTTATAAGTTTCTCTTGGCTAAGTGAGTTGTCAACTCTGGTAAGTACTATTTGAAAAAACACCTCGTTGAGCAAGTGACTTACCTCAAAATTTTGCACAAACCAAAACCAATTTCCGTATAGCTGCTGCTTCAGTCTATTCGCAATACAGAGAAATACTGTTTGCCAGTTAAAATTTGTTTTTCAAAAGTTGGTTCTAGAAAATGAGGCGAACCAAAACAACTCTTCCTATGGCTACACCATTATATTGAAAATATAATTAAACTATTTTAGAGCTTAAAATACGCCTCCCAAATTGATATACACGCATTTAGACAAGTGTATGCAATAGTGACAGTTGGATGCACACAAATAAGGAACGTAATAGTGTTGGAATGAGTGATATTACTTGTGGCGATGCTCCTGAAGGAAACATGGATTTGACCTCTAAATAAAATATATCAAATTTCATAACGTGGGAGAATGGTCAACATGTATGCCTTTCGTTAACTATCAAACAAATTTAGAGTGCTTAGATGATGTGTTCAATGTAGATTTTTGTCCTATTAATGTCCTAAACACTGACCATCTATGTGCATATAATAAGCATTATGAGTTTTCAGCAGTAGCAAGAGATGGGTCTGAGTGGCACAATGAGCCCATGACAATAGGAGAGGTAAATTCAATTTATTTTTAGAAAAATATGGTATTTTAGAGTTTAGTGGTTTTATGGACTATCCAAAGGGTGAAAGCATTAGCATGGTAAGGAAGATGAATTCGTATAGATATATTGATCTAGTGATTAAGTGGAGAGCCATGGGTGTGTAGGAGAGTCTGCTTGAAAGATTGGCATTTCAAGATTAACATATTCTTGAGCACATAACCATTAACATTCTTGATCACCATATTTTAGGACAAATCTTAAGCATGAATGACACCAAATCTATGTTTTTTTTTGGAATTCTTTTTTAGTAACTGTGGTATTTAGGATGTGAATAGTTGACATGTTTTGATATTTGTATACATTATACTCACAATTACAACATTATATATAATATAATTAAGATACAAAGAAAGAGATAGAATATTTATATATATATATATGATTAATAATATATAAAGATGCATATTATATTTATTTTATTATTATATAATGTAAACTATTCAATATATCTTTAAACTAATATTATTATAATTTTTTTAAAATAAAATATTCTATATTAAATATTTATATTTATACTATTTAATTAAATATTTATTTTATATATGAAATCATACTATAATTATATTTATTACTTTATATTAAATAATTTATATTGATTAAATATAATATAATATGCAATGAATTTATTTTTTATTATTGTATTTTAATTAATTTTATATAATGTAAATTATTAAATATATTTTTAAAATGTATGAAAAAGAAATCAATCATTTCCCTCGTTGACTTTCCACAACTCTTCCGCATACCCATTGCACACCAAGGTGCAATTGCTAGTCTTATAATTGAAATATGAATTTTTAAAAATAAACAGTTAATAAATTTATAATATAACAATTGCCTTATATTTTTACCATCAACTTGCTAGTAGTGCAAATAAGCGGCGAAAGGCCTCTACCACGCTATCTTCTTCACCCTCAACAATCAATCCTTTCTCCACTTCACAAGTATCATGTATTTTTTCCCAGAAGTCATAGACTTCTGTCAAGGAAAATTCCTGCTCACTGCGGAATGCATCATCTTGTTGCGTGAAGACACCTATCCATAACCATTTACCCTCTTTCACCTCTGTTGAATAATATTTATAACGACGAATATCCAATGTGGTGGGCCGAGAGACACAATTTATAACGAAACATAGCATGGTGGCATTGCTATTGGAGGAATGCTTCTCCGCCCATCTTACTCTGGGAGAAGAATAGTTGTTGCTGATTTTCTTGTTAGCAAAGGAGTGGAGGACAGAGAAATTCGGAAAGGCTGAAGGGTTTAGAAGCGACCCCGCACCAGCGACTGCCTCGGAACATATCATTACTTGTTCTGGCCATTTCTGCAGAAAAAATAAAAAATAAAAGCAAGCATTCGTAATGAGTTGAGAGTTGAAAATAATTAGAATTTTATTTCTGGAAAAAAATATTACCTGAATCGTTTGAATGCAAGTCTCAACAGCTGATCTTTTCTTTGCTCCGAGTTCCACCAACCTCAATCTTTGCAGGCGCTCCCAACTTTTTATAACCGACACCTCCCAACATTTAAAATCTATCGTAAGCTCCTCCAACGATGTGCACTCTTGCAAACCTTGTATCTTCTCAACTTTGTTGCAGCCTTCCACTTTACATACTACCAGGGAAGCTAATTTGTCAAAACTTGGAAGCGTGTCCAGTTCTGGACATCTCCTTAGTATCAGCTCTCGAAGGTCTACAACGTGACCAATAGCATTTATGTTCCTTAGCAGTTTACAACTGATCACACATATTGTCTCTATTGCTGTTGGTACGCTGTCCACCTCCCTTAAATGCTCATTATAATTAAGTGCGAGAAATTTAAGGGTAGGACAACGGTCTTCAGAAATTGTAATCTTGGACACTTTTGTCTCCTCTAGATGTACTTCCCTTAAATTGCTCAACGAAGGAGTAAATGATCCCTGCCCCAAATCCAATTCACTGATGGGGCAATTGAATATTTCCAGCGTTTGAAGATGAATTATTTGCTTCAATGATTTTGGTAAAGATTCCACTCCTAAATTCTTTAACTGCAATTGCTCTAAAAGATTGAGACTCTCCATAGAGTCTGGTAAAGATTGCATCTGGAAATATCCTTCTTCTGAACCTATCTTCATCACTCTTAACTTGCAGAGTTGACCAATATTAATTGGGAGCTCCCTTATCCTGGTCCACGTTAAATAGAGCTCACTCAAGGATGCCTGATTTGTGTTGTGACGAAGCAACTGTTCCAATTGCATGCAGCCATCAAGATTCAAATACTCAAGCCTTGTCATGTTTTCCAGGATGTCTGACTCTATGGTTAGTTTCTGACATTCCTCTAAATTGAGATGTTGAAGGAGCAACAGCTGCTTAAAAGAATCCAGCAACATTTTCAATTGATGAGATCTAGTCAAATCTACATGCCGCAGGTTTGTCAAATTGCCAAAACAGCTAGGCAGTGATGGTATGCTACAATCTTTCACCTGCAGATGCTCGAGCGATTGAAGACGGCAAAACTCCTCTGGCAGGCTCTCCACATGACATCCATACAGGGATATCTTTTTCAAATTCTCCAGATATCCTATGGACTTTGGAATTTTCGTTAATTTACTGCAATAAGAAATATTCAACACTCTTAACTGCACTGGAGCCTGCAGCCAATTTTGAATTTAATTAAGAGGGGAAGTTAAAGATTGAAAACAATAAAAATAATTCAAATTATAAAGACTGGAAAAAAAAAGAACCGTGCAGGAAACATGCTTACTTCCGCCCTATCCTTCCACAGGCCTTCCATGTTGTAGCAGTCTTCAAGTTCTAAAACTCTTAAATATTTCAATGGCGTCCATGATGGAAGATTTGTATAAGCAATTCCGATACAGCTAAGCCATGACAACTCTATTGATAGTATGGGAATGGGTAATAAGTCTTGATAGTTTTGTCCTAACACGCAAACCTTTAATCCATCCAATAAACTAAGCCGTGTGCTTGGATTTAACAGGGAACCAAGGAACTTGGGAACGGCATAAGTTGCTGCATCCAATATCATTCCTCTTATCTGGATAGTGGATAGAGAAAAGAAAAATCAACAAATTTAAAATGGAAGGACGAAAACATACAAACCGACAAACCCCCAAAAAAAATCATGACAAAAAGTGTCAATGCCATGATTTCTAATTTTCTGACAGCGTATAAAACAAACTGTTAACCTCACTTCCTTTTGTTTCTCAATGCCCGTAAACTGATCTGGAGACCATAGACGGTAGGGTAAAAGAGTACTTGCAATTTCCCTCCCCATATCTCTTAGGTGGTTATGCATTCTTATCTCCTCCTCATCATCAAGGTCAATAAGACACTTCTTCAGAAGTCTCTCCAAACCATAGAGACCACTCCAGCCTGATCCTTCCCATACTGCAATGGCAGTCATCTTGTCTTGGCCAATGAAGAAACAAGCTACGTCCAGGAACATTTGTTTCTCTTCTTTATCTAAAGCATCATAGCTAACTTTCAGCCTCTTTAAGATATCACTGGGCAATATTTTAGAGATTTTATGCAATACATCCTCCCATATTTTCTTATCAGAGCAGCCATAAAGCTGGCCTCCAAGTAACCTTTAAAGATAAAGGTAACCCATCACAAGCATTTAAGAATTTTGTAACAAGTTTCTCGAATCCCAACGGTGGATAAGGTTGTAGAAATGCATGCCAACAAAAAAGCTTCTCAGCATTGATCGGATTCATTGTTTTCATTCTATAAATGCAGATGTCCCAACGCTTGAGGATTTCCTTTTCCCGTGTTGTAATAATGACCAAACTTCCCCATCCAAGACTATCTTTTGTAGGAAGTAAAGCCTCTAGTTGATCTGTATGGTCCACGTCATCCAAAATGATTAGTACACGAACAGATCTCAACCAATTAGAAATAATCCCCTTGCCTCGTTCTATACTGTCAAATGGTTCACAATTGAAGCCAAGATTGTGAAGGAGTTCTATTTGCTTCGTATGCAACTCTGTTTTAGCTGCAGCATCTCTTACATCAAAAATAAAACTAGATCTTCCTACAGATGCATATTTCTGATTATATATGTGTTTTGCCAGAGTGGTTTTTCCAGAACCACCCATACCCCAGATCCCCACAATTTGAACATTTGAATGAGTTTTTGCACATTCACGAACACTCATTTCAATGTCTGCTACAGCTTCTTCAAGACCGACAGGATGCTTTATAGACTGTAATGGCTCCATTTGCATTAATTTCAATACACGATTCGCGATATTCTTCAACACCATTTGCTCCTCACTGGACATTTGGGTAACAAAGTTTTAACTAAAAATAAATAAAAAATAGAAGCCTTACTAAACAGTGATGATTCAATCACAGTTAAATATATACAAAAGATAAATATTGCATGAAAAGAAAGTTATGATAAAAGATCTGCAGAGACGGTCTATGTCTCGCTTACTCATTATTATTTATAATTTCGCCCTTATAAAATGAGACAGTGTCGAGTGCCATTTTCCAGTCCTCAAGCTTGTCTGTGCTGTATCTACCCTGATGCTTCAAAAAGGAATCTGCGTAGATTCCTCCTTTCCTACGAGCCAAGTGACGGAGATCGTGAGGTTGGACCTGGTAGAAAACAGGAATAATAGGTGTGCCAGTTTTGAGAATAAAGGATAGCTCGGCAAGACACCAAGGCGATTGTGCATATGTGGGAGAAATAATTGCTACATGAAGGGAAGCCCTAGACATTACTTCTTGAAGTTCTGCAGGGAAGAAATCGCCCAACTGAAGATCCTCGGAATCAAGAAAGACCCTGAGACCCATAGTCCGAAGGGTATTGTAGATGGCTCTGGCCAGCGTATGTTTGTAATCCATGGTTTGTAATGGTGGCGAGGAAGTAGCAGAAGTAGATGTGGATGCAGATGGTGGAGCAAGTTCATCAAAAGCATTTGTAATCTCAATCTCTGAGTGATCAGAAGTAGAAACCATGGATTCCGATACAACTGAACACCACTACAGAGAGAAAAGCAATGGAAGCAGGGGCTGTGGCAGGGAACTCAATGCGCAAACAGGGGAGAAACAGAGGAATTATATAAAGATAAAAAGAGAGCAAAGCAGAAGACAGAGGGATGTGGTGAGTTTGGGAAATCGCGTGGAAAAGGAAAGGAAAAGTCCTTTTATAGTCTACAATACCAGTCGATCTGTTTTTGGGTCTACAGATGACTTAACTTGTGACCTCTCATTCAAGAGTACAAGTTCTCCACCTGATTCGAAAAATAATTATTCAAAAAAGTGTACGGAAGGCCTGATTCTTTTTTCCACCCAATGAGAACATGTTTGAAATGAGAACATGTTTGAAACTCGCACATTTTCTCTTGCATGTAAAGCAGAGATGCTGACGCAAAGGTTTAAAATGTTTGAACATTGCCTGCCAAGTTGAGAGCTGATTTCTAGGTTAGTAAAAGAATGTGAGATGTGACGTTTAATTTACGACCCTGATCACATGGAGGGGCTAGTCGGGTATTGAGCGCACAGACGATGACAGTATATGGTCAGGTGAAGCTATGGCCATGTAAGTCGTGAGCATCTAGTTTTGACCATTGAAATTAGCGATGAGTGTGTAAGAAATATAGGGGAGAGGATCCAGTAGTTGAGCATCCTAACTTCACACTTCTAATTATCCTACGTGGAAATTTCAAATCACTCCCAATTTTTTACAGCAACTTACTTGGCAAGTCCCCTGCTTATAACTAAGGTTTCAGGGTCACATCATCAAATATGATGCCACATCAGCATGCTTTTTGTCAAGGTGTCCAAAAATGCCAAAAGAAAAGGTGAGACCAATACTTGTGCATTCACAACATGTTTTATTGAGCACTGATGTGGAATCACATGATTGGTTGCTTTTTAGATCAAAGGAATATATTTTGTTTAATTATGGGTAGTCATCATCAACACTAACAAATTTAAAATCACAACTATTGTTCCGATATTGATAAAAATATTGAACTTTATATAAACAACTACTATCACAACTATTGAAACATGCTAGAAACTGGGTCCTCTTCCCTAGACTAGCAATCCCTTAACCCCTCACCCAGCTAGGAGGAAAGTAGAGGGTCCGCGGGCTAAATTAGCGAAGGCAGCATATCCGGATTTTCAGATCTCGACTTGTGAGTAGCAATAGACCCACAGGTAACAATGGGTAGAGGTCGTAGGAGAAGCATGGCTAAAACTGAAGCTAGCAATAAAATCCGTAGAGGTAACAATTGTAGCTTATCTAGTGCTAGTATATCCAGTCGTTGATTTAGTACAAATATCAGCACTAGATCCTTTAGAGCAATATTAGCATCAAAGTAAGTAGTAGAGACAAACCCGTATCTTCTAGACCCATATCGATAACATGTTCTAGGTCTAGGTTAAGTAGTTGGTGAAGCATATCTAGTTCTAGATAGAGGCCCAATATTGGATCCATCATCAATTACATAGACATATAGCCCCACCAGGAGTTGCTTGAGTCGATGATCAAGTTAAACCTTTAGTGTCAGTAGTAGTTTTATTATGTATATAGAGAGGCAACAATGGATTCAAGTGATTTTGGTGACCTTGCAGATCTAGATCGATACCCAAGTAATGATCTAGTTAATGAACTATAAGAAGTAATAACATATCCATCGACGATAGATCTACAATCATCAATAGCAATAGCGACACCAACTTATCCATTTACAAATTTGAATATAGTAGCTTGACTAGGTGCACTCACAACATACCTATACCTAGTACAAGTATATCCAATCCCAATAGCTTCCCTTCACCTAGTTGCATACCCTTCGCACGGTTTCATTAGTTTAAGAAGCACCAATAACAATAGAAGCCAAGGTAACTATAGCTTATCTAGATGCACCATTAGCAACACTTAAACTAGTAGCTCACTAGGATGGAAACACGAAGCAAATGGGACCAACACCCAAGCTAGTAGCATCAACAAAGTGCAGCGGCTATCTAGCCCCAGGAATGCATCGAGGCATGGATGCCTTCTTATCATGCATCATCCATCGCTGCATTTAATCAAACGTCCCTTCTTATCAGTGTTGTGCGTTGTCAAGTCAGAGTCAACCACCGTCGCCATCAAACTCTCATCTTGCCCATTGATGGGATTTATATTTAATGCAAATGCCAAACCAATAATTTTTTATTTTTTATTTTTTTGATAATTTTTTTTTTATATAATACTAATATAATTAACTTTTTAAAAAATACTAAAATAAAATAACAATTTTTTTAGTAATTTAAAAAAAAAAAAATTATTCACAAAATGATTGTTTATTTTAATAATGGTGATTGTTTTGGTAAAATAAAAAATATATTAATTATAATTAATTTTTACTAAAATTCTCTCAACAATTAAAATTAATTATATTATTATATTATTTTAGTAAAATTTAATTATAATTAATATATTATTTATTTTAGCAAAACAATCACCATTATTAAAATAACAACCATTTTGTGAATAATTAATTTTTAAAAAATTACTAAAATAAATTGTTATTTTATTTAATATTTAAAAAAAAAAAATTATATTAGTATTGTATAAAAAATATTTATCTAAAAAAAATAAAAAATAAAAAATTATTGGTTTGCATTCGCATTAAATATAAATCCCATCGGTGGGCAGGATGGGAGTTTGATGACCGCGGTGTTTGATTCTGACTTGACAACGCACGACACAGACATAAAGAGACGTTTGATTAAATGCAGCGATGGATGATGCATGATGAGGGAAAAGGCTATCCAACCCCCTTTATATGCTTGCAGCTTTCCACGGATGTCCACAATCATTATATTATTTTCATGTTGCACATGTTATGTGGGCAGCGGCTCTCTTTTTCTATGTGCCTCTTTCTTTTTGTTTTAAGTTTTTTTTTAATGTTTATAAATAAATAAAAGATCTAATGAAACAAATTAAAATATCATTGATTTTAATTAAAATATTTAGGTTTTATTAATAACATTTAGATAAATAAAAAATATTATTTATGATTTTTTACAATTTATTTATTTTGTAATTAATTCGAGATTTTATCTAATTTTTTAAATAAGTTAAAATAACAATAATAATATATTTTAATATTTTAAAATTCAATTTCACAAAATCTATTGTAATCATAATTAATATATTATTTATTTTACCAAAACAATCAACATTATTAAAATAAACAATCATTTTGTAAATAATTAATTTTTAAAAGAAATACTAAAATAAATTGTTATTTTATTTTAATAATTTTTTAAAATTTAATTATATTATTATTATATAAAAAATTATTTATCTAAAATAAAAAATAAACTCACAAATTTTTATTATTTATATTTATATTTATTTTATTTGCATTTTTCACAAATCATATCAATATTTTTTAATACGATTTAACAATTTGATATAGACAAATTAAAGTACATAGCCATTTTAGATGCCCCCTTAATCTTAAACATCTTTAGAAGTTATCTTTAGAAATTATCAACTATCCATTAAAAAATATAAAACAGATAATTAAAGTAAATTATTGACCACAAACTTCCCTCAACTATTTTAAAATATTATAATGATATCCTCTAAACACTAATATAGTATAATTACTATTTCATTTTAAAAATATTTTTAATAGTCTACCAAAAATGTCCCCTATCATGTGATAAAAATAAAATGACATTGGATATAAAAATTATAAAATTTAATGCATATATAACAAGAGCTGCAAGTTAATGCATATATAACAAGAGCTGCAAGTTCCTGCCAAAAAGTTATAAAATAGTAATGTTTTTATTTGTTGTGTTTGATAAGTTTTAGCAAAAATAATTAAAAAAACAAATAAATAATAGGTACATGAAAATCAAGTTTTCCTCTAATGATAAACATTTGACATTTATAATTGTATTATGGGATTAATATATAC
Organism: Sequoia sempervirens; assembly: GCA_007258455.2. NCBI lineage: Eukaryota > Viridiplantae > Streptophyta > Pinopsida > Cupressales > Cupressaceae > Sequoia > Sequoia sempervirens. The sequence continues at coordinate 14,395,858 of VDFB02086081.1, read as the reverse complement.
ATAGAATTCCTAACTAGTTGCAATTTTGGTTCAAATGAAAGAGAAGCTAATGTACCATAATGGGCTCTAACATGAGTAGTGCTAATACATTTCCTTAGAAATTGGAGGTTTAGAGCAAAACCAAAATGTTAAAGGAAGATGAAAAAATTCAAAACATAGTAAATCATTCATAACCTGATTTGAACACAACATTCATGATTCAAGCAACATCAAGTATTCAACTTCTTGGAGACAATTGCTTGAGGAGCAACTTGAATGTACACAATATCCATAGTCTGACTAGGAGCAAGAGACTTCAACCATTCAAGAAACAACCTTAAATACCAAGAAACCCATAATGAAAATAGCATAGGATTAAAACTTGACTTCATGGAAGGCAACCCATGTGACTTAAACACTTAAAAAACAAGAACACAATGCATCACAAAAGTCATAGCTTTCCTTAGTTAGCATAGGTGTTGGATTGTTTATGCACATCCTCTGCATATCTCTGTGATTAACCAAACTTCTATCAACTATGTGGGAAGGAGCAAAAAATAATTCTAGAATTTGGAAACTTACAAAACTAGCTTGTGCATCAGTTTTAAAAAGTTTGATTAATTATGCATCAATAGAAATTAGATACATAAAGTTTGCATCATCCACACAATAAAAAGGGCAAGATAAGTTCCAAGGCAGAAATTACTTGTATAATCGGATGTCGTGTGTGTAAAGCGCACTTCCAAATTGTGGCAAGATTTTTTATTTCTTTAAACCCTATAGCATATGATGAATTACAAGTATTTCCATAGGCATTGCGGCATAGAGTTGCTTCAAAATTGGAATTATTTGATGCAGAAAGTGTAAGCCTGCACTTTCTTGGCAACCTTCAAGAAAGAAATGAATTTCAAATGGATTTTGAAACTGTTCAAGCTGAAATAAATTATTGCAGTTTGAGCACGTTCAATAGAGAAAAGCATGTCATTTTCTCCTCCGAGAAAATCGCCCTTATCACTCAAAATTTTTGAGCCAATTACATTTTAGGAAATTAATTACACATAACTTTATTTGAGTATTATTGTGACTATTTTTTTTATATAAATTAAATTATTAATGAAGATAAAGATAATTTATTGATACAAAATTTTGAATTAAAACATAAATAATTAAAAATGACATAATTCATTATTTTTATTTTTAACTAAAAATAAAGAATTAATGAGTATAATCTATCCTTTAAAAACATATTTTAAAAAATAATTATTAAGTAATAAAATTATATAAAAATTCTAATGTGATACAAAATCTCATAATAATTTTAAACAAAACTAATGACAATCAAATAAAAATGAATGTGACTATCTAGTCTTTAAAGAATTATGTATGAAATCTAAATATTTTATTTTTTTATATAAATTAAATTTTGTATTTTTCTTTTGATGTGTACCACCCTCTTTTTATCTTTTATTACTTATATTCCTTTCAGTTTCATAAATAAAATTTGACTTTTTTATATTATTAATATATTAATTTAATTAAAATAATCTTTAAAATAATTGAATATGTATTTTTGTTTAATATATTATATATTATTTTTTATATATTTTAATATTAAGAAATTATTCTTAGAAGATTCTAGTAGTCAAGCATAATATCAATATAGGAAAAAATATATTATTAATATATTAATTTAATTAATTTTTTTTTTTTAAATTGAATACATACTTTTTAAAAATATATATTATTTTTAATACATTTTATCATCTTCATAATTATGTATGTATTAATATTTTTTAATATTATGAGAATTGAGGATAATTATTTTTAGAAGAGTCTAATAGTCAAACATAATATCAATATAGATCTCATACCAAACTTTACAACAAACAATTAAGACAAATTATAAAGTCTATTCACATTAATAAAACCCATAAACTGTCTAATCAAAAAAACAATAAATGTGATTAAAATAACATTTCTAAGTGTAATATGAACATCTCTATTGGGTGAAAACTAAACTAGATAGGTAAAACCTCTTTTCATACTAACATGAAACTCTATCGAAATACATATATAAAATCATTCTAAACATGTATCTAAAAATATTTAAATACCCTATTCATAAATAAAACAAGAGCTGCAGGGCAGCAAAGTTCTTGCCAAAGAGTTATAGAATAGTTATGTTTTAATTAGTTGTGTTTAATAAATTCAAAATTGTTTGGGAAGACTATAATAGGCATGAGAGGGAAATTATAATGGTAAGTGCAAGTTTTTCTCCATAGTGTATGAGAAAGTGCACAAGAAGCCTATGCCTAGAATGAATCCATTATTAATAAAAGAATTTAGAGTGAGAAAGCTAGTAGCATGTTGGATCTATCCTAAAAAATCCTCATCATGGTTGAAATAAACTCTCATAAATCCTCACATTTTTCTATTAGTGTAGGTTTTTTTAATATTATTTTTCCTACACATTATTAAGCATACCTTAGGTTATAGGAGATGTGGTTCATGTGAGGACACATGGCGTAATCCATCAATTACATGTGTTGCTCCCACTCACACTTGGGTGGTTGAGTTTCACACCCTCTTTTGGCCTTATATGCCACCTCACAAAACCACTCATCTGTCTCTTTCTGAGTAGGTTATGCCACCTATTTGGCATTTTCTAAGTAGGCATAACTCCCACCTAATTTGGTTATTTGGGAGTTATTACCCCTCTTGGAATTATTTGCCCATATTCTACTATATATTCTGCACTCACCTCTCCCTCTATCTAGTTCAGGTCTAGCTCCTATCTAGTCTAGATGAGTTCATATTAACTCAATCAATTCAAGGGAGAGTTGAGGCATATTGTATCATTTAGTGTGTGATAATAACATCATTTTGTTATTGCACTATATTCCTGCATTTTATCTCTTGCTGCTCTCGTGTGGAAGGTTTATCTTGGTTTTGCAGGTGATCCTGGGTGCTCGAGTTCATCAACAACTCTTACATGGTATCAGAGCGTCACATGGTATCTGCAAGCCCCTTCTCAAATTTGAGAGATTTGTGAGTGTTTTAATCAGTATTGCAGGTTGTAGCATGCCTTTACTTGTCTTAAGTAGCTGATTCTACCTTTTCATGCTGTTTTTTGGTTGTTGGGGTCGTTTTATGTTGCTAAAGGCAATTTTTTACACTAGATCCAAATTTTTTGTATATTTTGAAGAAAATCCGCCATCTGGGTTTTGTTTTAGCAGAAAAAAACCATCTGGGTCGTTGCTAGTTTCTGTATACAGGTTACATATTTTGCAGAAATAAATCGGAACATTTCAGCAGACCCCCTCTCCAATTGCATTTTTGATTTTGCAGTCAATCTTTGGAGGGCCATAATTCAGTCATACGAGCTCCTTTTTTAGAGAATTTTTTTTTATTTGGGTTAGAATTTCACAGGCTTTGCAGTGGTATGATCCATTTTTTCTCAAGTGATCTGAATTTTCTAGAAAATCAGTTTTATCAGCAGATCTGAAGGACAGTTCTCGTTTTTGGAACTTCAAATGGCTATAACTTTCACATATGACCTCGGATCGAGGTGATTCTTTTTTTGAAAGTTGATATTTTTTTGAGCACTACACATTGGTGCTATTTTTAGGTTCTTATTTTGAGATTATTTTATACTTTCAGTATTTGGGTCCAATTTTGGACATTGTAAAACTCTGGAAAATAACTCCAGAATTGTAAATGCACTAATTATAAAGTGCCACCATTATATTTTTCTGGGGGGGTCATGATTGAGTGAATTTTTGGGGGTAATCTTGTAGTTGATTCTTCATGGGTTTTTCTATTCATCCTTCTGTGGTAATGTTGAATAAGGATAATTATGAGTCTTGGAAGAATGGCATCCTAACACATCTCAGGTGGCTTAAGCTCTTGCCATACCTTTATGGGCTCATACCTGAACCAGACACACCTTGGAAGCAATCAATTTGGGGTAATAATAATGATCACATTATAGGATTAATTGGTACATATATTGGTGTTGATATTTATGTGGAGATCTCACATATTGAGTGCCCACACACACTTTGGACCAAGATTTGGGAGATTTTTGGAGACCATCATATCTCTCCATTCCCAGATGATCCTATTGCAGATTGTTTAATTCCCCTTGATGATGTTGATAATATACCCTATGATGATGATACTTTAGAGGAGCTTGAGGATAATAAATGTCTTGAATGTCTAGTTGACAAAGAGACTTCTCTTCTTGCTTCTCCTCCTCCTATTGAGATCACATCCTCATCTACTGTTGCATCTGAAGATACTTGTGTTGCTACATTCATGGCTTCTTGTGATTTAGTACAACAGGATACACATTGTCTTCCTAATATAGCTACTTGGGATGACTACTTGATAGACATTGCAGGTTTATTTATGGAGTCTCATATTGTAGATTTGGGAGACATTATTGACAGTATTCATCTTCTCTTTGATGAAGTTGCTTCGTCTTCTTCAGATGTTGAGGGAAAACTTTTTGAACCTCTTGTTCTTTACCCACACGATCATTCTTCACAATCTGACATGACTGTGGTCACTATTGAGCACCATTTGGAGGAGGCACCTTTGTCTTTAGAGGAGATATTTTTGTCTTAAAATTTTGTTTTACATCCATCTCCACTAGGTTCTGGATTGTCATCTTCTGCAGTGTGGCCTAGAACACCTGATTTGATGGTGACAACTTTCGGCATCGACATGGAGACACTTGAGCAAATTTTCAGAGACTTCATACATTTTGAGCTTACTTCCCTCATATTCCTTTCAGGAATGGGAAGACATTCTTCATACACCTTTGGTTTTGTTTCTTCCTAAGGGGAGGAACATTGTTCGACGATCGTGGACCATGTTCTACATTTAGCTTCGAGCTTCAACCATTGGCACAGTTGACTACTTTGGGGAAGGCTACATGGTCTTTCCTATCCTTTCTATTTTGGATGGGACTTCTTCCTTGCATGGGATTCTTCTTGTGTTGGGAAACTTGTTTTCTTTTCTCTCTTTTGGGGAGGAGTTTTGTCCCACTAGGTTTTCTCCTTTACTCCATTTGTGAGAGAGTATTTTGTACATGGGTACCCAACATGGCCTAGTAGCCGGGACCCATATTTGCATCTTTGTGTCTTCTCACCCACCTAAGCTATGCTTAAGGGGGGGTGTTAGTGTAGGTTTTTTTAATATTATTTTTCCTACACATTATTAAGCATACTTTAGGTTATAGGAGATGTGGTTCATGTGAGGACACATGGCGTAATCCATCAATTACATGTGTTGCTCCCACTCACACTTGGGTGGTTGAGTTTCACACCATCTTTTGGCCTTATATGCCACTTCACAAAACCACTCATCTGTCTCTTTCTGAGTAGGTTATGCCACCTATTTGGCATTTTCTAAGTAGGCATAACTCCCACCTAATTTGGTTATTTGGGAGTTATTACCCCTCTTGGAATTATTTTCCCATATTGTGCTATATAATCAACACTCACCTCTCCCTCTTATCTAGCTCCTATTTAGTTCAAATCTAGTCCAAATCTACTCTAAATGAGTTCATATTAACTCAATCAATTCAAGGGAGAGTTGAGGCATATTGTATCATTTAGTGTGTGATAATAACATCATTTTGTTATTGCACTATATTCCTGCAGTTTATCTCTTGCTGCTCTCATGTGGAAGGTTTATTTTGGTTTTGCAGGTGATCCTGGGTGCTCGAGTTCATCAACAACTCTTACATTTTCCAATTATGTGCTTCCTAAAATTGTGAAGAATGATTTTTTTTCATTTATCTAATTCAATTGCTTCTATTATGAATTGAAGAAAGATAGGGGGTATCCCTATAATATTATTTATCAACAGCTGGAGAGCAGCGAAGTTCCTACCTAAATGTTTAAGAATAGTCTTGTTTTTAGTTGTTGTGTTTGCTACGTTTTAGCAATAGTGTTGATATTATAACAACTTAATAGTAATCTTGAAATTTGTCAGATGGTGACATGTAATACCATAAACAATATCAGGAAATTGCAAAGCAGGTGATTTTTGACAATACAATAGATGTAATCATATATGAAGTAAGGAGAAGAGGATGGATGAGGTTGTCACTAAGGTAGATTGTAACTTTTAGATTAAATTGTGATATCCAGGGTATCGAAGATGATGACTCTAATCTAGTTGATCATATCTTCATAGAACACATACAAATCCAACCCATCCTACCAATATATTGGATTTTTAAAGAAATATAAACCATTGAGGCTAAGATGGAAATAGTACTTAGGTGAATAAAGGAATGGGTAATGAAAAATAAGGCTAAAATGAAAAACCCCACCCATTGAAAAGCTAAGCAAGCTACAAAGAAATCATAGATTAGTTAAAGCAAATTTATTTTCCAAGAACTAGTAATGTCCCCACACCTTCCTCATCTCATGGTTAGAACAATATTTAACCAAGAAAAAAAAGGTGGTTGACTTGAGTCTACCCAATAAGGATATTGTGTCTCAATTAATCCAAAGAATGCCACATGTCAAAAACCTAAAATCACATCCTGATTGTTGAATGTTCCTTCCTAAGGAAATATGTATGTTGAGTTTTCTCATCTCTCCACTCAAAAAGAGGCTAGTCAAATGATTGCAAGTGATTTTAGTATCACTAGGATTAATTTGGGACCCTCTACAAGAGATTGAGATGTCCACAATTTTTAGGTGTCAACTGCTAGGCTTGTAGAAATGATAGAAAAAGACAACTAGAGAAAAGACCAGTTAAAACAATAGGTTAATGCTTTAACCAATTATTTAAGATATCTTGTTAACCTTTCTACTCAACCCATTGGCCAAATTGAAGTACATTTTGATCATTTCTCTGTTTAAAGTGGAAAAGAAATGATTGATAAGATTCATGTTTAAAGTCTTATGGGAAGGTCACAAAATATTGGACCTTGAGGATATGTTGGTAAGGGGAACAAAGGCTGTCACAAACATGAAGAAAATATGCGAGGATATTAAGGTATTGAAGAAATAGATTGATAGTGCACCACTCGAGCCCAATATTGCCTCGTGTTTTTATTGATTTTTTTTTAAAATAACTTAAGGTCTCGAGAAGTTTAAGGGGATCTTAACTTCTTCTTTTAAGTTACTTTCAAGAAGTAGTTACTCTTGTAAATGTATATAAACTATGATGTTACCGAAAAAACTTCTTATGAGAAATTTTTGAAAAAGGGAAATGGATAGAAAGTAATTCAAATAGGAAGAGGAGGTCTTATGCTTGTGAGCTTATAGTTTTCAATAAATTAATGAAATGAAATCCATGTTATAGTCTATGCATTGTGATTGGTTTCATTGGTTATTGCATTTTTGTGTGAGTGTGAGAACCATTTCTAGTATCTAATCTTCTCAAGTTTAGAATTATTTTTGGTTGATAAGTTTACTATTTTATGCTTTGTGGAATGCAATTAGTCTATGTTTTGATTGGTTTCTGGGTATGTGCAGGATCATGGTGCGCCAAAAAGTGGCAATATTATGGGTATTTGTAGGGTATGTGGCTGACGACTTTTTTTTCACCCAAAATTAATGAAACGAAAAGGGTTTTTAGAGGAGATTCTCAGCTTTCCAAAATTATAAATTATGATTTAATTTGAATTTAATAAATAATTATTATTCATTTTCTATTAGAATTACGACTAAAGTCCTAATCGATAGGATTGAAAAACATCTATAACTTTCAACGGTATCATATTTTTTGAATCAAACATGCCACATTCTATGCTTCACATAATATAGGATTAAAAAGAAAATTAAATTTCATGAATTTTGACCAAGTTAAGGTGGTTGATTGACGAGTTTTTATATTTTCTAAAAGTTGTAATAAATTAATTATTTACTTGGAAAAAAATTACAAAAAAATATGCATCACATCCGGACATGAGTCCTCTACTTATATAAAATCACAAAAATATTATCATTTATTATGGTTAGGGTGACAGACACCTACTTCTTATTTTTCCCTGAAATTTAAGTACTACTGCATTGAAATTTCAAATTTTCACCAAATAGATTTTATTTATTTTTAAATAAACCTAGTATTTTAGAAACTACATTCAATTTTTTACAAATTATATTCTTACATATTTTTGAAATAATATAGATAACTTATTCAAATATTTACGTCAAGTTGCCTAACACTGATTTTTCTGAATTTTTTGCCACTTAAGAGCCTATTTTTGGGATGATGATCCTGCACATACCCTTCTTACAAATTACATTTTGTTCAATAAAAGATTCACTAGTAGCATTTTATTGATTTGTGTTGCTCCTATTATTTTGACCTTTCTTGCTTTCTAGTTAAAAGCATACCCATGTTAAAGTTTTTTAAAACTCAAAGAAGAACTCAAACGAGGGAGTTGTGTACCTCATAAAATTCAAAGGTAAATTATTTCTATTCTCTTATCAAACGAGGGAGTTGTATCTCATAAAATTCAGAGGTAAATTATTCCATATAGAAATAATTTACCCAACAGTTGGTTAGTAATTATTTATATGATTGAGCAATAGAGAAAAATGTTGAAAATCTCAAATAGTGAACTAGCACTATTTATATTTGACTTTTGTGGGATGTAATTTTTTTCGAAATATATATGTTAGTTGTATTTTAGTTTTTATTATTTTTTATATGTTTGGTGTGTTTTAGTTTTTATTAATCATGTATGTGACTCCTTAATAGCTTTTGTTCACACACTTAGGCTACTTTATAATAAAGAATTTAAAATGTTTAAAACAAAAAGATAATAAATATGCAATTTTTAATAGTTCTATTCATATATAATATAGGTTAGCTATCATATACAATAGCTATAGTTACACACACTTTTTTATTTTTCAACAAGTGTTTAGTTTATTGACTAATATTTTGAGAAGTGTATTATAAAAAAATTGGCTCTCACTTCACAAGTGTGTATAAAACACCTATAGTCATTTACACATTAAATAATTAATATTTAGTAATAAACATAGTAAGGACGTCATTTAATAATTAAGATGTCGTATTAAGTGAAAAAAATGTCTAGCAAAAAAAAGATGAAATTAAATTTTTATAATTGTTTGCATATGTTGTTATTTATTTTATTACTATATAACATTAAAAAATTGTAAAAAAATGAATAAAACTAATTCTTGAGTAAATGTAAATAGTGTTTGTTTTTCTTTATCTATCAACTTACATATTTATGTATTGATGAAACTATTTATTTATTTAGTAGTTCACATAGATGAAAATAATTCTTAGATAAAATTAAAATGTGTTTCTATGCATGTAATAAATAAAATAATTATGTCATAAAATAAAATAATTCTTAAGTGGGGATTAATATATCTAAATATTTTCTAAATAGATTATTTAAGATATCTATAGTAGTATTATTAGTGTTCATGATTAACATATATTTCTTAAAATACATTTATTTGAAAGATATGATATATATCTATATTGAAATATATATCTTAATTGTGTGTTCTTTATCTATCAACTTACATATTTATGTATTGATGAAACTATTTATTTATTTAGTAGTTCAGATAGATGAAAATAATTCTTAGATAAAATTAAAATGTGTTTGTATGCATGTAATAAATAAAATAATTGTGTCATAAAATAAAATAACTCTTAAGTGGAGATTAATATATCTAAATATTTTCTAAATAGATTATTTAAGATATCTATAGTAGTATTATTAGTGTTCATGATTAACATATATTTCTTAAAATACATTTATTTGAAAGATATGATATATATCTATATTGAAATATCTATCTTAATTGTGTGACACATGTTATATATATTCCTCCAAATTGACATATATTTAATATATTTAATATCTATACTAATTTATTTATTATCTATCCACTCCATTATTTTTTATTGATTATCTAATGATAATCAAACTAATATATCATTATATTTATTTTTATTTATATATTATTAAAAAAAATTCAACTTTGTATCAAATTTTAAAATAGAAAGATACTTTATCACTATCTAATTAAAATAATCATAATATAAATTTATCTTTCATACCATTAAATTTATTCATTATTGAAATAATATAAAATTTAATATATTTTATAAATAAAAAATGTTGAGCCATTGTAACTTTTCTTATACTTTGTAATGAAATGATAAATTATTTCCTTGAAATCGAGATGTTGAAATTTTTATCTAATAGCAATTGAAATCAACCATATTTTATATTTTTTTTATTATTAAAAATAAACCTTTTGTTCTTTTAACATTAAAAAGAAAAATTAGACAAAATATGTTTGTTTTGTTTTCAAAAGATATAATTCACAAGATTAATTTAATTTATTAGATGTTAATTTAATTTAATATATAATCTAATATAATATATATTAAAAATATCTAATAATATAATATATTAAATATATATTAAATTAAAATATAAAATTATAATATTATTATCTAATATATTAAATTATATTTTAGATGGTATATATGTTACATATATATTATATGTATTATAATATTATAATATGATGTTAAAATTATATATTAGATATTATATATGTTACATATGTATTATATAGTATATATATTATAATATTATAATTTGTTGTTAAATTAATAATATAATATATTAAAAATATATTATTTATTTGAATTTGTTATTAGATTATTTTATATATTTGAATTTAATAGAATGGAATTACCGACCATTTCGTAATAATCGGTAATGGAAGTAATGGAAGCGCATTAATCGCTTATATCCGGTGAAATTTGTCTATGAAGAGAATTGAATTTTGGAATATGTTTTGTTATATAATTGGCATGTATACATTGATAATAGATAATAAAAGTTCAAATACAAAAATGTTTCAGCACTCATTGGTCAGAAAGAGAATTATTAATAACTAGTTAAGATCTTGGTGGTGCCTATAGTTCCCTGGCAGGAACTAAAAATAGGGGGAAACTTATAAGTCCATGTCAATTTTTATAATTGCAGACAAAAATGATAAGAAAACCTGCTAATTATAACTATAATTTATATCTGCTAATTATAACTATAATTTATATGGGTTGTGTGATGATAATTTTATGCATAATATAAAGGATAATGGTTTCTTGATTATGGATAATGATTCAAACAACACTAAAGGTTGGCATAACCTTATCAAATATTTGCAAAGAAAATTCAAAAATTAAAATTAAAGTAACAAAACACTCACATGATTTATAAATTGAAACAAATTAAAAACTCTCCTAAAATATTTGCATAGATTCAAGAATAACCCAATTTGAACCATGCTTACCCCACATAGTCTTCAAGGGGCCTATAATCATATGAAAGATTTACCAAAAAAAAAATCATAAAAAAATAGATAGCATGATTTAACAATTGAAACGAATTAAAAAAATTCTCATAGAATAACTAAAGAGCTTGGGTTATACTAAAGAGCTCGGGCATAACTCAGGTTTACAAGTCATAAATAACTATAAATACATTAATTTAGATATTTATTTTTCAAAGATTTCAAAGATTTTTTAATTTTAAGTATATTAAAATAGAAACTTGTAAATTTAGGAAAGTTCTTCCATGCTCAATTTTCTAAGTTTTAGAAACTTCTTTTTTGAGGTAATAATTTAACATATTCTTTGTATATCTTATCTTTATAAATAATGTTATTAAAACTATTTAATTTATATGGTAAATAAGCTAATTTCAAATATATTAGTTTAAAAACTTACCTCCCATAGCCCGAAGGGACCATCCATATTATTCTGCAAAATCAAAACAAAATAAAATATAAAATTATAATATTATTATTTAATATATTAAATTATATTTTAGATGGTATAAATGTCACATATATATTGTATATATATTATAATATTATAATGATGTTAAAATTATATATTAGATATTATATATGTTACATATGTATTATATAATGTATATATTATAATATTATAATATATTGTTAAATTAATAATATAATATATTAAAAATATATTATTTATTTGAATTTGTTATTAGATTATTTTATATATTTGAATTTAATAGAATGGAAAATATAATAAACAAACATGAGTATAAATAAATAAATATTTATATTTAGTATTAAAAAAAATTCACATAATGTATTATTAAAAAGAATGTTGTAATTGACTTTATGTTAATCCTATAAATTAACTTGTAAAGAATTTTTATAAATATATCTATTTTATCTAATGAGTATATTATATGTAATGCTGAGGATTAGATGGTAGTTAAAAAGAGAAAATAGAATAAAATAAATAAATAAAAATAAAGGGGATGAAGTTCAACCATGCTCTCCTTATGATCTATTGTGTTTTATTTTATTTTAAAGAAAATGAGATTTGCTTGGTCATCAATTGTTGACTACTAGTTACCTATGTGTTCCACATAATAAAAAAAATTCCTAAAAATTAGTTGAATATTTTTTTATTACCCACCATTCCATAATAATGGTAATAATAATTGATTTTTGAAATATATTTTGTTATATAATTCGCATTTATACATTGATAAAGATTGAAAAAATTCAAATAGAAAAAATACTAAGTTCTCATTGGTTAAAATGAGAGTTATTAATAACCAATTAAATTCTCTGGTGGTGCCTATAGTTCCCAGAACTAAAAACACTATTAGTTTGATTTCTCCTTTTCCTAACATTTCTAGGATGTATATTGTTTTTATTTAAGCACTTAGAAATTTTGTAATTCTAAATTTTTAATAAAATTGTACTTTAAAAAATAACATGTCCACCATTCTTAAAAACAAGCTTTTAAAAGCATATATGTAGTCTCATGAAAATCATGCCATATGGTTGCACTCTCTTTTTTATGTCCTAAATTTTTAACTTATTATTTAAATAGTAAATGAAATTTTAAAATTTAATCTATTTTATTATAGTGAAGTATTATTTCATAAAATGATTAAATTAATAAATATTATAATTCTATAAAACAATTATTTAAATTGAAAATTTAGATATTTATTTTTAACCCCTATGTTTAAGAATTATTATTTTAAAATTTATTTGAGGTATGCGATTATTTTAAGAATTATTATTTTAATTAGTATTTGTTTTGAATTATTTTTTATAATCAATAATTATTATGGGGTTAAATTGTAAAATAAATAGAATTTTAGAAGGGAGAATTAATTTTAATTGGTAGTAGTCTTAATTGCTACATTTCATTATTTTAAAGAAATGAGGGAGTAATTCTAAACAATTAATAATTTATTTATTTATTAACAATCAAATTAATGTTGATTTAAATGTCTTTTTTAAAAATATATTAAATTACTTAAAAATAATATATTACATAATTTAAAATTAAAATATAAAATTTTAATATTATTGTTTAATATATTATATATTATATTACATGTTAGATATTATATTGTATATATATTATAATACAATGTTAAAATTATATATTATACATATAATATTATATATATATATATATTCCTAATTTATTTTAGAATTATAATTAATAATTGTTGAATTGTTTTAAAAATAAAATTTAGTTTTAATTTGATTTATTTGTAGTATGTAATTACTATAATTTAAATGATTATATTCAAAACTAGAAAATAAATACTTTATAAATTTTAGAAATTAAAATTTAGTTTAATTTTATATTTATTTCTAAGCTTTACAGATATTGTTGTGATTTGATTAATTATTCTAACTAATTCAGGTAATGGAAAAAATGGAAGCGGAAAAATCGCTTATATCGGGTGAAAATTGTGTACCAATGAAATAGAAGAGAAATGATTTTTGAAATATATTTTGTTAAATAATTCACATGTATACATTGATCATAGATTAAAAAAATTGAAATAGAAAAATTTCTCAAGTTCTTATTGGTTAAAATGAGAATTATTAATAACAAGTTAAATTATATAAATGAAATACTTGAGAGGTTCTAAAATATAAAGTGTCACTAAAAATAGCTTACAAGGAGTAACTAGATTGTAAGAATCTATAGCAAAGTGACTCCAAGTTTATATGATAAAACAAAATTAGAGTATCAACATATTTCATTGCACTCACAAATTAAATCTACAATAAATAAACTATTAAACTTGAGGGGAAATATTATCCACATTATATTTATACGTTTTACATGATTTCATATTTGTATAGATCATGATACCATCACTACTTTCAAGGTTCAATAACCCTATACATGATGACCACATCCTCTTATCTTAGTTTTCCAAACTAAGGGGCCTACCCCACACAACTTGTAATTGTATGATAATCCTTTACATCATATGGTATCTCATACTCAAACTTAAACTTACTTAGATTTAGATGTAGAATTAGGCTAAACACATTGAACTAATTTTAGCCATTCCATATTTCATGTTGGAAAGAATGCAAATGTCTACGATTATGTAATTTAATACCAATAAAGAAATTTCATAGTTTCTACTTACTTGTATGTGAATGTTTAATGACGTTTCTTAATTTGTAACACAAATAGATTGTGAGAAATTATCCTCACTACATATATTATATTTATCTATCAATTTTATTTATTATAGATTTTACATTAAAATGCATGATTTATATTATTCACATGCACACTAAGGTGGGGATCATATATTATAATAATTGTATAATTTTAATTTATAAAAATGTTAATTTATATCAATAATTTTTTACATCAATATATTTGATATGTAAATAAATATATAATACATTATATTATAAAATATATTTTTTACTTTAAAAAATATTTTCAAAATGAATCAATTAACCTATTTTCAATAGTTACATACATAACTACATTGTATTTTTGGCTTTGATATGTTTTATCATTTTATGCAGTGTCTTCACAATTTTTACTTTCTATTGTGCATTGGCTTTCATATTTTATGGATGATAACTACCTAACAATCACTTATTCATCCACTCATCAATTACATAATTTCATTACAATAGATTTTGTGAAATTAAATTTTAAAATTTTAAAATATATTAATTTTTTATTTTTTTAACTTATTTAAAAAATTAGATAAAATTTCAAATTAATTACGAAATAAATAAATTGTAAGAAAACATAAATAATATTTTTTATTTATCTAAATATTATTAATAAAACCTAAATATTTTAATTGAAATCAATGATATTTTAATTTGTTTCATTAGATCTTTTATTTATAAACATTTAAAAAAACTTAAAAGAAAAAGAAAGAGGCACATAAAAAAAGATAGTCGCTGCCCACATAACATATGCAACATGAAAATAATATAATGATTGTGGACATCTGTTAATTGTATTTTCCGCAGTTTTGGAAATAGCCAAGCATGATAGTAGGTAAATGGGTAAGGATGATATCACAACCTTTAGCATTACAATCCTCCCAGCCCAAGAAAGCCATTTTCCACTCTAGGAAGTCATCCTATTTCCGATTTTCTCAACCAAAGGATCCCAGAGTTTGGAGTTACTAATTCCCAACGCTAAAGGTAGCCCTAAGTAAGTGATCAAAAATTTTCCAATTCCAAAGTTAAGAACTCTTGCCACCCGAATTTCTTGACGATGAGGAGTATTGATGAACAAGACCTCTAATTTGGTCTCACTAACTTGCTGACCAGAGGAATTGCTATACACATTCAAAATTTCTTTGAAAGTTGTCACTTCTTCAACACTTGGAGTTCTGAACTTGACAAAGTATCATCTGCAAATTGCAAGTGCGAGCAAGCTGGTATTCTCCTTGTGACTTGTAGACCTTCAATTCTGCCATGTTCAAACTCCTTGCTTATGGTGCGCCCTAAAGCTTCTGCCATCAGGATGTAAAGGAATGGGGAAAGGGGGTCCCCTTGCCTTAGACCCCTAGAAGAGCCAAAAAAACTAGCAGGCTCATTGTTAACCAATATTGAGAAATGAGGGTTGGAAATGCAACAAAAGATCCAGTCAATCCACTCCTTGTCAAAACCAAATGCTTCTAATATTTTGCAGAGAAACCTCCAATCTACCATATCATAGGCCTTCTGAATATCCAATTTTATTAACATCCCAGTCTTTCTATTGCTTTGCAGGGAGTGTATAATCTCCTATGCAATTATTGCACCTTCATAAATCGATCGACTAGGTACAAAGCCCATTTGCTCCTTTGCAATCAAGGTTGGTATTATTCTTTTCAGACGATTTTCTATTGCCTTTGATAATATTTTATACAATGTGTTGCAAAGTGCAATTGGCCAAAAATCATCCAGAGAGTTCGATTTCCCTTTCTTTGCAATCATGGCTAAGAACGTGTTGTTTACCTCCTTTAGCAGAGTGCCTACTGCCCTAGCTTCCTTAAAGGCTTCTATGATATCAGCACCCAAGAAGCCCCAACACTTATGGAAGAAAAATGCCAAAAATCCATCTAGCCCAGGTGCTTTGTTTGGGCGTAGTTGAAACACAGCTGCTTTAATTTCTTCTTCTATGAAAGGACGCCACAAAGATTGGTTTTGTTCCCAGCTTACAAGCTTGGGAAGATTCTTGAGGAGCTTATTTTGGGTAGTCATGTTGGACCCTTCATGGTTGTTGAGCAGATTTTGAAAATATCTAACAGCCTCTTCTGCAATCGCCCTTGCTCCTACAATACACCCACCATTACTCATGCAAAGATGATCAAACCTATTTACCTCCCTTCGTACCTTTGTGGAATTGTGAAAAAACTTTGAATTTATGTCCCCTTCTTTGATCCAAAGCTCCCTAGATTTTCGGCACCATAAAATCTCTTCCTTTGCCAATTAATCTTCTAATTTTTGAATTAGTTCTTTTTCTTTCAAGAAAAAAGTTTCATCCATTCCATATGCTAACACTGATTCATTTACATTTTCCAATTCTCCTTCCAGCTTGGCCTTTTCCTCAAAAATATTTCCAAAAGTCTCTTTGTTCCAATGTTTCAATTTCTACTTCAAAAGTTTTAACTTCTTTACTACATAGAAAAGCTTGTTCCCTTCTAGCTGATTGCTGTTCCACCATTTTTCAAGAAAAGGCAGAAGATCAAGATTCTTAAACCATATTTTTTCAAATCAAAATGGGCACCTTATTGTGTGTTTGAAATCAAGGATGTCAAGCTTTATCAGATAATGATCCGAGCCTGGTTGTGGCAGAGCGCTGCAATCAAAGGCATAAGGAAAGTTTCCCAAGTCACCACCAAAGAAGAACCTATCTAAACGCTCCGATATATTGCTGAAGCCTATTCTTTGATTTTTCCAAGTAAAAGTTCCCTCTGGCATTGCTATCTCGAACAAGGCCTACTCTACAACAAAATTCAAAAAATCCTCTTGAGATTTTGAATTTACCTGGATTCCCCCTCTCTTATCACTGGTTCGAAGAAGGGCGTTAAAGTCCCCCCTAGAATAAATGTTGAATCTTGTTGTGACTGCATGAATGTGCCTATCTCTACCCATACTTGTTTCTTGCTCTGAGGGGACGTTGGACCATATACATTGATTACAATCAACTCTATTTGCTCCTTGTAGCTCCTTACCTTTGTTGCTAACCAATATTTATTTGCTGCAACCTCCTCTACACACACAACTTGTTGTTTTGAAAGTGTCATTAGACCCCCTAATGCACCTCTTGCTTCCACAAACGAAGAATTCCAACCTCTGCTACTCAACTTCCAAGATTCTACCTCCACTTTTGCCAATTTTGATTCTTGCACCAATATTATGTCTGCCTCTGACTTTTCTAAAAAGCATCTGAATAGACGCATCTTGTTAAGGGCATTTAAGCCCCTAACATTCTAGCTTATCAACCTCATAGCTCCCTAGGAAGGGTAACACCCTTCCCTGATCTTAGAAGCATGTTGTTGATTTTTTGTTGCCCTGCAGCCTCCCCATCCAAAGTGCACTTCTCCTCTTTGGATTTCCTTCCTACCTTTTTCTTATCACCATAATTAGGGTTACATTTCTTGGTCATTGTGGGCTGTACCCCAAATTTTCCAGTAGAATTGCTATGGTCCATTGGCACTACCTGCTGATCAACCTTCACTTGGCCCTCTTCTACCACAGTTAGCGCACCTAGCATGCTTTTACCTTCTTCTGCACTAGCCACCTTATCTGACTCCTCTAGGTCTGCCAAATTCCAATTTGTTTCCAAAATTGGGGCTAATTTCATATTTTCCTCACAACCAATTTCATCCACTTTCGGATATTCTGTGGATGGGAAGTGCTCCATAAAGGCCTTTGACACCTCCTTTTGCATTGCGTAAAGCTAACTGCCCACTTCTAAGATTGTCTCCCATTCCCAAGGCTGGGGTTTTGCACCTTCAAACACAACCATTTTTAGTTCATTTCCTGACACCTGGTCCAGTTTCATGTCTTCTTTTGGTGCTTCCATTTCTTTTGTTGGTTCCACTTTATCCTTCGTTGTTAGCTTCCCTAAATACTGGGCATCTATGTAATTATTGGAAGGACCTTCCCCATGATCCGCAATCCTTTTTCCTTTAGGGTTTAGGTTGTTGTTTTCCTAGAAGTTACCATTTGTCCAGCTAGCTCTAGCACAAAGTTGTTCCTCTATGAATTCCCAACACAAGTGTTGGAAATACCTTCCTTTTGCATGAATTAGCTCCAAATCCTTTTCAATGAGATTCCATGGTTCAATTTCAATGCATATCCGCATTCTCCCTTCATTACCCGAACTAATTGCCTCACCATCAACCTTTACCACTTTTCCCAAAGTCTCACCTATGCTCTCCAGTGCCTCCTCACTCCATAATTCTGTTGGCAGCCCTGGCAGGCCCACCCAAACCGCCATTCTATCTGGAATGAAATTTTTGGACTCAAAATTTTGTTGCCAAGAGAAGAAATAAAACCATTTCCCCTCAAACATCATCTCTTTGCTACCTAATATGTCCTCTTTGATTAGAAGAGAAGCACATTCTATGAGAAAATAATTATCTTGCAGGAAGCTAATCTTCACCTCCTCACCCCAGTTTCTTGCCTACCATTGCTTCATGTCCTCTTTAACGAAACGACCACCTCACCATTTACCAAAGACCGCAAAGGACTCCAAATTTTTCCGCCTAGGTTCAATTATTTTTGAAGGAATTATTACTACTCTGCTCGAACGAGCCCTAGGGTTCGCCAATCCATTCTTCTCTTGCTTCTCCTTCTCCACCCATCTTTTCTTTTGTCTGGTTTTACCTTTTTCTGAATGTCTTTGTTGATCATCTCCTTACTCCCTTGCGAATTCAAACTAACCGATGGTTTTCCATCTTTATCCGAATTTGCCTTCCTTTTGACATAAAGGTTTCACTTATTCCTTAA
The DNA here is from genome assembly GCA_007258455.2 of Sequoia sempervirens. Taxonomy (NCBI): domain Eukaryota; kingdom Viridiplantae; phylum Streptophyta; class Pinopsida; order Cupressales; family Cupressaceae; genus Sequoia; species Sequoia sempervirens. The sequence continues at coordinate 14,376,542 of VDFB02086081.1, read as the reverse complement.
CCACCCATTCCACTTGGGATTCCCTATCGTCTTACAGCCTTCAGTGTGACCATAGGCATCCGAGCCTTTAATAATTATGCCCTTGTTTGGAGCTTGCCGTCTCAGATCTATCCATGGTGGAGGCCTTTGTGCCCACCACTTTCCTTGATTGTGATTTTGTGTCCTTGGTTCCGGGTTTTGTTTATCTTGTCACCAGTAGAGAGGGTGACAACAATCAACCCAACAATCGTCCACGAAGACCCACGATGGTCGCTGATTGTCCACACCATCATTCTTCACTGGTGCATCATCTTCCCACGGATTCTAATCTTCCACAACGTCGCTCCACCTTCTTCCCCGCAATACACCTGCCTTACTTCGCTCTTCCTTGCTAAGCGCCATAAATTTAGATCTAATAATTTAATTTATTATATGCATTTAAATGTATTAATAAATACAAAATTGATTTTAAAACTTATTTTTTTTTTTTAAATGTTAAAAGTTATTTAAAAATAAATAAAAATTTATAACGATTATTTATTTTATTTAATAATATATAATTTTTTTTTCTAGAAAGGGGTAAACACTTTATTGAAAATCAGAAAACAACATTACAATAAAAACCAAGGGACCTAGCCCCCGAAAACATTAGCAAAAACCAAAATCAACTATCCCCATGTATCCTCCTATCCTCCTTAAAGAATTGATCCACATCCTGACGCAAATCAGGGGAAACCTGATCCCAATCCTCAACCTTCCAACCACTATCATGCTCAGAGGCCCATTTGGCTGGGTAGTCAGCAACAAGATTCCACTCCCTCGGGATGTGAATAAAGGAAGCAACTTCCATCTGAGAACTAACTAGAAGAATTCGCTAAACCACTAAAGCCAACTGCCAATTTATATCAGAAATCTTTCGCTCATTCAATAGATTAATCAAGACCTGTGAATCAGCTTCACATATAACCTTTCGCTATCCTAGAGTAAGGGCCTTCTCGATGGCATAAATAATCTCCAGCCCCTCCATGAGGTTAACAGTCTTCACCCCCTCATGAATAGAGAACAAAAAAATCACTGACCTAGCAGAGTCCCTACCAACCCCACCAATCCCAGTAGGCCTAGGATTTCCCCTAGAAGATCCATCCGTATTAATCTTTAAAAATCCATTTGAAGGAGGTAACCACCTACCAACCCGTTCAACTCTCTATTTCCCATACCTGCCATTCCTTGACCAGACAACAAATGAGTGAATTTCCTGAAGACCCAGTCTTTACACCATCTTAGCATCACCTCTCTCCAAGGGGAGAACCACATCGCTCTTAGCCTCAATTGAATCATGCACCATTCCTAACGTACACAACCACACTTGTTGACCCAACAACTTCTAATCACGAAAGATCCGATGATTTTGCTCTAGCCAAATCTGCCAAAGTAAAATGTAGGGCCCATGTACCAAACATCCTACAAAAAGGATGCCATAGAAGGAGGTCTGCCCAAACTATCCCATAATTCAACTAAAGAGCAAGCATGAATGCAAGGAAGCTTCCACACCTCCCACCACCAGTGCTAGAGCTGCACAACAAAGGAGCACCAAAAGAACAAATGTGAAGAATCTTCTTCCTCTCTCCCACACAAAACACAAACTAAAGGTCCTTGGAATCCTCATTTACGAATGTTATCCCAGGTCAAGCACCTATTCCATGCCAAATTCCAAACAAAGAATTTGCATTTTGGCCATGAGAACTTATTCCACACCCTTTTCCACTAGTGAACCTCTACCCCAGCAAGCTTCTGAGCGAATAACACCTAATAAACAGAAGCAACAAAATAACTCCCCTTAGGGTTATGGGTCCAAGCTAGAATATCATCTTCCAAGAGAGAACTACAACTCCTATTGCAAAGAATCTTATGAAGCTCAACACTTTCATCGCCAAGTCCCAAGTCTGGCCACTTTGCGAGATCCTTCCAACGAGCCACCTCCAACTGACCAAAAGAAGAGACAGACTTGAAGTCACTCACCCTAGACCAGCCGGCCACAAGAAATCTCTGACACAAAGGAAGGAGGTTGGGGAATTGAGAAGTAAGTGGAGGGAATCCATCCCAAGAATCCGACCAAAAAAGAGCTTTAGTACCCCATCTGCAAATCCAAAATAAACCTTCCTTGATGAGTTTCACACCCTTCTGAAGAGTATTCCAAATCACCGAGCCTTTCCCCTCAAGAGGGTAATGAGGGAGATCATGCCGAGGAATCCCAGTGAAATACTTATAAGATAAAATCCTAGCCCATATCTGATCCTACTCCACACACCATCTCCAGAATAACTTAGCAGCCACAACCTCACTAGACAACACAAACTGTTGAAGACCAAGACCACCAAATTGCTTCGGACTACACACAACAACCCACCTGACCAAACTCCACTTGGAAGACGACAAACTTCCAACCCATAAGAATTGCCTTTCAAGAGAATCCATTTCCCTAAGAAAACCCATTAGAGCCACTTGAAGCATACATTTGTAGGTAGGGAAAGGCTACACCATTTCCTTGAGAAGCTAAACCCGTCCCACAAAATATAACCATCTATGGGTCCAATGATTAACTTTTGCACAAAGCTTATCAATAATATTTTTCCAAGAACCCTTGGGAAGTTGGCGAACATAAATAGGGATACCCAAATATGTCAAAGGGAGAGCCCCTATCTGAAACCTCATGATATTAGCTATTCTCCTTCGTATAGGGGCCGACGTATTGAAGAAGAAAATGGATGATTTCTCCTCATTAATCAATTGACCCAAAGCAATAAGATACAAGTCCAACACCTGCCTCAAATTAGTAGCTTCTTTAACAGTAGCCATCCCCATCAAAGCAGTATCATCAACAAACTACAAATGGGATTATAGAGGAAAATCTCCACCCCAACACCAACCTTGAATGTTGCCAAGCTCCACATTTCTTTTCAACAAATTCCCAAGACCTTGCACAAGAAGCACAAAAAGATACAGAGAAAGGGGATCCCCTTGGCACAAACCCCTAGAGGCACCAAAAAGTTCAGAATGATCTCCATTTATCAAAACCGAGAAGGAAACATACATGACACAACTCATGACCCATTGGATCCACTCCTCATTGAAACCAAAAGACATAAGGACCTTCTGTAGGAAAGACCATCTAACCCTATCATAAGCCTTAGCCATATCCAACTTAATGAACATTTCCATCTCCTGGGAGCTGTCCATGGAGTGGATGGTCTCCGAAGCAATGAAAACCCCATCTAAAATTTGTTGACCCGCCACAAAACCACTTTTCTCCTTCAAAATCAAAAATTTAAGCCACTTCTTCAACCTCTCAGCCATTAACTTCAAAATGATTTTATATACCACATTGCAAAGGGAGATAGGCCAGAACTGAGCTAACCTATCAGCCCCTTCACACTTGGGGATGAGAGCAAGGAAAGTGGAATTCAAAGCACGAAGCATTTTCTTATTCCTCTGGGACTCAAGGATAACCACCAAAAGATCCAACTTTATGATATCCCAAAATTCTTGGTAAAACTCAATCGAGAAACCATTGGGGCCAGGAGCTTTACCCCTCTTCATCTGAAACACAATACCCTCTATCTCAACAAGAGAAATCTCTTTCATCAAAGACTCATTCACCTCCCTAGAGACCAATTGATGAAAACAAGAAAGAACTTGTGCTTCCTCAATAGAGCCCCTCCGTGAATCCTCCCTGAATAAGGAAACAAAGTACTAGAAGCCTCAGTAGAGACTTCTTGGTGCGAGGCAAGACATTCTCCCCTATGATTCACCATAATAGGAATGGAATTACCATGCCTCCTGTCTTTTACAAAATTGAAGAAGAAGGTAGTTTTTTAATCACCTTCCTGAAGCCATTCAACCTGGGCCTTTTGATTCCAATAGATCTCTTCCCACAATTCAAATTCCTCAACCACTTTCAAAGTCCTAGCCTCCTTCCTCAAAAGATCCTCTGAAGCCCCATTCTCACAAATCAACCACGTAATATTATTCAACTCCTCCTGAGCAACGACCTTAGCATGAAAGATATTACCAAAACATCACTGATTCCACCTTTTAAGTTGATATTTGACAAATTGAAGAAGCCTAGCAAAAATGAACATTGTCATACCAAAAGTAGGTCTTCCAATCCTCCACCACACAGCCACATGCTCATGAAGAGTAGAATCCTGTAACCACATAAGCTAAAACTTGAAGGAGGGAGAACAAGGCATCCGAGAAAATATAATACTAAGCTTAATAGGCCAATGATCAGAACCTCTCCAGTCAAGAATTTCAGATCTAGTAGACCACAAGTCTCCAACCCAATAACAGGAAACCAAGAATCAGTCAAGCCTCTTAGCAACACAACTCTCACCAATTCTCCTATTGTTCCAGGTGAACCGACCATTATTAGGCTAAACATCAAAAAGATTTAAATCTAAAATGCTATCCTTGAGTAACAGAGCAGAAGGCTCCAACCTAGCAATTCCACCTTTTTTCTCAGACAAATCAACTATAGCATTAAAATCGCCAGCCAAAACCCACAGATGGAAAGGATCTAAGCTACGAAAAAAATAAAGATGGGACCAAAGAAGTTTCTTACCCTAGAACTCAACAGGAGCATACACATTAGAGAGGAGAATACACTCACCTGTCTCATAACAAGAGACGACTAGGAACATAGAGGATCTAGAGGACATCCACCAAAGAGGGAAAATATTTTGAGGGTTCTAGAAGCAAGCCACCCCCCCAGAGGCACCAAGAGCCCCCACACACTGGCATTCACCACATTTCCACAACGTAGGTACCATATCCAACATATTTTCCATAGATAACTTGGTCTCCCGAAGAAAAAGAACATTTGGAGAATGATTCCTAACCAAATCACGAACAACTTTTTGTCTAGGGCCACTATTCAAGCCCCTTACATTCCATGAGAGAACGATCATTTCTAAGGCCCTGAAAAAATGTGAATCAAGAGTCTTGACTGACCCTGACTCCACCAAAGTTTCCCAAATTAATTTAATCTTATGCATATCCTTTTTCCTGCCTAGCTTGGAAGTTTTCTCACCAACCCCTTTCTTCAATTCCTTTTGTAGAATACCCAAGCGAGAAGAATACAAAGAGCTCTTACCCACATCTGTACCATCTTTCAAGGGCAATGGGGAACCACCTCCACCACTCTTCGTAGCTCCAAGAGTAGAATCCAATTCAACCTGAATAAGCAATTGTTGATCCGCCTCCATTTTCCCAATACCATCCTCTTGCACAACCTGCATAGCCTCCAAAGGAGGACCATCCTGACCTGAACCCAAAGTACCCTGATTTAGGTTTAGCAGCCCCATATTCACTTCTTGCTGGCTAAGATCATCCAGTACCTCAAACCTATTAAAGGTGTCATCATCCTGCCTCTCCCTCAAGGTTCGCTTTTTCCCTCGATTCCTATTGCGAGCCTTGACAAGGACATAACCATCATCACCGTTACCATCACCCAAAATAGGTTCCTTCCCCTTATCAAACCTAGGAGGATTACAAGAAGGCTAAGAAGGTTGGGGTGCCACGAGCTTATCCCTAGGGAATCTCCACTGCAAGTGACCGTATTCATGACAGAGACGACATCGAAAAGGTAGGGTTTCATAATCTAGTTGTTGCACCAAAGTATAGAATCCAACACACACTTCTACATAATTTGGTAATGGTTTTCTTAGATCAATTTCTACACAGATATGGGAAAAATTCATTACCTTCTTAAACTGCTTCTATTGAGAAGGCCTAACAGGTTTACTGAGCACTGAAGCCACCAAAAGCAACACATCATCTTGCCAACACTCAACCAGGAACCACGACAATCAAACCCAAATTGGAATCCGACTTGGTAGCGCCTAGGTAGGGTAAGCCCATATGCCATGGCTTGATAAACAATCCCACCTAGTTATAAAAATAGGGACCACCCTCAAAGACCTTATTCCGATCTGCCATGCAATCAAATGATACCATAAAATAGTTGTTCGCAAGGAGCCTAATCTCCATCTCTCCCTCTGACATCCATGTCCATTGAGCCCAGGATTCCAAAAATTGTAGTGAAACTCTCAAACCCATGAACTTGCAATAAAAGGAGTGCCTTGAATAGTATTCAATATCATCTGCAAGAAACTCCATCAGGATAACCAATTTCGGTCTCTCTTTGCATATTTCCAAAGACCCATTAATCTTCGTTATGCGGGGACCACGAACCGGCCCTGGACCATTCATCTCCACCTCTGGTGAGAACAACGTATTATCAAAAACATTCGCACCATGCACTGCAGGCTTCGAACCAAATGCTGAACGAAAATCCAATTTGGGGCTAACCCCAGATATTTCCCCACACAACATAGCAATAAACAAAATCCCTGACAGGCATGCAAACCCCCAGATCACGATTGGACTAAATGAAAAAAACCCCAAGGGAAAGCACAAACCCCCACACAACAATCACCAGCAAAGGAAAAAGAAACACAAGTTTAATAAATTGAAACCCCACCTCCATTGACCCCGAATGCAGCAAAAACCCCCATACGGCAGACTCGAGCAAAACATAGAGAATGAGCTAGGGCACAAACTCCCTAACTCGGCTTGCAGAGCACACGAACGCCATCTAGAAATCCTCCTAATTTTTTTATTTTTATTTTTTTACTTTATCTTTAATAATATATAAAAAAAAACACAAAATTATATTTTTAATGTCAATTAAAGTTTTCCACACTAAATAAATACTTCCTTCTTTCTCCCCATCATAAGATTAAATTTAATTTACATAGATTATTTAAATTTATTTTATTTGTTTAAAAATTATTTTATAATTTAATTTTTTAATATATATAAACTCTTTAATATTTTTTATTAATACACCATTAAATTTTTTAATAAAAAATAAAAAATAGTTTATATATATTTGTTTAATATATTAAAACAAGTTTTCTATTGTTAATCCTATATTTTAAATAGTTTATAAAATATTCTTTCAATATATTAAACAAATATATATAAAGTTTTTAATTTTTTTTTTTCTGCAATACTTTACTTTGTGCTTGAAAATCGAAAAATGCAGGCTGTCAGTTATGCTACACGAATTTACTATGTATGAATGGTATGTACATAATGTGACATATCCATGCCCCAGTGCATTCCTGGGGCTGGATAGCCATTGCCCTAAGATCATCTTTGTAGGTATATTCGTTCCTCCGGGGAATTCAAAATATTTTTTAGGTTACTTATCCTAGAAGAAACTGAGATGGTTCAACAGCGACTATGTTTAAAAGCCAACAAAAGCAGTAAGTACGAAACTAGGATCTATTTTGTAGATCTATGCATAGTATATATCACTGTTATATATCCGTAGATCTGCATTGTATATATCGATGTTATATTTCAAACAAAGTAATTTTAATTGTATGCCATGCCTCACAGTTTGACGACAACAACATCTTCTTTTTTGAGAAGAAAGGGCTGAGATAGAGCTAAGAGAATGAAAAGACATTTTTATTGAATCCGTAGGAAAATGTTACAGTAGGTACATTATGAAAGGATGAAGAAAGTATTTGAGCTGATGGCCGTATGATCGGGGAATAATTTAACTTAATTTTTAATATTTATATAAATACTCCATCAAATGAAGAGTTGTGAGGGTTTCTTCTTTAGGCAGGACAACTTTTTAATACAGTTTAGTGGAGGGAGAATATTAAAAATAATAAATGTGAAATAAAAAGTATTACTTTTATAATATAAAATTTTAATCAAATAAAAAATGAAGGGGAACTTATTAGTTGTGTCGGGTTTAATTGTTGGGATAGTACTTGTGATTAGAATATTCAATCTTGTCATATATTTATACTATGTAGTATTAATAATTAATTCACATGCAAATAAAAAAAACTATATTTTTATTATACTATATATTTTCAATAATTAGTTCACACTTAAATCAACTAAATGCATCCATTTTTTATTTATTGAGAAAATCATTATATAAATAATAATAATAAAAAGAATTTACAAGAGTACAAATGTGCATAAAAGAGGCACATCCCAACTCGAATGACTGTAAGAAGTAGTCAAACAAAAAACATAGAGCATATACCAGCTAAAACAACATAAAGAAACGCTACTAAGGCTAGCAAACAATTGACATGAGACTCATTTTTCTCCAAGAGTGAGGAGTATATGGTCATCCGTAATGATATTAAACATTGAAAGAAGAGCTCCATTAGAATTTGTCGCAACCACTGCCACTTTTCTAGCAATGCATCCTTTTTAATATTGAGGTGAGTGGAATTCTATGTTACATCAAATTTATTCTCTATCAGAGTTTCTAAGGGTAGGTAACCTAACCCCACATATTAGATTTCATAATTTAGCATTAATTTAGACCATTTATCATACCCAACTATTATTTACTTTAATCAATTAAAGTTATGCTTATGCAAGTGAATTTATTTAATTAGCCTAGACTAACACTAAGGAAAGTGTATTTTCATTTACAATTTTTTTATATTTTAATAATTTAATTGTATTAAACTAAATTTTAGTTTGTGTCCACTATGAGTTAAGTTGAAATTTTGTAATTGCTAGGGTGAAAAGTGCACACTTTTAAGCTTTTGCTTTCATTTTGAACACAACTTTAGCCACTTATCTCAAACATAATGACTAGAAAATAAGAGGTATATATTTATGTACAAGTTGGTAAATTATTGGAGTCTTGATTGATTTTGACTTCACACATCCCAAGGGTTTGGATTCGATTTACAATTTACTCATTCATTTCCTTGGGCAATTTTGTGGGGAAAAACTCAACTTGGTTTACTTTCATAGTCATATATTTGATCCCAAAACTTAAATTTAAATTAATAATGTCCTACGTTAATCCCTTCCCAATCAATAATTACTTCTTGAATTGAGAAAAAAAACATTTAAATGAGTATAAAAGTGTCATATACTGGAAAGTACCTTCTTTTTGGTATTGTAAATAAAAATACTTGTTGTCTAGTATTTTGAACATAAATTATATCCAAGAATTGTAAGGTAAGAATATCAAGAGTTCTTTAGGTGAAGTATATGTCAATCATATATTAAAGCTAGAAAGGATTAAAAAGCTTTAAAATAATCCTAGAATTTATTGAGTTGGTGCAAAGAATAAATATCTATATAAGTAGCTATGAAATGATCTTTAACTTGGTGAATGAAATATAATGAAGATCTATTAAAATTGGCATGTAATAGTGTCTTTTGAATAAATTTCTACTCTTAGTAAGTTATAATTAACAACACACATGTTAAATAAAGGGTATTTAGACAAGTGTGCCTTAGTAGTGGTTTTTTAGTTATATGCCAATGTGCATGGGTTATATAAGTGTTTATCCTATCTATTCGATTATATGCATGGATAAGAAGTCTAAATTATTTCTCAGACCCTCATATACTTTATTTAATATTTAGCATACCCTGCTAGATAATATGAATGGATTCCTTTTAGTGGTTTACAACTAAGATAGAAGAATTTATACATGAGGAAATTCCTTTAGGAGAGAAGAAACAAGATGGCATGAAATAGTGTTATTTGATCAATTATATGAGGTGTGTTTTTAGAGCTACCTAATAATCTCTTTGATTGGTTGTTAGCATGGGTCAAGCAACATAAAATAGAGCATTGGGGAACATAAAATAGAGCATTGGGGAATGGAGAAGGGAATCCCAATACAATTAGGAGTGGAATATTGAACATACGTAAAAAGTATGCTTAGTTACTTGAGAGGAAATTTTGGTTATTGTTTGACTTATCATGGTACTGGTTATGTGAGTAAGTATTAAGCATATAGGAAGTTATCGATTTTGATTTGATTGGAGATTGGTTGATTAGTGAGTATGTTTTATTCTATTTGGTGGAGTAGCTAGCTCAATGAGAAAATAATTATAAAAAATGTCATTCATAATTGGTAAAAAATAAATTATTGCATTTACTTGTACAAAAGTTAAGTGGTTAAAGATATTATACAATAGTATTGGTTTTAAGAGTCACATAGTAGATAATTTTGATTCATATAGTGTAATTTGTTTGGAAATAAATTGTGTTTACCCTTTTAGAACTAATCATGTTGATGCATACTTTCATTTTGTAACTTGGGAGATGGTTGGGACCAAGAAAGTTCAAAGTAGTGAAGTTTGACACTCAAGTAAATGTTCTTGATTCTTTAATAAAGCTTGTAAGTACTTTTAAGTTCCCATGGTGTATGGATTAGATGAGCTTGTCCCATTCCCATACATTCTTGGTTGATTTATTGGGTTGTGTGATACACTCTCTTCTATAGTAAATGCAAATTGGCATAATGTTGGTACTTGGGTAGGGTATTCACCTATAGATAGTTCGTAAAGAAATATTTTATCTATAAATTAGTGAGTAGCTACATAATATAATGGAGAAAATTTTAAATACATTGAATTATATTTTGTATGTTGGTTTACAAGTGGTGTTTTGGTTGTATCAACCACATGAAATTTGTAGGAAAAATCTCTACCACATACTAAATTTAGTGTTTAGTAGATATATGAATGGTGATGCATGTGCACTTGTAGTAGAGTTAAATTTTATGTGGTGCAAGCCAATGACATTATAAGGTTCAAGAGGGTATTATTAGGTATTATTACTAACTATAAATGGTCAAAATTTTATATTTTTCAAGCATGGAGTTGGTATTGGTGGCTATATTAGAAGATTCTATATACTAATAATGTTAAGTAAGAAAATATTAACTCATAGTGTGTAATAGAGGCTATATAAAACACAACAACTATTCATATGGAGACATCACAATTAGTGACATCTATAGCATGCTAATAACATTATATGGTTAGAATATAATTATTTTATTCTTTGTATTCCACAAGATATTTATATAGTTATATGATTAGTATTCAAGGATGATACCAATTTGTAACTTTTCATGCAAAGGTGTTAAGGTTGAAGATTGATTAGGTTGAAGGTTAGCCATTTGGAAGGTTAATTGTAAAAGAAGGGTATCTTCTAATAATATATTAATACTCTATAAGGGACATGTTCTAATGAATCTTTAGATTATAAATAATAATATAATAATGACTATATTTTTTGTGAGTTTTTGTTGAACACCCAGAATACTAAGAGGGGGGGGGTGAATCAGTATTCTCTGAAACCACTTAAACATTCATTCCACACATCATATTCAATTTGTAGTAAGGAAATAAACTGTGAAAAAACCATCAAAGAACATAACACATGAACACTAGATTTTTATGTGGAAAACCTAAAAAGGGGAAAACTACGGTGAGGATTAGCTCAAAATATATTATAACTAGTCATAACATATTACAGAATGGCTCACTGCCTTTTGAACTCATTGTCTAGATGACTCGCTGTCTAGAGAATAAGAGAAATAGAGAAGAGGGGTGGCTTGTTGATGGGTGTTTTTGCACCTTCTCAACATAAACAATGCACAAGTGCAATGCCTCTCTTGAAAGGTAATTCATACAACTAAGTTTTAGAATTCACCCCAAGGTCTCTTCGGTGTTAGGTCATGACAATTCTTGGAATCATTCAGTTGGTTGATGTGATTTGTTGGTAATCACAAAGGGAATTTATAGTCACTAAGCTTGGAGGGAATTGGATCTGCAAAAGGAGTTTTGTAAATTTTGGAAATGAAGAATAACTACTGCAAGTTCAGGACAGTAGTCTAAAACTCCTCTTTACTCATCAAATTTGGCTTTAGGATGATGCTGGAACTTTGTTTTGAATTCATTTTTCAAAGAAAATTCAAAAGGGGAAAGGGATAAGAATTTTCCTAAACCTACAACTAATGTTGAACAGTAGCAATGGAGGATGCTACAGTGGACAACCTTCCTAAAACTTAGTTCCACTTAACCAAGGGCAGCCTACAGTCTCATGAAACAAGTGCAATATTCTAAGTTATGAAGATTTTCAACCATCCATTCACCATTAAAGCATGAACAATAGATGAACTTAAGTGAATCAATAAAATAATGCTCAAACTAGCTTTATACAAATGTTTATCATCAATAGACAACAAAAAGTATGAGCAAGGAAGATATCAACACCATAGCATTCTTCACCATTAAAATGTAGTATTTACTAACAACTAAGCAACTTAAAACTAGAATATCAAAGCTAAAATTTAAGATTGGGAGAATGAATCATGCACACATGGGAAGAAAACACAAGAATCCATCAAACCATGCTATTCTCATTAATTTTCTACAACATGACTTTACACAACAACTCAACTCTCTTTGAAAATGAGAGGGGACCCTTATTTATAGTTTTCCAAAAGTAAAATGAATGGACAAGATTGAATTTCATTGTATGAATCATATTCATTTTATATTAGGGTTTCACCTACCCCCAAATATATGACAATAGAAAATAAATCTTTGTCCTTTTTCCTATTTTGTCATTTAGTGACCCTAACACTGTAGTAGTTTTGTCATGTAGTGGTTGTCATCCTTTATAGTTACTTTGACAAATATTCATCATCTATGATGGGTTTTCCAACAGCTTTTTGGAAAACATAGTTATAAGCTTCTTCTCCTCATAGAGCTTGGATTTGAGGATCTGGAAGGACATCCTCTTGATTCTTTCTGTAATTTCCTATTGATTCTTTGTATAATTTGAGGTAGCCTCAATCATCTACTCTATCCGCACGAAGGCTCTCACAAAAAAATCCATAAATTCTGGTGATAGTGTGTCACCATCTCCTTGCTCTATTTTCTTGTGGAACATAGGCTTGATCTTTTCTGGATCTAATTCTAAGGTAGGCATCTCAAAATCTATAATTAACTTCAGATAGTGAAGCTAGTAAGCTATTGTTGGAAGGTTCTGCATCAAGTCAGTCAATTGGTCAAGCGTATTATAGGCATGGGGATCTAGTCTTCTCTTATTTTGTATTTATTTACAAAACATTGAGAATTGAATGCTTTAATGGTACTGCTTGAGAATACTTGCATTAGGAATTCATAGCATTTGCTTTGGAAAGAAAAAAGAAGTTGTTTTATGTTTATCTGTGAAAGTGATTGTATTTACTCCATAATAGGAGGAATTGTTTTTCATTAGTATAACTATACTAGATATGATTAAGCAAGGATAGCTTATGGATTATCCATAACTAAGTTATTCAATTGAATTAGATAGCTTATGAAGTTACACCTAGGGTTTGATTATCCTTTGAAGGGAGGTAACTTGTATTTATGCTTTATAGGTAGAAATAACATTAAGTTGTGGAAAAGGGGAATAGGTTGTCTCTAAGGTTAAATACTAACCATTGAAGGAAAAACCTATTCATATATTATAATGACCTTAAGTCAAATTGAGCTAGAGTAGTGTATGTGAGTAGGATGACTATCACTCAAAGTACTAGGTGAGAACACTTTGGCCAATGTAGTGTGATTGTCTTTGGCTCCACAGTCAATTCAACATGATCCATTTATTTGCATGCTAGTCCTAGATTATGGGTTTACAAGTTCTAGTCATATAGGACACAACACTAAGCTCAGATTGGTTGTCATTACGGGGTTACTCCACCAATCTCTTCTTTGAAGGGTAGTGACATTTGTCAAATGATAGATGTACGAGGGACTGCATATGAGTCTATGGTTGGTAGAAAAAAAGTGCTTGAGTGATGCTTCTCCTCCTCGACAGGTGACATAAGACCAAGATTTGAAAGGAGGTTCCTAGACTATCTATATCTATTGCTTTGAAGCTCGGTTGAGCTATGCATGTACTTTGTACAATCTTTTTTATATATTGTAATTTTTGGAATTATTATATTGGAATGGAATCGTTGTTGATTATTGCTATGAAATCTATGTTCATTTTTTCTCTATAAAATAAAGAACTTTATTATGGCAATGGTTAAGTTACATAGTTTATTTGTAACTTGCAAATTGAAAAGTTAGAAAAAAATTACTTCAGTGAACAGTCTACATGTTATATAGTTCCTAATTCCTTTTTCTCTCCTCTCCTTGAATGTTCTCCATCCTTTAATTTTTTTTCCATGTATCACATGAATGATTTATATATCCTTTTAAGGGGTGGTTTCCAAACCATCACACCCTTTTACAAAAGGTTGCATTTTCATAATTATTTAAATAAATAATTATTCTTCCTCTTTAAAGAGTGTTTATACATATTCTTTATTAATCTCTCTTTTAACCAAAGGATCATAATATCCTTCATTTTATATCTCCCTTTTAATTCTAAAGGGTTATTCACAAATTTCTCTCTTTCAAGTCTCTCTCTCCTACCCCCTCTCCCTCTCTCAAGTCTCTCTCTCTCACTCACACACTCCTATCTCTCTCCCCTCTACCCTTAACCCTCTACCCTTAACCCTTAAAACCTTAAATCCTCTACCCTCTACCCTCTATCTCTCTCCCACTCCCTCCCTCCCTCTCTCTCAAGTCTCTCCCTCCTACCTCCTCTCTCTCTCTCTCCACCCTTTCTATCTCTCCTTACCCCTTAACCCTCTACCCCCACCCTCTACCCTCTACCCTTAAAACCCCTTAAACCCTCTACCCCTCTATCTCTCTCTCCCACTCCCTCCTCTCTCTCTCTCAAGCCCTCCTCCTACCCCCTCTCCCTCTCTCAAGTCTCTCATCTCTCTCTCTCTACCCTATCTCTCTCTCCCCCACCCTTAACCCTCTACCCTCTACCCTTAACCATCTACCTTTCTATCTCTCTCCAAATCCCTCAATTCTATCTCTCTCCCAATCCCCCTCTCTCTCCCTCTCACTCCTCTATCTCTCTCCCCTCTACCATTAACCTTATACACTAAACCCTTAACCCTTAAAACCATAAACCCTAAACTCTACCCCCTAGCTCTTGCCAATCTCTCAAGGGAAATTGAAATGTAGGCTTTGTTTGAAAATGGGGGTCTCAAGGCCCACTAGCTTCCACCTGGTGAAAATGGGTTCCAAATAAGCCACTCCTCACATTGCACACTTGACCTCAAATTGGCAAAGCCGCTGAGAGCTCCCACTCACCTTTTGCCAATTCAGCTGGAAATTGACAACCTAACTTTGGCCTGCTTTGAAAAATGTCCAAGAAATGGGGTCTCTTGGGTAAATCGTCGAGAGACCCCATTTCTTGGACCCATTTTTTCAAACAGGCCAAGTTAGGTTGCCAATTTCATCGAATTGGCAAGGTAGTGGGGCCACTGGCTTGCCAATTCAGTGAAATTGGCAATGTAGTGGCTAGTTTGAAAAAATGGGTCCAAGAAATGGGGTCTCTTGGTGATTTATGACCCCATTTCTTGGACCCATTTTTTCAAACAGGCCAAGTTAGGTTGCTAATTTCACCGAATTAGCAAGCTAGTGGGCCCACTGGCTTGCCAATTTGATGAAGTTGGCAAATCATTAGGAGACCCTATTTCTTGGACCCATTTTTTCAAACAAGCCAAGTTAGGTAACCCATTTCACTAAATTGGAAAGCTAGTGGGTCATCACTGAGAGACCCCATTTCTTGGACCCAGGCCAAGCTAGGTTGTCAATTTCATTGAATTGGAAAGTTAGTGGGGTCTCTCTCTCTCTCTCTCACCTTTACCCTTAACCCTCTATCTCTCTATGACTCCTTCCCTCTCTCTCTCTCACTCACTCCCTCTATCTCTCTCCCCTCTACCCTTAACACTAAACCCGAGTCTCTCTCTCTCAAGTCTCTCCCTCGTACCCCCTCTCCCTCTCTCAGGTCTCTCTCTCTCACACACACACTCCCTCTATCTCTCTCCCCTCTTCCCTTAACCCTAAACCCTAAACCCTAAACCCTTAACCCTTAAACCCTAAACCCTTAAAATTGAAACCCCTAAACCCTCTACCCTCTACTCTTAACCATCTATCTCTCTCCCACTCACCCCTCTCTCTCTCTGCCTCCCTCCCACCCCCTCTCCCTCTCTCAGGTCTCTCTCTCTCACTCACTCCCTTTATCTCTCTCCTCTCTAACCTTAACCCTTAACCCTTAAACCCTAAACCCTCTACCCTCTACCCTTAACCCTCAACCCTAAACCCTCTACCCTCAACCTTAAACTCTCAATCCTCAACCCTTAAATCCTCTACCCTCAACCCAATACCCTATACCCTCTACCCTAATCCCTCAACCCTATACCCTCTAACCTACACATTAGACCCTCAACCATAATACCTCAAACCTATACCCTAAACCCTCTACCCTGAATCATAAACCCTCAACCCTAAACCCTTAAACCCTCAACCCTTAAACCTTCTACCTTCTACCCTCAACCCAACACCCTCTACCCTCAACCCTCAACCCAATACCCTCAACCCTTAAACCCTAATCCCTCAACCCCAATACCATCTACCCTATACATTGGACCCTCAACCCTTAAACCCGTTACCCTCTACCCTCTACCCTCTACCCTATACATTAAACCCTCAACCCTCAATTCTCAACCCTCAACCCTCAATTCTTAAACCATCAAATCTCAACCCTTAAACCCTAATCCCTCAACCCCTCTACCCTATACATTGGACCATAAACCCTAATCCCTCAACTCTATACCCTCAATCCTCTACCCTCAACCTTAAACCCTCAACCTTAAACCCTTAAACCCTAAACCCTTAAACCCTCTACCCTCCACCCTATACATTAAACCCTCAACCCTTAATTCTCAACCCTCAACCCTTAATCCCTCAACACTTAACCCTTAAACCCAAAACCCTCAATCCCTATACCCTTTACCCTATACATTGGAACCTCAACCTTAATCCTTCAACCATATGTACCCTCAACCCTAATCCCTCAACCCTATACCCTCAACCCAATACGCTAACCCATAAACCCTATAGGTCCTCAACCCTCTACCCTATACATTGGATCCTCAACCCTCATATATATTTTTCCCTCCCTCCTCTTCTCTCCTTCTCTCTATCTAAATTATCCCTCCATCTCTCCCTCTATCCATCCATCCCTCTCTACCCTAATCCCTCAACCCTATACCCTCAACCCTTAAACCATTAAACACTCAAACCTTAACCCTAACCCTCAACCCTCAACCCTTAAACCCTAAATCCTAAACACTTAAACCCTCTACCCTCAACTCTAATCCCTCAACCCTTAAACCCTCTGCCCTCTACCCTCAACCCTCAACCCTCAACCCTTAAACCATAATCCTTCAACCCTCAACCCTTGAGTGCTAAACCCTCAACCCCTATACCCTCTACCCTATTTATTTTACCCTCAACCTTAATCCTTCAACCATATACCCTCAAACCTATACCCTAAACCGCAAACCCTCTACTCTCAACTCTCAACCCTCAACCCTAAACCCTTAAATCTTCTACCCTCTACCCTCTACCCTCTACCCTCTACCCTAATCCCTCAACCCTATACCCTCAACCCACTACCCTAAACCATCAACCCTATACCATCAATTCTTAACCCTCTACCCTCTATATTGGATCCTCAAGCCTCATATATCTTTGTCTTTCCCTCCTCTTCTCTCCTCTCTATCTCACTTATCCCTCCATCCCTCCCTCTCCACTCTAATCCCTCAACTGTATACCTTCAACCCTTAAACTCTTAAACACTCAACACTCAACCCTAAACCCTAAACCCTCAACCCTTAAACCCTAAACCCTTAAACCCTCTACCCTCAACCCTAATCCATCAACCCTTAAACCCTTAAACCCAAGTAAACCCTCTACCCTAATCCCTCAACCCTCAACCCTTAAACCCTAATCCCTCAACCCCTATACCCTCTACCCTATACATTTGACCCTAAACCCTAATCCCTCAACCCTATACCCTCAATCCTCTACCCTCAACCCTAAACCCTCAACACTCAACCATTAAACCCTAAACCCTTACACCCTCTACCCTCTACCCTATACATTAAACCCTCAACCCTCAATTCTCAACCCTCAACCCTTAAACCCTAAACCCTCTACCCTATACATTGGACCCTAAACCCTAATCTTTCAACCATATGTACCCTCAACCCTATACCCTCAACCCAATACCCTAAACCATCAACCCTATAGGTCCTCAACCCTATACCCTCAATTCTCAACCCTCTACCTTATACATTGGATCCTCAACCCTCATATATATTTATCCCTCCCTCCTCTTCTCTCCTTCTCTCTATCTTACTTATCCCTCCATCTCTCCATCTCTTCCTCCATCCCTCACTCTCTACCCTAATCCCTCAACCATATACCCTCAACCCTTAAACCCTTAAAAACTCAACCCTAAACCCTAAACCCTCAACTCTCAACCCTTAAACCCTCTACCATCTGCCCTCAACCCTAATCCCTCAACCCTTAAACCCAAGTAAAATCTCTACCCTAATCCCTCAACCCCCCTCAACCCTCAACCCCTATACCCTCTCTACCCTATACATTGGATCCTCAACCATAATCCCTCAACCCTTTACCCCTCAATCCTACCCTCAACCTTAAACCCTCAACCCTTGAATCCCCAAACCCTTAAACCCCTCTACCCCTCTACCCTATACATTAAACCCCTCAGCAACCCTCAATCCCTCAACCCTCAACCCTTAATCCCCTCATCCCTCAACCATTAAAACCCTAAACCTCTACCCTATACATTGGACCCTCAACCCTAATCTTTCAAACTATATACCCTCAACTTAATCCATCAAACCTATACCCTCAACTCCAATAACCTCAACCATCAACCCTATAGGTCCTCAACCCTATACCCCTAATTCTAAACCCTCTACCCTATATACATTGATCCTCAACCCTCATATATCTTTGTCCCTCCCCCTCCTCTTCTTCTCTCTATCTCATTTATCCCTCCACCTCTCCTCCCTCCCTCCCTCCCTCTCTAGCCTAATCCTCAACCGTATACCCTCAAACCTAAAACCCTTAAACACTCAACCCTAAACCCTAAACCCTCAACCCTCAACCCTTAACCCTTAAACCCTCTACCCTCTACCCTCAACCTAATACCCTCTAACCTCAACCCTAATCCATCAACCCTTAAACCCTTAAGCCCAAGTAAACTCTCTACCCCAATCCCTCAACCCTTAAACCCTAATCCCTCAACCCCTATACCCTCTACCCTATGCATTGGACCCTCAACCCTAATTCCTCAACCCTATACCCTCAATCCTCTACCCTCAACCCTCAACCCTTAAACCCTCTACCCTCTACCCTCTACCCTATACATGGGTATGTGTAGGATGATGATGGGCCAAAAAGTGGCAATGTGAAAAAAGTGGCGTTTTGCATCCACCCAAAAACACGAAAATCCCGAGTTGAATTTTTTTGGATTGGGTGTCAATACATTGCTCCAAAGCAAAGCCCAATGCAAAGAATCACAAATTAGATATTCAATTTGGGTCAGGTATAAATAGATAAATGTGACCATTTAAAACAGTTGAAAACACAGTGAGAGCAACCTGGGGCATATCCGATATCTGATTTGAGTTGATATCCAATTTGCAAGGTAAGATTTTTTTTTTTTTTTTGTTTTAATCGATTTTTCTATTAGTTTTGTATAATTTTAACTAGTTTTTTATGGATTTTTGTTAAAAACTAGAGTTTTTAATGGTTTTTTATTAAAAACTAGTGTTTTTTATGGATTTTTATTAAAAACTAGAGTTTTTTATGGATTTTTATTAAAAAGTAGAGTTTTTTATGGATTTTTATCAAAAGTAGGGTTTTTTACAATAATTTCATTTATATTGTGTAATTTCAATTAGATTAATTGGTTTTTAACTTCAATAAGATATTATGGTTGAGCATGAAAATGCACAAATGTCAAACTCTCCACCACCTCCACACCCATCAATTGAAGAGTTAATTGGTGAAAAATTGGAGCAATTGAGGGGCATTTGTGATGTTTATAAGACAATCCCTTGATTATCCCAAGTGACAAACACATTGAAGGAAATAATTAAAATATAGAAACCCTCTCCAGCCAACATAATACCATTCTTTCATGGTGAGAAACCATGAAGGAATATTACTCTTGTGGATTGTCTTACGAAGATGTGAAACATCTGGAAATAACAAAAGCCCAAATAGCCTCTTTATTTGTTAACCCTCGCACCGGTTTGCCAGTTAATGTTAATAAACCAAAACTTTATATAAAATGGTGCATGAATAAGGACATTGTAGATAAATTTTGGGATCATTGGTGGATGGTTTTTGATAAGCCACCCAACAACTATATTGATGTACCATTTTACTTTATTAAAAAATTATACGTTAAGTTTGTGTTAGGGCATCATGTCAATTACTTTGACATTAAACCCTTACAGGGCGTCAGTGGAGGTATGCCCCAGGATAGACTAGGGGAAATTAGAGTAGTCGAGGGCCCATATGTTCCACCTCCTCCCCTTCCTCAGCCACCTCCAATACATCATCCAGATATTATTGAGGATGCAACCACACAAACTATTCAGGCTATTCACTCTTTGAGTGAGCTTTTGGTTTCCCATACTGGTATAGTAGC
Source organism: Sequoia sempervirens (assembly GCA_007258455.2). Classification (NCBI taxonomy): domain Eukaryota; kingdom Viridiplantae; phylum Streptophyta; class Pinopsida; order Cupressales; family Cupressaceae; genus Sequoia; species Sequoia sempervirens. The sequence goes on along the minus strand of VDFB02086081.1, from coordinate 14,356,033 downwards.
TTAGCCACATGCTAGTGATGTTGGTGATGGATTGAGTGTTTTTTCATCATCCTCCTTAGGTCCAGATATTTGTGTGCCACATACTTGCACTATGTGCCACTAGATATGCTTGGGTCCTCTTGTACAACCCGCTGAGCATCCCTTGGACACTTTTGATTATGACCTCCATGATGTGGACATTATAGGAGATCAGATGGAACCTGGGATTGGAGTGCACCCTATAGAGTCCTCTCCTGCTAGAGAGTTTGATGTTGGAATAGTTACAAAGGTAATATTTAAGTTGTAAGTTCATAACTTGCATTTGTTTTTAAATGAATATGAATAAGAGATAGTATCAAGTACTAATATTTATTTACATGGTCTATTTAATAGTTGATGTTTGAGGAGGAGCTTACACAGGTGATTGGTAACACTCTTAGGGCCATTTCATTTGGCCTCAACATGCACACAGTATATATTTTCGCACTCACTCGTTTACATTTTTTTATTATATACTTGCTTGTCATGTGAATTGTCATTAATGAAATTATATATTAACTAATATGTTTATCTTATTTTCCTCTTGTAGGAAAAAACCTAGTGTGAGCGAGGTGCAACACTGTCCAGACTATGGAGGCGCAATGGTAGATAAGAGAAAGGTAATTGCATTCAAATTCGATTGAATTAATATTTTTAAGATCTTATATTGATTATACATACATCGACATAGATTGGTAGTTTCATATGTACTTGTCATTTTTATGTACATGTGGTTATGAGCTATACATCCTTGTTGACAAGTGTCACAATGCCTGAAGGAGTAGGTATTGGAACACCTCAAGGAGTAGGTGTTGAAACACCTCAAGAAGGAGATGTTGAAACACTTGAAGGAGATAAAGAAAAAGAGATGCCTAAAGAGGTATGTGTTTATTTTGTTTTGTGTTTGGTAAATACATTCCTATTATCGACAATTGTATGCTAACTTGTATCAATTTTATTTTTTTGTTCACATACATAAATTGACATTTCAAAGGTTGGTTTTATTGGTACTTTGAGAGGGGCATATTCTAGGACTCCTGACCCTTTGAAGAGACATATATTTGAGGTAATCAAGATTTCAATTTTAATTCAATGTATATTGATTTTGATGTTAATTATTCAATTTTAAATTATATAGTGTAACTAATCTCAATTGTTATTTGAATTTTTCTTATGTAGCTACCTTCAGAGCCAAAGAGTGCTTCAAAGAGGCTCCATTTTGATGATCCAACAATAGTTTAGGATGAGATAAACATTTTGGCATGTAAATTTTGAATAGATATCGAGATGGCATATGCCACATTTTGTAAAACTTTGTTTGAGTTGGCGTTGATGCCATTTTTGTATATGGGCATACACTTGATCATTGGATAATTTGATATATAGAAGTTGACAATCGAAATAATTTGTTCCTCATGTGCATGATTAAACTCTTCAAAAATTTAATCTTGAGCAAAGGTTAAATATCAATGTACAATAGCATAAAAAATAATGGTTATATTATGTAGTTTATATCCATATCACCGATTACATTGCATTGCACATATTTCAAACTCAAAGCATTACTTCACATTGCATAACTAATAACTAGATGCTGATAGATGAAAAAATTTCAATTAGAATATAGTTTTTATAAAGTCAACCTAAGCAGTTATGCAATTACTTCACATTGCATAACTAATAACTAGGAGCAGCTGTCAATTGCATTTGCTTGTCATGGCATTCTATGAGACCACATTTCTCTGAGGAATTTTTTCAAATAGTTCACTGCCTTGTCTATGCTACCACTTTTTTCATACATGTCTACCAAAGCTTTTTATCAAACAGTTCACTGGCTTGTTGCTATGGCTAAAAGCCTAAAACAAGTGCTTTCAAACAAGCTATGGATACTTGGAAAAATTCTATCAAAGCATAATAGTAAGCAATAGCATAGACAAGGAAATGAACTGTTTGAAAAAATGCCTCAAAGAAATGAGATCTCATGGTGATGGAATGCCATGACAATCAAAAACAATTTTGATTGTCATGGCATTCCACAAACATGAGACCTCATTTATTTGAGACCTCATTTATTTGAGGCATTTTTTCAAACAGTTCACTGCCTTGTCTATGCTACCACATCTTTCATACATGTCTATCAAAGGATTATATCAAACATTTCATTGCCTTGCTACTATGGCTAAAAGCCTACAGTTGCTTTCGAACAAGCTATGGATGCTTGGAAAAAATCTATCAAAGCATAGTAGTAAGCAATAGCATAGACAAGGCAATGAACTGTTTAAAAAAAATGCCTCAAAGAAATGTGGTCTCATGGTGATGGAATGCCATGATAAGAAAATTGCTATAGATTGTCATGGCATTCCATCACCATGAGACCACATTTTTTTGAGGCATTTTTTCAAACAACTCACTGCCTTGTATATGCTACCACATTTTTCATACATCTACCAAAGAATTTTATCAAACAGTTCACTGCCTTGCTGCTATCGCTAAAATCCTAAAATAGGTGCTTTCAAACAAGCTATATGGATGCTTGGAAAATGGTGCAGGAGCACCTTTGAAACATAGGACTAGGTGATGATTAGTTGATGCAACCAAGGATGGAAAACCACTCACTTTCAAAATACAAGGGATTCCTAACCACCTTTCTTTTTACAAACTCAATTTGGATTTATTTTCCAATCTTTCACCTAGACAAGCTTGTAGGTCAGCAACTCCAATTTTCTCAACTTAACTCTCAGATATCTTTAAAAGCTTCTACAACTAATCATCATTCTAGACACCCATTTTATTCCCCTTCAAAATACTTCCAACTCACATAGGACTCCTTTGGAACAACTTTCACAAATCATGCAAACTATGTTGCTCAACCTAGCTAAATAGGCCAAATTTCCAAAGCAACCACCCTTGGAACACTTCAAAAACCCTAAAAATTGTTGGTACAACACTCAAAAAATGAAAAAACCTCAAATTTTCCCATTTATCCTCTAGAACTTGCCCTCTCAGACCCTATTCTGCAAAACCCTCAAATTGCTCAAATTTGGCAAGGGTTTATTGAAAAACCTACTTGCAAACTCCCTAGAATTTACCATGAACTCTAACACCTTTGAATAACCATGCATAGGCTTAAAAGAACAAGAAAAGTGACTTCCCTCAAACAATTCCCACTTTTTCCCTCTCTAACCTCACTTTTTCATGCAAAAACACCCTAAATGCCATCTAGGGCATCACCAAAAATCATAATCCTGACCTCCCCTACACAAGAAACAATGAAAACGTGTTTATCTATCCCAACTAAGCCTATCCACTGAGTTATAGCATCATACAGTGGGTGGAAGGCGTAAAACTCCATTTTAAATGCACTCAAACCCTTGGAATAGGGCTGATAGACCAACCTCCAGTAAAATGCCTCTTAAATGCACAAAAAAGAATGAAATTACTTCAAACCAAGTTTGTGAAGAAGTTAACTCTGTTTCCCACTAGTTTCCATTAAAAAGAGAGCACAACCACATTGTACAAAACCGTATAGTACCAATTAACTTCAAGAATTTTGGAAAAACATGGAGATAACAAGATTTTATTGATTCTCTTTCAAACTTGGTTTCTCCAACCTCAAACTCGAACATAAGAGGAATTTTTAAACATGAAAGACACCAAATACCATCCCACAACTGACTTCTTGGAGTACAAAATTACACTTTTTACATATTTTATTGACAACATTTTTGCTCATTTTGCATTATTTTGCAATTTGACCCTCCTAGACTCCTAAAACATTAGAGTCGGTCTACTTAGACCTTATTGAATCCAAAAAAATAACCACACATTGAAAAAAAATGAAATTCAACCTATCTTGACAACTTTTTATCAAGCTTGACAACTTTTTATCAAACTTGACAACTTTTCCAACAAGATTTACAACTTTGACAATATGGTCTCAAAGGACCCCAAAGTTTCCAATTACATAAAAAATGGCCTTCACTGACCTTATTTAGACACAATACACCTAAACAACTCAGACTCCATCACCAAGATCCAACTCTTCATGTAGCAACTAGAGAAAATTCATTGAAATAAGTAGGTGCTCTTGCACAATTAGTGAGTCAACTTTTGAGTTTTAGTTTTATTGTGTTTTTTTAATAAGGTATATTAGACCAAAAATATTGTAATAAAGGCTTTATGGGTTCATTTTTTTGAAAAGATGCTAAAAATAGTATTGAAGTTGCTTTGTACAATTTGTTAACTTTGCATGTTAGAGGAGGATTAATGCTCTCCCTCTAAAATTCTTGCTTGTAACTGATGTAATATGGTAGGAAATATGTTGAAAATCCTCTGATTGATTTGAGGCATGAAGATTGAATGATTTTGAAGTGAATAATAGAAGTTTGCTCTATTTTTCTACAAAATTTGTGTGTTTTCAAAATTTGTCGAGCTCAGTACGGTTCTGTACGAAAGATTTATGCCAAAAAATCATTGGGACTAGTTAAATCTATGTCTTAGATTTCATTTGATTCTTATTTGGCTTGATTTCATTAGAAATTGAATTAGTTCTAAGTATTTTTCTATCGGGTGGTCTGAAACCCTCATTTTCAAGGGTTGAGATTAGTAAAAATGTAAAATCTCACCATTCCACTGTTGGAATTTTGTGAAAACTAGTGGGATGATGCTTTGTGGGGTGATTTATCATATTTTGTTGGTTGCAGGGCTGAGAAAGTATGTTTCATGGATTTTTGATCGAGTCCTAGCTTGATTTTCTCATGTGTTAAGCTAGGAAATCAAGAGAATAGTGTGGATCAACAACTTTTTTAGAAGATTTTGTCAAATGAATGTGGATTCCTATGTTTTTCCACCCAAGGAGTCTGTTGGTGAAGTTATTCAGAGTCTGTGAGTTAATTTCAGCACCTCTTTTGTAAAAGTGGCCTATTTATGCCTAATTACAGCGTTGCAGGTCAAATTAGACCAATTTGTTCCAAAGTAGTTGTTACCTATTTTTTAGCTACAGCTGAAAATAGGTAGAGTTGAATTGCATTGTCAATGAGAGGTACATAGAATTTCAAATTTTTCTGCTAAGTATTTATCATCATGAAAAATATGATTACATTTGGTTTTTTAGATTTTATTATGCAAGTACTCATAACAAAAATTTAGAAATTTGCATAACATAATGTTGTTTTTATTCATATTGGAAAGACTGTAGTCCTGCACAAGTCGCAGGAGTAACTAATTTGATTTTCATAATCAAATAATGAATACAAGAAAAGAATGTAAACTATACAACTGAAAATAACATGAGCATAAGATAGAAGGTGATTCGTCATTGCCTGGAATGATGAATCATCTTCACGTTAAAGTCTTCAGTTGTTGTGTTGTGCTTTCGAATTGATCCAGCTCTAGTCTGGAAAAGCATATGCAAGAACGATGAAATATGGTATTAGAGATGGTCTCTAAGCAAGGAAGAATCAAATCCTATTTCATGCCTACATTACCAACATAAATGTAATCTACATTCATTCAAGCATTCATCAGATGATTTAGTCATCAAAAATAGATCATCAAGGAACATAAATTCAATGGAAGCTTTCAACTTCATTTATTTTGCTAACATGTTTGTGTAGTGCGTAGGAATAGGTATGGTACAATTTGATCATTTTAATAAAAAGACAGTGTTATGAGTGGTGTGAAATGCAGCTCCCACAAGGGTTGAGCCCAGCTCATAAACAGTGACATAAACATGTAGAATAAGTGACCATAATGAGATTTCTACTACTAAGCTGATAAAAATGGAATAAGAATTCACATTTTTCAAGAAAGCCATGTTTGCATACATGTTCTTATGCTACCACTAATTTTATATCATGTTTTCATATCATTTTGTAATTGTATCATCATCATTTCTGTTGTAAAGAATCAAAAGGATATATACAATGATGCTACAGTGCATTCATCAACTGCTATGAGAGGCAAAAGATTTCAATACGAGCATAGTCTATCATTGAATAAGACATCAGTTCATCTCATGAATAGTCCAAGCACAGAGGGTAAAGTATGATAGAACAGTCCAATATCTAATTACAAATGTTTAACAAATGATGAGAATCTGAACAAGGCATATTGGCTAGTTGATAAAATGCTTCAAAGGATTGTTATCCATATATTACATAGATGCAAAACCCTAATGAACAACACTAGAATTATTGCATAAAAAGAGAATGCTATAACATGTTTGCCAAGCAAAGTCCAAAGGACTCTATTAAGGAAAAAATCTCGTGCTGAAGCAGAATTGCATATAAAAAAATGGCATACATGTTTATCATGTTGAGTTGCATTTGGATATATGTGAACATTTGGTGATGGAAAGCTTATTTTTGTCCAGTATAAAAATAGAAGCAAGATATAGTAGCCTTATCAGGGTTATTCAATTTTTTTTTTCAAGTACAGACTCAAGCAATGCTTTCTTTTCTGTTGGAGAGAGTCAGTTTCCTTATGTTGAATGCTAATGTTGTTATATATCAATGTTTACTACTGTCTAGGTGATTCATAAGGTATGCTCATACATAAGAAGCATCAAGCTATTTCATGGAGTTAAGGAACAATAATTAATACAATGATAAATGCTTTATTATGTTGAGTTATAATATGACAACTAATGAACGGTTACATGAAAGCATACAGCTACAAGGAAGTTTCATCTTACACACAGGAAGGTCACAATCATTGGAGCTTACAATCTACAGCAGCAACATCTTAAGCATTTTTTTTTATGAGCAATATTTTGTATCTATAGGAGAGTCAAAACCCTCTTCTAGATAATGCAACAAATAAAGGGCAGTCAACAAAATATCAGCTATATAATTAAACAATGGAGTGCAGTCACAGAAGAAACAATGATAAACAACCTAAACTTCAATTAATTTAGCAGAATATCGAGACAACAAAGGCATTTTATGCAAATGATAGTCCTAAATGTCAAAGCTCATGGCCAAACACAACAAAACGAATGCCCAGATGAAGGAAATACAATCGTGGCCTCAAATAAGGAAGTTATAGGGATTTGTGGTATTTTTTTAGAGCACAAAAGAGTTATTTCTTGCAATAACAGATCAGAAGCATAGAAAGAGGCATCAGGAGATGGTGAAGCCACGACCAAGTCATCTTCAGAGAAGAAATTCACAAAATCCAGTATATACCCGAATACCTTCAGTTATGTAACAAAGATACTCCATTTTTGCCAAAATAAAAGACAATCTCATACAGATATAATGAGCACTCAAAGGATCAACAAAATGGACGTAAATAAACATAATACATCACAAAATATATCATAGCTATGGCCAATAAGCTACAAAAAATGCTTTTGAAATCGAGGTTATGGTTCAAATTCATAACAAGTGCATAACAGGGAAAGCTTACCATAGAACTTCCTTCAGGAGATCTCTCCGAAAGTCTCACAAAAGCAGTAAGAAATGATGAAATTTAAGCTCAAGCCCTCACTCATAGTGGCCACAAAACATAGATGAAGCTAAATGAACAAAAATACATCAGAGGTATGATTTAGCTGCAATTGTAAAGCTCATAGAAGGCCTTCAAAACTCCTTAAAATGTTTATCTGGTAAAGAAATGTGACTTACCAGGCACTGTTATGATAGACTCCTTTGAATATTTTGACAAAAACAACAGGTATAGCATGAGATTTGAGCTCCAGTTCCAAACCTAGCTCAAGTATGGCGGCGCCCAGTTGGTGAAGAGATTTGCAAAAAATCAAAAGAAGAGCCACGGGTTTTTTGATTTAGGGTTTTGTTTACCCTAATGTGGTCGACCTTTCACTTAAGGCTTTTTGCCTTATTTTAAAAAAAAGCTATTGCATTATTTTAGAATCGGTGCATTAGGTATTTATTATACCTTTTCATATTTTTATGCAAACTTTATAAATTTGTAAAGCCAACTCCAAGTTAACTCCTTTAAAATACCTTTGTAATGTCTTCGTTTCAAACTTGTCCCCATGTCTTAATAATTTCACATGGTTTTGAAGTTGGAGATAATAATGTAAACAATATTAAAGCAATAAATTATAAATTGCTTTAATAGTTTTCATGCAAACGTAGAAGTGAGGGAAAATACATAACCAATATTAGAGTAATTCTTAATCAATTACTTTAATGTTATTTAAATTTCCTACCTTTACTTCAAATCATGCAAATATCTGAGGAGGATTGCCGTTTGAGTTGTGATTGAGTTAACTAATCATGCGAAGAGATGCAACTGGAATTCTTTTCATGCATTATGGAGCTTATTTTTGATCACTTACATGTAGTTTCAAGTCTCCACTAGTTCATCTACTTGAGAGACAGAGTTGAGCCTATTTTTGGCTCTTTTCATTCAGTGGCAGGGCTTTTTTCAGAGGTTTTCATCTTTTCTCGTGAGGAGGATATTTGCACTTTCAGTCCACTTTCATTGCCACCTCAGAGCAGCTGAGTGGATTTGTGGAGCTATTTTGAGTTACATATCAGTTATAGATGACATCAGATGGAGTTTTCTATTGTTCGAGTTTAGTTCACAGCATGGTGGACCCCCTTTTTCATGCATTTTTGGTCTTACTCGTGAGAAGCTTTGTTTTCTCCGTCAGTTCTCGTGGAGTTCACCTTACTGGTTGCTTGGTGCATGCCTTTTGTATATATTGGAAAAAGTTAATCTTTTTCCTCTAGTTCTTGTTTTTTAGCCTTTGCATTTTGCAAAGTGAATTATCATGTAACTCAACTTTATTTATAGATTAATACAGTAGCAAGTTATTACAGGTTAATCAAGTTTCATTAATTTGCAGAGCTTTCCTTTTACCTTTCAGTACGCTAAAGTGTTTTCCTTTAAAATCTCAGGTGTCATGCTGTGTGAATGATTTGATAAGGAATCTATCGTGTTTTAATTTCAGGAAACCTTTATTTTCCCGTCTCATTCACATGTGCTTGTATGCAAGCAAGTTTTAGTTCCACAGGTTATATGTTGTGCATCTAACTTATTTTACTATTTTAGTTGTGATAACATTCTTTTCCTTCAAAGATGGTGATACAGTCAAGCCTTCATGTGAATTATTTTTGGTTAAATTTTTTAGATTCAATTGTGCAAATAGGATTATTGAAGAGTAATTATGGAATGAGTTGCATGGAGTATCGTCATTTAAGTTCATAGTTAGTACATAAATTAGTTCTTGCATTCATTTTAGTACCTTCTTCCCTTTTCCCAACCAGTTTCATTGATTTAAAGCGAAGAATAAATAGGAAGCCATCCTAGAATCCAGAGGTTCAGTCTTATTATAGGTCACCCACAACCTGAGTTTGATCCAATGTTTCAACAGATTGCTGAATTTAATCATTCAAGCATTCGGGTGCAATCTGATTGAAATTTTTTTTTGGCATGCCTGGTGGGACTCTAAAGATCACTTTAGAGAAAGAATTCAAGAGTTTGAAGCTACTGTCCTAGTATATACAACAACGTATTTTGTCTTTCAGATGTTATAGTCTATACCTGGCAACTCTGAG
>VDFB02086081.1:14327617-14340296 GCA_007258455.2 Sequoia sempervirens | reverse complement strand
ATTAACATTGCATTGCATTTTGCATTAGTTAAGTTGCCTTCTAGGGTTTCAAATTTTGCATTAGTGAAAGTGCATATAGGTTGCATTTTTGCATCTCAAGTCATTAAATTTTTTTGAAATTTTGCATTTGCATCTTAGGTATGCATCATACAGCACATAAAACATAAAAATCAATCAAAAAAATCTAAAAATTCTAAAAAAAATCCCCATTGGGACTCATTCACCACCTTGGTGAATTAGTCCCTTTGCACCCTTGAAACTACCTTTTACGGCACTAAAAACCTTGTTTATGCACTTCTATTTGATGCCATTAACTATTTGTATCAGTTGGTTGAGTTAATGTTACATGCATTTCATTAGATCTAGCTTACATTAGCTCATTTCATGCATTACTCAATTTCAAATTTGCATTTACAATATTTCATCTTTCAAGTTGTTGCATAATGTAATTAGAAAATTACCTTGTTTCACATCTAAAAATTGCATTTAAACATTTCACGTTAAGTCTTTACATTACGCTTTCTTTACTTTTCCATGATAGCATGTTTACTTTCAAGAGATGTGGCTTTGATTTGGTTAAAAATGGATTGCATAAATACAACATTACCTCTTATGAGTTCAATTTAGATTACAACAATGAGGTCATTAAGAAACATGTTAATCATCAAACCATTGACATGGTCCTTAATATTACATTTCCCATTGGTGAGGATGGTAGTGTTGACAATCATAACAATCATACTTGTTCTTCTCATGATACCTCTCCTATTAGTGACAAAGGTATCTTGGTGAAAGAAGATACAAGCATTGAGGGTCTTTATTGTCCCTCTTCTCATCCCCCTTTGGAAGATATTAGACAACAAGAAGATGAGATCATAGAAACATTTCTAAACATCACCTTAGTCTCCATAGCCATGACAATCAAAAGTATATTTTTCCTAATATCCCTCCTCAATGCAAAGAGGATAGGTTGGTGTTAGAAGATATACACATTACTATTTTTAGCTACAACTCAAAACAGGTGGAGCTGAATTGCATTCATCAAAAGGTGCAAAATTTCTGCTAAAAGTATTCATTTGAATTCCAAAATTTGATTATGCAAATGTTTGTAATAGAAAAGAACTCATAAATTTGCATAAAGAATGTTGCTTTTATTTATGTTGTAAAAACCAAAAGTCCACCTGGCAGGTGGGGTAACTAATTTGATTTTCATAATCAAATGATGAATAGAAGAAAAGAATGTAAACTATACAACTGAAACTAACATGAGCATAAGATAGAAGGTGATTCATCATTGCCTGGAATGACGAACCGTCTTCACGTTAAAGTCTTTAGTTGTTGTGTTGTGCTTTCGAATTGATCCAACTCCAGTCTCCAAAAGCATTTGCAAGAACGATGAAATATGGTATTAGAGATGGTATATAAGAAATGAAGAATCAAATCCTATTTCATGCCTACATTACCAACATAAATGTAATCTACATTCATTTAGGCATTCATCAGATGATTTAGTCATCAAAAATAGATCATCAAGGAACATAAATTCAATGGAAGCTTTCAGCTTCATTTATTTTGCTAACATGTTTGTGTAGTGTGCAGGAACAGGTACGGTACAATTTGATCATTTTAATCAAAAGATAGTGTTATGAGTGGTGTGCAATGCGGCTACCACAAGGGTTGAGCCCAGCTCATAAACAGTGACATAAACAACATGTAGAATAAGTGACCATAATGAGACTGCTGCTAAAAGCTGATAAAAATGGAATAAGAAATCACATTTTTCAAGAAATCCATGTTTGCATACATGTTCTTATGCTACCACTGATTTTATATCATGATTTTCATATCATTTTGCAATTGTATCATCATCATTTCTGTTGTAAAGAATCAAAAGGATATATACAATGATGCTACAGTGCATTCGTGAATTGCTATGAGAGGCAACAGATTTGAATATGAGCATAGTCTATCATTGAATAAGACAACAGTTCATCTCATGAATAGTCCAAGCATAGAGGGTAAAGTATGATAGAACAGTCCAATATCTAATTACAAATGTTTGACAAATGATGAGAATCTGAACAAGGCATATTGGCTAGTTGATAAAATGCTTCAAAAGATTGTTATCCATATATTACATAGATGCAAAACCCTGATGAACAACACTAGAATTATTGCATAAAAAGAGAATGCTATAACATGTTTTCCAAGCAAAGTCCAAAGGACTCTGTTAAGGAAAAAATCTCGTGCTGAAGCAGAATTGCATATAAAAAAATTGCATACATGTTTATCATGTTGAGTTGCATTTGGATATATGTGAACATTTGGTGATGGAAAGCTTATTTTTGTCCAGTATAAAAATAGAAGCTATATATAGTAGCCTTATCAAGGTTATTCAATTTTTTTTTTCAAGTACAGACTCAAGCAATGCTTTCTTTTCTGTTGGAGAGAGTTAGTTTGCTTATGTTGAATGCTAATGTTGTTATATATCAATGTTTACTACTGTCTAGGTGATTCATAAGGTATGCTCATACGTAAGGAGCATCAAGATATTTCATGGAGTTAAGGAACAATAGTTAATACAATGATCAATGCTTTATTATGTTGAGTTATAATATGACAACTAATGAACGGTTACATGAAAGCATACAACTACAAGGAAGTTTCATCTTACACATAGGAAGGTCACAATCGTTGGAGCTTACAATCTACAGTAGCAACATCTTAAGCATTTTTTTTTATGAGCAATATTTTGTATCTATAGGAGAGTCAAAACCCTCTTCCAGATAATTCAACAAATGAAGGGCAGTCAACAAAATATCAACTATATAATTCAACAATGGAGTGCAGTCACAAAAGAGAGTGATAAACGACCTCAACTTCAATTAATTTAGTAGAATACATAGACAATAGAGGAATTTTATGCAAATGACAGTTCTAAATGTCAAAGCCCCTCGCCAAACACAACAAAACGAATGCAGAGATCAAATATAAAGCCCACAACCTGAAAATAATCAAACCCACAAAGAGAAAGAGTGACTAGGATTTTGAGTTGAGCTATCATAAAATAAAAACATCTTTGTTCTACCTAGAAATATCATGGCCTACCCTTTGAGATCAAAACATATACAAGAGGGAATATTCATCATTGTTGTTTGCTTTAATCAAGAAATTTTATATAGACAAAAGTAGGAGCAAATACAAAAATTTGATGATGGAGAACTTCTTTTTCTCATAGAGAACGACTTTCTATGCCACAAAAAGGAGTTTCAAATTTCTCCTCTCAAGATGCAGACTAAGGCTCCAATGGCTCCGAGCGAGGAAACTATCAACAAAAGATAAGAAAGACAAGAAGATATCAGAATATTATGTATACAGCCGTAGCTAGAAAGCCTTGAAATACACTACAAAATGGAGGCAATGCTCAGTTTTTGTATTAAAGAACATCAAAAGACACTTACCAGCGAGTTCTAGAGGAAGGTCAATATGGGACAATAGGAAATGTTAAAGATTAAGCAGACCAAACCCTCATGGCAGCGCGAGCTCCAGAAGCAAAACAAAGTGAAAAGATGAAGGCTTTAGGGTTCGACTTTCTTTTTACTCTCTGCCCTAACCTTTCGATGGGCATTTTTAGACTTGGTTTTATAAAAAATAAGACCCGTGTGTTATGGTAGACTTGGAAAATTATTTTTTAAGTTTATTCTTTTCTTGTAAATGATTATAGGCCCTTCACATTATTTATAATATTTGACATTATTAAAGCAATCTTATTGATTGTTTTTTAATATTTGTTGAATTAAACTTCTTAATGGGCAAAGTGAACTAAAGATAGAAGTGATGTATGCTATGCATGGAGGAAATAAGTTTTGACTTCAAGTCAACGATGTATACAAGATGCTTGATTTAGATTGTGCATGGAGGAGGGATATATTGAAAATACTTAAAAAAAAAATTTCCCATGCACAAAGTGAAACTTCAGTTTTCAATCATGCAAATCATGCAAATAATGGAGTTTCTTTTAGTTCCACGTCAATTCACGAGGTGTTTTGATCATGCACATGGAGAGGTGGAGTTTTCTATGCACAGAGTGTAGTTTGCTTCAATTTTGAGCTATTTTTATCAGGGTTTCCTCTTATGCTCGGATTTCACATTGGAGATGCAGTTTTTCACTTCAGTTAGCTTTCAGCTCATTTTTGGCTGCTTTGTGCATGCCTTTTGTATATATTGGAAAAAGTTTATCTTTTTCCTCTAGTTCTTGTTTTTTATCCTTTGCATTATGCAAAGTGAATTATCATGTAACTCAACTTTATTTACAGATTAATACAGTAGCAGGTTATTACAGGTTAATCAAGTTTCATTAATTTGTAGAGTTTTCCTTTTACCTTTCAGTACGCTAAAGTGTTTGCCTTCAAAATCTCAGGTGTCATGCTGTGTGAATGATTTGATAAGGAATCTATCGTGTTTTAATTTTAGGAAAACCTTTATTTTCCTGTCTCATTCACATGTGCTTGTATGCAAGCAAGTTTTAGTTCCACAAGTTATATGTTGTGCATCTAACTTATTTTACTATTTTAGTTGTGAAAACGTTCTTTTCCTTCAAAGATGGTAATACAGTCAAGCCTTCATATGAATTATTTATGTGGTTAAACTTTTCAGATTCAGTTGTGCAAATAGGATTATTGAAGAGTAATTGTGAAACAAGTTGCATGCAGTATTGTCATTTAAGTGCATAGTCAGTACAAAATTTAGTTCTTGCATTCATTTCAATACCTTCTTCCCTTTTCCCAACCAGTTTCATTGATTTAAACCGAAGAATAAATAGGAAGACAGCCTAGAATCCAGAGGTTCAATCTCATTATAGGTCACCCACAACTTTGGGTTTGTCCAATGTTACATGGATTGGCCAGAGCTTTTTATCGCTTGCATCACAGATTGCAAATCCACATTGATAACAATACTATTAAAAGTCGTGAGAATCTTGACCATCCCTTCCCTAATGCTCCTACCATTTGGGTCAATCTATTTGAAAATCATAGTGGTCCTTCTCTTGATGCCTCCCCTACTTGTGATGAAGCTAGTTTACAAAATCTAACCATGGAATGTGGTGAACATCTTAAAAGATATCCCACTAGGGTAGATAGTATGGCACCAGAGAATGAGACCTTAGAGAAAAAAGACAATCAAATAGATCCTTCTCCTAATATCCCCACTATTGCTACACAAGACAATCCAACCATTGATCAGTCCCCTACTTGTGATGAAGTCATTTTGGAAGAACCAATCCTTGAATGTCAAGAACATTTGGTTTGTAGTTCTCCTAAACACTCTTCTCCTAGGGAGGATATCATGGTGTGAGACAAAACTAACATTGACAATAATAACATAGTGTCCTTAGAAGAAGATGATGAGGCAACATTAGACTCTCCTTCACCAAGGGACGTCAATATTATTCAACCTCAACTCATCCTTTACCCACCTTCAAACAAACCTCCAACTCAAAATACACCTGAACTTGTCCTTTACCCACCTAAGAATATTGTTTTGCAGCAGCTGAGTCATAATACCATTGCTCATACATATAACACTAGACATAATCTACAACCACAACAACCAGCACCAACACCCCTACCTTTCCCTAACTCCATCTTACCATGCCCTCCTCATTTATCTCCACAAAGTGGAAAGGATTAAAATCTTGTTGAACAACTAAAGGATACTCCTGCTAAGATATCATTATGGTACCTAATTCAAGCCTCCCCTCACTACCACAACATGATTCAAACAACCTTACAACAAGTTCCTATCCCTTCCAATGCACAGTTGAATGACATAGCTGCCATGATCCAAGGAATAAATGTTGACATTGTTTTCCACCCAAGTGAACTCCCCCCTTTGGAAGTGCAAAAATAAAATGAAGCTTTCATAATAATATCTCAATACAAAAGAAAAGGGATAAAGAGAACTCTTGTAGATATCGGATCTGCCCTTAATGTGTGCAGTGCAAGCCTTCTAGATAGGCTTGGCGTTGATAAATCAAATATTCAACTTGATTCTTTATCTATTAAAGGATTTGACAATGTTAAAAAAAACCGCTCAGTGTGATTACTTTACCTATTACAGTTGGGAAGGCCACATTGGAAACACAGATCCATGTTATGCATCATGAACTTTTATATAATCTTCTTTTAGGCAGACCGTGGATTCATGCAATGATTGGGGTACCTTCTACTCTTCATCGTAAAATGAAATACATATACAACAACAAAGTGTACACACTTGATGTTGATCCTGAGCCTTATAGTGTCTTACAACTTGAGAAAAACAAAGAGAACCCTTTAAACACATTAACACCAACTACATAAAATTAAGGGAACACATTACAACAAGCGGAACAAAGAAAAACACATTGAAAAGTCACAAAGCTATTAGAAGATGATTAGGGGTTCCTTAGATTTCAAACATACATTCATATGGTAATTACAAGATCATGCAAAAGACTTTGAAAAAGGAAAAAGAGCAAGCGATAATGTCAGCAACACAAAATTTGGAAGACCCAACTTCGAAATCATCCACCTCAACCTCTTCAAAACACAAGACAACAAATTACACAAAAAAATTTGAAGAACTCAACAACAAACAACCACCAAATCCAAAAGAGATGAAAAAGCTTTATGGAAAAGGTTATGATCTTATGAAACAACTTGGATATAGTGGAAAATAATGTGGTGCTAGAGAACAAGGTATTTGTGTGCCCATTGAGCCTAACACACAAGAAAAAACTCATGGTCTTGGTTATTGTCCTTTGATAGAAATAAAAAAATCCTTCACTTAACCTCAACACTATCACAAAACATACTTCTAAGATGACTTTAACAATAGTGCATCCTGAACTAATAGACACTAGTGGTATCGAAAGTTATTCTTTGCAAGAAATAAAACAAATAAAGACATGTTTGCTTAATGTCAATGTCATCTTGCAAAACACTAATGATTTGAGTTTGTTAGATTTTACACCCTCCTGTAAAGGAGAAAACCAAATCTCACAATCTAAAGAGTCTTACGTAGGAACGACATCTTGTACATCTAAGCAAGAGATATCTTTGTTGCATAATAAAGGAACGTCTTCTATAAATCAAGAAGTTATCTTTTCGAGACTCCTCCAAGATCACTTGATATCTCTCCCTCCAAGAACTCAAAAGAAATTTTACTACAAGACTTCATTATGTGCATATCATAGAGCTCATGGTCATGCTACTAATGAATGTAAAGCTTTAAGTAACAAAATTCAACATCTCAAGTACTGCAGTGCTCTTCCTTGTGTTGAAGCACCTAGTTCCTCTAACTAAAGCTTACTTTCATCCTATTCAGATCACCCTTGTCCTGCACTAAGTGGGGGAAAGGGTTAGTTAGCCTTGTCCTCGTAGGTCACTTATCATTGTCTCTTTTGGCTAGTTGACCACCTTCCATGTACATCTAAGAACAAGCTTGGGATGTGGACGAAATTCCTTAAGTTGACTCGCATGTGACATACTTATTCATGATGTAGCTTATTGGAAACATATGATGGCTTGGCATAGGGCTTTCCAAATAGCTCTCGTAATCTCTTCTACTTTAAACAGAATTACTTTCACAATAATTAGTGTTATGCTTGGCTTAAAGTGGGGGCATACATTGACACTCATCTTTCCTTTGCATGATTTTCTTTTCTTCTTGTGATGTGTTATTTTCTTGGGTGGTATCATTGGGTTTAATTCCTCAAGAGTGTGATATTTCCTTGTACTTGTCCTCTCTTGGAAACATTAAGTACAATGTTCCCTAAGATGATACCTTGCATTTGTCCTCTCTTGGAGATATTAGGCACAATGTTCCCTAAGATGAGACCTTGCACGAACTAAGAAAAATCCCTTTGAACATTCCTTGCACTATTTTGCATTTATAATGTCTATGAGTTTCAAGCATATAAATGTTTGCTTGCCTCATGGAGCTTGAAGATCATTTTTGTGTGGCACCTTATCAAAGTTATGGAGGTATAACTTTTGGTATGGTTGAATGGGAAGCCAATCACGGGGCATAACCACATAGCCACTTGCATGTGCGGCGAGTGCATACCAACCATGAGTGTATGTTTCTCACCTTTTAGGACTTCTCACTCGGCGGACAGCCAAGAGTTCTGTTGCTTCAAAGTGAGTATGCATTTTTGGACAAACAATCTAAATCTAATCCACATTGTGTTGGAAAAACGGTCGAAGCTTGATCCACCCTTTTATTTTACTTGTTTTGAACTTCTCTTCCCTTCTAGTTATTGCTATTGCATGATTGTGTATCTTTTTGCTGCAAAATGTTACCTGCCTTGTGTGTGTCCTTTTGTGCTTATGTCAGGTTTGACATAGGATCTTGGATCCTGAGGGCTTGACCATCCCCTTGATCTTTGTCATCCTAGACCATCCACATCAGTACACTTCAACCCCTCTTGAATGTCTACTTTAGTGTGAGTTTGAATCAAGATCCTCCTCTCACTAAAGTGGGGGGCTAAATGTAGCGTGAAAAAATGGATCTTTGGACATTTTCATGCTCGCTTATTGGATTTTTGGCTCAATTTTTCCTTGATTTAGTGTTGTAATGAATAACACAATCACATTAGGTCTTGGGCCATTATAAACTAAATAAAATACATGTCTTGTAAAGGTGTTGTAGAAGTGTTGTAAATGACTTTCTCATTTTTCTAGACTTTCATTAAGTATTTAAGTTTAATGGACCTATCTTTCCCCACTAATTCAATGTTATAAAATGTATTTAATTGTATTTTCACATTAATCTAGAAGGCTTGTGAATTAAACTTGGTCTAATCTAGTGTTTTAATGTGTTTTACACATTCACATTGAATCTTGTGCCTTTCTAAGCTATGTGGACCTCATTTTAATGTTGTAGGTGTATTTAATCACACTCATTGAACTTTGTGTCCCTAGCCTTAATCAATCTTTATATCATCATTAATAGGCCCCTATGATGACCCCATATTGTGCATCCACAGGGCTTATTTTGATCAAAACCCAACTTCAACATAAAAGCTAAAATTCTTCACTCCGGAACATCAGCTAGCAAAAGAGCCTTTTTGTGGGACCCATTCACCCAAGATGGCGAATGAGTCCCATTCGAGCTATTTTTGAGGTTTGAGCGGGAAAATTTGGGTTTAAAGTTTAATTTTCTTCAATGTTGACCTGAGGGATCAAATTAACGGGCATGTGAGTGGGTTGCCTATATAAATAAGCCTCCAAACCCTCATTTCATTCAATTATCATAAAGGCATTCATATTATCAAGTCAAGCAAGCTGGGGTTAGGTATTTTCAAGACTTCACAAGATCAATTCTAAGGCATTCAAGGGAAGATTCTTCATCCATTGTTCTAGCAATGCAAGATCTATCATCATGGAAAGTTTCTAATTGCATTATCTGATGTTCATGCTTCATCATCTTGTTTCATCATTTTGGCTTAATTACCTAAAAGGGGTTTGGCCAAGGCAAACCCCTATTCCTCTAACAATCAACAAGTTTTCCTCTCTTTAATGTGTGATTGTAGGTCTGCAGATTGAAGAAGAATGGATTGGAAGCCTTCAAGAGTGCCAAAATGATAAAGTTGCAAATGTTGTCAAAGTTGTCATGAAAAGTTGTCAAGACTCACGGAAACTCGGATCTAGGGAAAAAATGTCCATCCAATCTGCATGAAATCAAGGGGAAAGTGCTTATTTCATCCATCTTCAGAGGCTTGCAAAGTTTTGGTTCAAGATTTTGCTCCTAGGACACTTTTCGACAAAACATGACTCATCCCCCAGTAGTGGTGATTGAGTCCCACTGTAGGTGTTTTTCGGAGATTTTTGCAAATTCAGATACCCTTTTGGTTGAAACTTGTTTTGGGATAGTTTTCCAGAACTGGGACTGATTTGCCCAGAATGGCAAATGAGTCCCACCAAGCCTAAAAAGCAGCAATTTCATAATTTTAGAGATATTTCCAGTCTTCAACACATTTCTAGGTGCACATTTTCTATTTTACTTTCTTTTTTTGCTTTACTTTCATTTCTATTCATCTTCCTAGGTATTTTTTCATTTCACATTGTGTTTTCAAACATCTTGCATTTTCTAAGTTTTGCATTAGTAGTTAATCTCTTTGATCAATTTTTAGCATTTAGAACAATCCCCTTTGATAGATTTCAATCTCCTTTGCATTGGAATCTCAAGGGTTTGTTCTTGAGTGATCCATTAAGATTTTTGGTACCTCTCTCCTTTTAGGTGCAAAACCCTAGAAGTGTAAGAGATCCCACACATCTCAAAAATCTTTGGTTCAAAGGGAAAAACTATGATGATTATTAGCTCACAATATAGAGAATATCAAAATCGAAGGCTCATTGCCAAAGAAGGCTCACTGCCAAAACTAGACTTACTTTCCAGATCAGGATTCACTATCCAACAAGGGTTAACCACCCGGAGGCCTCACTACCACACAAATACAAATAAGATATAATAGATTTGTTACAAATGGAAGAAAATCTCAATGCAACAAATAATTCCACCATAATTCATTCACACACTTGCAGACATGCTCGAATGATAGAGTGCACCTTTAGCTCACTACATCCGAAAACTCACCAATTAGATTTCGCACTGATCTGCTCAACCACACACTATGTCATGCATCTATCTCACTCTTTTCACTTGTCTATTCTTTGTATGTGTACATTTTTCACAATCATCTCATCTTGTATATATATTGTCTTTAAATTTGAAACATATCCAAAGTTGTCCACACACATCATTTGTATTTACAAATTCAAACTAGGTCAGTTCCAAAAACATTCTAGGGTGGAATTAGAATGAGGGTGACCCAAACACACACTTAATGAGGACCTAAATAAGTCCCAACACACTTCATGAACTTCGTAAGTAGTGTTTTAACACAAGGTTGGCCAAACCAGTGTAAAACACATAAAAATTAAGCACATGCAACCTTAGCATTATCCAATCTTTCTAGATAAAAAAATTGTCTTCACCACGATCATATTAGCTTAACTCCAAAATTACAAGTCATAAGACTCGAAAAAGAAGAAATCTAGAGTAACTACATTTCTCCTAGACCTCAGCCAGATACACTTAAAAACATAGTTCACAACTGGTGAATGTAACTTGCATTATACAACAATCTAGAAACCCAAAATCTGAATATAGCAACCTCCAACAATCATGATCAACATATCTGAACCACACAAGCATAGGAGCAAATCCCAAAGAAAAACTTGGAGCAAACAATGAATAACTGCAACCTTTCTTTATTACAGTTTTCTCAATATCCTCAATATATACAACCAATAACCTGCATCCATGACATCAATGACAACAACAACTAGTTAATAACCAGTTAATCAATTGGCATCAATGACAACACCTTCATTCTTGCAACAATATGCACATGTATGGGTGGGAAGATCTACTTGGGATCAATATTAGAGTGCATAATATCAAATATTAAAACAGTCTCCATTCTTGCCAACTTCCAATTTTTATATTCAAGTCCATAGAAGTGTGAGACACCATCAAACAATGTCCTTGTCTAGCACTTGAAATAATATTCTACCCCTCCAATAATAGGACACAATAGAAAGGAACAAATGAGAAAGGCCTCATTTTTCAAAGAAGTTGTCAATTTATACCAACATTACATATTCAAGCTCACAACTAGCCATAAGCCATGTCCAAATCTATTTGAGATCAATAAGATCAACCAACAACCAAGAAATATTTCTTGAATGGTAGAGATTCTCGATTTAGTCATTGCACATGGCCCTTATAGCACTTGCAACATTAGATGGCCTCAAAGATAACTACATGGTGTACACATGCTACCAAGGACCCAATTAATGCAATACTAGTCAACAATCTCCCATCGCTACTTGACAACATTAGAAACACCAGTGGAAGGGAAGAATTAGGACCAAATAAAAATAAAACTTGCAAGCTCCAATCATCATCTTAAATGGAACTAATGGGAAAAGGAGAACATGTATCACACAAGCATATCATAATCGGGTTCAACAGCCTATGTGGGATCACTAGTAGAATTTGGCAAATAAATGACTATGTGACTAAAAAATTTAGTCACAACAACTAAAAATGACTAAATTCTACTATTTTTTTGCAACATGGCTATAAATGAGTAAATAAATGACTAATTTGGTCGTTGGGTAAAAAATTATTTAGTCACACAAATAAAAATGACTAAACAGTTAGTCACACGCGTACAAATTAGACAAAATTTTAAAAAATATTTGGGGAAATGATTGGTGGGAGTCATGTATTGCATCTGATTCTACATTATTTGCATTTAGAATTTGGTGTTTAGACAAATTAGACAACTACATTGAAGTGTGCAAACTACACTGAGGCACCTCGGTTTGAGTTAGAACACTGGGTGCATGAACTACACTGAGGCGTTTTGAGTTACAGCACTTGCATGGGTGATAAAGATTGTTTGGAGAGGACATGGAGAATTTTGAAAAGGCAGGCAAGGAATTTGGTGTTTGTTGCAAAGTATTTGAAGTCTGCAACAAAGTCAGATTTTGGGATGCCCTCTATAGGGAATTCAGAGGTAATTTGAAACCCTCATTATATTAAACACAAAATCTATAGCTTT
>VDFB02086081.1:14299005-14327517 GCA_007258455.2 Sequoia sempervirens | reverse complement strand
GTGAGGCGATATGGCTTCGGAAGTTGCTGGTGGCCTTGTTTGGTCAGAGGGTTGAGACTACGGTGATACACTGCGACAATCAGAGTTGCATCAAGTTGACTGAGAATCCGGTGTTTCATGATAGGTCTAAGCATATAGACATTAGATATCATTTCATCAGAGATTGTGTACAGCGCGGGATTGTTCAGCTACAGTATATACCTACAGATCAGCAGGTAGCAGACATTTTGACCAAGGCATTGGGGAAGGCGAAATTCATCTTCTTCAGAGATAAGCTGGGTGTCATGCAGAACACCTTCCTCGCTAAGAGGGAGTGTTAATTATGTAGCTTGGACAGGTGTCTCCATTGTCTAGAAGTGTCATTTGTTATTTAGTATTTTCTAGAAACCTCGGAAAAGGTACAGTTGTCTCAAATAATTATGTAATTAAATAAGTGATTCTCTAGAGACTACAGAATCCGAGTTAGTTAGGGTTTTTAGAGTCTATTTAATCTTAGCCATTGATTGAGAGATTAAATCCTTATTGCATTGGTTTCCAATGAGAAAAGTATAAAAAGAGGATCAATGGGCAATTGGAGGAGCCACAGCTAAACAACAACAAGTAGACTTGCAGTGATAGCAAAGTAGATTTCTTGATGAGAACAAATGATCTTACTGATGTAGCGATAATAAGCGTTAGGGATAGCGGTATTAAAATTTAGCGGGGAAAGTGAGGGAAGAATTTCGGAGAAAGAATATTACCCGAACTCTGCGATTAAGAGGCAAGCGGTTGCCATTCCTTAATTTGCTGAAGTTTAATATAATTCCTCATCTGCAGTAGTGGTTTCCCTTCGGGTTTTCCACGGACAATTTGTCAAAAATATTGTGTTCATTATTGTGAATGTTTTCTTCTCTATTCTTGTGAGTTTTTATTGGTGAAGTTGCAGTTGTGTTATTCTTCGATATTTGCTGAGAATTAATTTTCCAGAGTCAAATAATCTATGTATTAGATAGGAGATTAATAATCAGTAACTGCAATAGAATTTTCACACTTGGTTCGTAATAGAATGTGAGATGGGACGTTTAATTTTGCGACTGCGATCACATGGAGGGGCTAGTCGGGTATTGAGCGCAAAGAAGACGACAGAATATGGTCAGGTGAAGCTATGGCCAGGTAAGCCGCGAGCATCTGGTTTTGACCATTGAAATTAGCGATGAGTGTGTAAGAAATATAGACTAGCAATCCCTTAACCCCCCAACCGGCTAGGAGGAAAGTAGAGGGGCCGCGGGCTAAACTCATCGAATGATAGTGATGATGATGGTAGAGGGGCCGCGGGCTAAATTAGCGAAGGTAGCATATCCGGATTTTCAAATCTCGACTCGTGAGAAGCAATAGATCCACAGGTAACAATGGGTAAAGGTCGCAGGAGAAGCATGGGTAAAAGTGAAGCTAGCGATAAACTCTGTAGAGGTAACAATTGTAGCTTAAGTACTACGGCTGGACTTAACCATCACCGCTGACTGTTTAGGTGGCCGGTGTGGGGCCATGCAGTCCGTTGCTTTCACTTTCCCGTTCTCCTAAATAGTCCCGTAAACCGTAGCAGTTAGTCGTGCGATTCCCGCGCATAAGCCAAGCTGTAAAACCAAATTCAAATCACCGTTTCGCGCTCAAGAATTTTGAATGGATAAAAGAAACAGATTGCCTCGTGGTGAATATAGTTTACGCCGAAGGCGTATCCTACTATGAAATGAGCGAAACTGATTTTTACGCCCTACGGTTGAGGTCATCCTAGAGACTATTGTAATCATCGCAGCCATTGAGCACAGTCGTGTGTATTTTCTTCCTTTTATTACACATTGAATCCTCTATCTACCGCTACCAAGCATCTAATATGATGCAAGACGATTCAGATACCCGTGTCCATAGATCGTCCTCGCTATTTTTCATCACCATTATTTGCATCTCGATGGCAATTCCTTCTTCTCGTCTATTCCTACTTTGCATTGATTGCCATCCGAAATGAATGAACAAGAATGATCTATACGTTTTCACTGTTATTTGAAAATTCGTGCTTTGCATTGATTGCCATCCAAAAAAATCATACCTAACGTCAACCTCCAGCTGGTTATGTGGAATCCAGTTTTACTACACCTATGAATCATACCTAACGTGTCTTCTAAGGATGGTAGGTTCCATGGATAAGCTTACTAATAAGTTAGGTAGACATTAAGTGCAAAATATAGATTTAGAGAATGTCTTTTCAGTAGCGAGGATGCTAGCAAAGGTTGCGGAATTTCGCTTTAAACCAGACAGTTGCATTTGCTTGAAAATTTCTAAATCCTTTTCAACAAATCCATTTTGTGCATATCTTGCAATCATTACAGGCCACGAGACCTATCTCTTTGAGGCATCTTGTCAAACACCATGGCAGTTGCAACTACAACATCTAAAAAATTTTCTTTATCCTTCATGCTTTGATGGATGTCCATACCCTGTTCCAAAGACCCCATTTTTGCACAGGGAGGAAGAATTTGAAAAAACTCCTCCTTCCATGATGCTTTGATGGGTGTCCATACCCTGTTCCAAAGCTCCCATTTTGGCACAAGCAACGAGGACAATTGACAAAGTTTCAGAGAAATTCTTATAGTGCGTAGAGGTGGCGTTGTTACCTGTAGAAGCGCCTGTGAGTTCGTCTTCTGTGGAGTCTCAGATATGAATGTTGAGGAGAGTGTCATTTAGAACGCTGGTTTTTCTATTTACGTCTTCAATTGCCAATTCAATAGCAGTCCTCGCTATTTTGCTAGTAGTTGTGGAGCGGCGACGAGGCGGGCACAACAGGAGTGCAGGGATTTTCACAGGTAGTGTAAGCGGTGCATACTACTGAGGGCGGAGGAGGAGTAGACCACCTGCACAGTCACCACATTACCCACAAGAATTTATGATAAAAGATTTAGGTGAAAAGCGGTGAAGCATCAAAAACAGTAAAAAGCGGTGAAGAAATATCAACGACGGGCAGACTTTCAATCATCTCCAGTAAAAAGTGAACCGTGAATTTTTAAATTTAGCTCGCTCTATTTCATATTAGATACGCCGAACAAAGTCCCTGCCATTAAAATATCACTGGCAATTATACCACCAATCATTAGGTTGATGATTATCCATATTTTCCTTTCCTTAACATATTGTTTACATAATCCAAATGTTTGGTTTGGAGAATCACCTTCCCTTTACACCCATTGAATTATTGGGGTGCCATAGTGATATAACCATATATTTCTTGGGTTCTTTTAATTGGGAATTGGCAAATTCTGAACTTGTAATAATAGTTCATAAGAATTTGACAAAGACAGTAGAATAGAACTTTACAGCCTGTTGAAGGCTAGCTATGGCAGGACATGACTATGAGAGTTGAAACTTTTCTTGGCCAGTGTACAATATCTCTATTTGTTCTCTGGTAGATTCCCCAAACATAACAGAGCTGCTCTCTAAGAAGTGAGGCAATAAGAGAGGAGCTATTTTTAATGGATACTGTTACATATTGAGTGGGTGCTCTCATTTTCTCTATTATGGAAGGTAAAAGGTAAAACCTAATGTAAAGGCCCCTTTCATCCATAGCCATGTACTAGAGACTCCTGCCACTCCCCATCACTGACTGCAAGCCTGCAAGGTGTGGCTAAAATTACCGGTGAATTACCAAACAAGGTCACGTTTGCATTCATGCAATTGGAAGCAACATGGAGGTAGCAACTATCAACAACACCCAAAAGAAATTAGATTGGGACTTCTGGTTTAACAGACTTTGGAATTGCAAAGGATATTACCTACAGGAGATTTTAAGGGGTGGAAGAAATTTACTACTATTTGTATGAGGAGACTTTAATGCCAAGATCTCTGATGTCTATGGTTCTACAGGAGATTTTAAGTGGTGGAAGAAATTTACTACTATTTCCTCTTCACCACACTCTCCATATTTGATATGCATGCAAAACATGAAACATAGTCAAGGCACTTGGACAGTTATCTATTCCCATGCATCTGTGTGAATGTAGACTAAACAAGTAAGCAAGAGAGTTAAACATGGACTGTTTGCAAAACTCAAGAAACCACACCTACCAAAAATGCATTTTCCTTTTCTGTGCCCTACATTTTACAAGGGTATAATGAAAATGTCTTAATGTTAATCTTGTTCTAATGAAAATGTCTTGTTGGTAATCTCGTTTCAAAAAAGAAAATAAAACCCCCAACTGCCAAAAATGTTGCTAACGTGGCATATTAATATCTAATAAAATGTTGATAGATGTTTGGCCTTAATGTCAGCCTTAACAGTGCCTTATCTCATCTTGCTGGAAAAATGTTGCTAGCTTGCCATATTAATATTAGACATTCAAATCATTGTTTTCATCTACTTAAGAACAGTGCGATTTTGTGATTTGACAGAAGTGGCATGATTTTGGGACAAAATTACTTTATTATTTTTATTCTCTTCTTAATCTACTTTCCCCATGAAAACATAAGTGTTTTACTTAGGTTGCATGGATATTTATCTTTTTGTTCAAATTTCCTATTTTAAAGAATGTCTTTTGTCATAGCTATGATGGTGGATAGATCATTTGTAATATAGGTATGTTGTACAACAAAAACTGTTTGGATGTTACTGATAAACTGTGGTTCAGTTTGAGATTCAAATTCACAATTTATCCTACTTGTAAATTATTAATATCAATACTGTGCACTAATTACTCTCTTAATCTCCTCAGCCTCTCTAAGTTTCTTCTCAAGTCCACTTCATGAATTACTCCTCCTATTCTCATCCCTTAGAATAATACCAAAATAGCTACTTCTCTATAGAGTCTGCCATGAAAGCCACACATCATAATCTTTCTTCACTTCTTCAAGAACAAATTGGTTATGACCTTGAATACTCCACCCACTACCATACCATGAAAAATAGTTCACTAGTGCCATGAACAAGGAAATACAGAGATAGGGATCAATTCAAGCATCTCAAAAATATTAACCAGGTTAGCAGTCAAATGTACACCATAAATAAATAAGAAAGATATATGTTTTTTAGTTGATTCTTGGAACACTAGTGAGTGCTCCCGTTCTTTCTTAATTTGGGATTTAGATGACAAAAGTAGCAACATAAGCATTTGAACTACTTTTCTTTCCAGTTTTTTATATTTTTGTATTAAGCAAAACAAAACATTAGAGAAGACTGATAGAGTCAAAGACTGGTAGATACATAGAGCAGTTGGTGAAGAACAGACAAACACAGCTGTATAACTGCAAAAGTATCAGTGACCATCAATGATAAATACAAGTATAGCTCTTACAAATTAGTTAGAGCAATAGTAAAATTGAGATATTAGAATAGAGAAGATTTACTTTTGATTTTAAAATACAAATTGGATAAGAAAATTTAGACAATATATTGTTTATAGTCTATAAAGTTTAATTTTAAAAATAGTTAATTAGAAGGTGCACTATTGAAAATGAGAATGACATTTTCTATACTTGCATCAAGATTTATGAAGATTAATTACTCTATGCTCAATCTATTTGTGTGTTTTTAAAAATGATATAAAAATAAACGTTGTTGAAATGATATTTTTTTGCAATTACACTTTTATCCTTTATATGCATGCAAGATATTACTTTTGATTTTTTTTTGACAAACCAAATAATTCAAGTTTATATTTAAATGATGGGTTCAAAGATCAAAACAATAAGAATTGTTGTCTCTTTTTAATTTAGAAAATTTATGATTACATATTTAAACATTCTCTATTGTCTACATCTAAATAAAAAATATCATAGAAATGAAACCAAGAAAGTTTCCTACTAACTAGTTCCTATTTAAAATATGAATTGGGTAAGAAAACTTAGGCAATATATTGTTTATCTCCATACCCTCTCCAACATCTCCATCTCCATCTCCATCTTTGTCCCTCCCACTCTCTCTCTCTCTCTCTCTCTCTGACCCCCTCCATTTCTCCCTATCTCCCTCTTCTCTCCCTTTCTCTCTATTGGAAACATA
This sequence comes from Sequoia sempervirens, assembly GCA_007258455.2. Lineage (NCBI taxonomy): Eukaryota > Viridiplantae > Streptophyta > Pinopsida > Cupressales > Cupressaceae > Sequoia > Sequoia sempervirens. The sequence goes on along the minus strand of VDFB02086081.1, from coordinate 14,321,498 downwards.
ACATGGGCCTATTGGTAATGGAGCCTAATTATTTCTTTGATACATAGAGGTTTTGATTTTGTCTTGTTTGGAACCTTGTAAGTGGGATTTGAAGCAATCACTTCTCCATTGAGAACAATCAACGAACTCATTTGACCCCATAAACCACATCAATGTATGCAAAAAAAACTAGATAATTATTTTTCCCTAATTTACCTAACACACCTCTTTGGCGTACCCATTGCACTAAGAATAGGTTTGGTATTTTAATTTAAATATATATTTTTAGTTAATTTTCATTTTAATAATAATAAATAGCTTTCTATAAAGATATATAATGCTTAATTTTATATCTTTTGTCCTTTTTATTTATTTAATTTATATCTTCTTTTTTTGATAGCTCTTTTTCAAACTATAAATGTACATTTTCTACACATATTCTATATATTATGAATTGAATTTGTACATTTTTATGCAAATGTAATCCATTATTGTATTTAACATAATGACATTAGTTAACATTAAGTGGTTTTTTAGAATTTACTACATCCAGGAATGGCACTCCCCAGTCAGCATATCGATATAATTGAAATATCAGATAGTGACAGCTCCCCTGAAATTCCAATTGGTTCACCTCTTTCAACCAATGGGGACAGATCTTTAGCAAATGTTGTGGATCTATCTAATGAAATCCACGTCAATTGTTTTGACAATTTGAACACAATTCAAACAATTGTCAAAAATGTACATATTGTCAATGCCTTCGAAGTTCAAGCAATGGAAGCGACACTTCAAGAGTTCCATGAAATGTGTGACAAACTTGCATCATTTTGTACTTTTTTGAGAGAGATGCATGCTAATGAGGTTTACGAAATGGGTGGTGCTCCGTACATAAAACGTGCCTTCCAAGACTATATAGATTGTGCATGAAAAACTTGCACTCTTCAAATATGTATATAGATCACTTTTGTAATGCATGTACAAGTATTCAAAACTATGACTAGTGTCCTACCTTTTTGCATGAAGCTCCTACAATAGGCCTTACTTTCCTAGTGAAATGAACAAGGTTGTGTTCTTCGTAGTAAAAATACATTCCTTAAGTTCTTGAAAGTTTGTTTACTATGTAAATTAGATACAATATTTAATAGAATCTATGTCATCTAATAACCATAGATACATCATTTTTTGTCCATGATGTAGTACATATGTAATAGTATTCATACTTATCTCTCATGATTTGGCATGTACACTTTATTAATTTTTACTTTAATATATGATATAAAAGACCACAATTGTAACACTCCTTAAGTGTTACTTTCCTAATGCAACGAACAAGGCTATGTTCCTCGTAGTAAAAATACATTCCTTAAGTTCCTAAAAGATTGTTTATTATGTAAATCAGATACTATATTTAATAGAATCTATGTCATCTAATAACCATAAATAAATTATTTTTTGTACATGATGTAATTCATATGCAATAGTAGTCATTGTTTTCTCTCATGGTTTGGCATTTACAATTTATTACATTTTATTACAGTGTATGACATAAATACCACATTTGTAACATTCTTAAATTGTCTACCCATAATTGTTACTATAAAGTACAAAACAAGATATAAACAAACTATGTTTTCCTTTGAAGATTTCAAATGTTTATCAAATATATTAACTTTGTATTCCAATTTCATATAAAAAAATTTACACTACTTATTTACTCCAAACTTGAAGCCTTTGCAATTTTAGAATATCATTTTTATTTGCATACAAAATGGCACTTATTTTGGACTGATTTTATCAAGTTCTTTGTTATCCACTTTGCTTATGCTCACCACATTTTGTACTCCTTATATCCACTGGAACAATTATATTTCAAATATTCCAATTTGATCCTTTATGTAAAAGCAATTCCATTTCATTTTTCCAATGTCTTGTTTTAATACGTTACAAACAAAGTCTTGTGTTACAACTAATATGATACAAATATGCACCAAGTTATGATACAAATTATGAATGTAATGATGACTAAATTTGATCCTTTATGTAAAATCAATTCCATTACTTTTTTCAAATGTCTTCTTTTAATCGATTGCATCAAATTATTTCCATTCCTACTTTTTCATAAAAATCATAAATTATTATCTATTCCAGCCAAAAATTCGGCGTACCCAATTGCACACAAGAAGTGCAATCGCTAGTTATAGCAGCAAACAAAAGGAAAAGTATGTGAGTTGTTGGCCCAAGTGTTTGAAAGAAATCTGGTCTCATGGAATGCATGATATACGCAAAGTGGATTTGTTGAAAAGGCTTTAGGAACTTTCAAGCAAATGCAATTGGCAGGTGTAAAGCCAAACTTTGCAACCATTTTTAGCAGCGTCCATGCTTATGTCAAAATGGGATTTTGTTAAGAGGGTATGGAATCCGTCAAAGGAGGATGGGATGTTGGAGTAATAATTTCTCCCACCTAACAAATGTTCTAGTGATCTCTACAACCTATTCACCTTCTCGAGATTTCTTGCAAAGTCATTTTCACCTAACCGATAAGAAACAGGTGAAAATATTAAATGCAAACAACATTGGATGAATGTTCTAGAGTTCTCTCAATGTCAGTTCCTACTGTCTGGAACCTTCTTTCATTTTCCATACTCTCTATAAAAGAGGATCGATGTAAAGATTTTTGTAATCAAGTAATAAAATCAAATGTGTGTGCTGCAACAACGATTGGGCTATTAGCTGAGTTTGTGTTTTTCATCATGGTATCAGAGCCCTTCAAATCTTGGGTTGTGAGTGGCTTGTGTCAGCAATGTAGGATGTGAATGAAGGGTGAAGCTGTTCTAAGCCTCCAAAGATCTTTCAAGATTCGTAGAAGATGCATATGAAGATGTAGAAGCATGCTCTTAGGTTTATCTTTCTCATGTTTATCACTGTGTTTTATATGTGTCTCTGTGTCTTTTCCAATCTGTGTTTTATGTGTATGGAGTTGCAATGAAGATAGTTGAAGCTGGAGTCACCATTGTTAAATCAATACAAGTGTGTTTCGTTTGAGGAGAGAGATCCCTAAAAGAGCTGATAGGTGGAAGTCACCAAAAAGAAGTGCAAAAATTTAAGAGGACAACGTAGTCCATCATCCAAGAAGTGTGAAAGAAGATAGTCACTATCAAAGGAGAAAAGCACCAGATTAAAAGTGAGTGATCGTTGTTTGTTGGCAAGAGGGAGATCGCTGTGTCTACAGAGAGAAGAAGCTGCTAAATTGTTCAGGGATGCCACAGAGTAATTTCTTGTTTTATGATTTGAATCTGTTTAATGTCCCAATGCAACAAATTTGTTAGAAAATGTTCTATTTAATGAATATTTTGAAACGTGAATTGGTAGTGCTATTATGGATAGAGGAAAATATGATTTTTTGGCTAAATAAAAAATGGTTGTGTCTGAGTAATTGCTAGTAGTGCTGTTTGGACAGAAGACAAATATTTTTTTGAGATAAATAAAATTGATTGTCTCTGATAAGATTTGTACCTGAAAAGTTATCATTTTGTGAACTATAAATTGGCCATATAGCTGCAGAAAGGAAGGAGCAAGAAGATTTTTGGTGGAGTGTTAGCATTGAGGTTATCGGGAAGAAATTAGAATCAAAATAAAAACAAGGTGAGTCAAATTATTTGAATCGATGGGAAAACTTGGTAAAAGAGTGTTAAAAGAAAATGAAAGTTTAATTTGTGAAAATGACTTTTTAAAGGAAAAAATTAGTGAACTCTTGAAAGCTTTGTGTCAAGTTGAGGAGGAATTGCTAGATGTTAAGAAACAAAATTCCGAATTGTTAAAAGATTTAGACAAGATCTTAATTGAGAACAGTGAACAATTAATAAAAAATTGTGATCTTGAAAATGAATTAGAAAAAGTTAAAAGAGAGAATGAAGTGCTAGAAGAAAAACTAATTCTTTTTGATGAGGGTAAGAAAAAGAATGAAGAGTTAGAAGAAAAATTGAAAATGTATGATGAGGTTAAGAAGAAATATGAAGGATTAGAAGTAAAGTTAAATTTGCTAGAAAAGGAAAATGAATGTCTAAAGTTAAAACCACAAGTTTGTGATGCTTTGTGTAATACTAAGGATTTGTGTAATGAATCAAATGATTTGTGTAAGATCGCTAAAGATATTTTTGATAAAGAATGTAAAGATGAAGATAAAAGTGTGTTTGAATCTACAAATCTTGTAATATGTGATGAGAAAAGTTGTAATGAAAACAATGTTGGATTAAAATAATGAAGAAAATGGGTTATAAAGGTAAAGGATTGGGCAAGAATGAGCAAGGAATCAAAAAACCGATTGAATCAGTTATGAGGCCAAAATTTGAAGGTCTTGGATATATTGCAGGGATAGGAAATGACACAAATACAAACAAATTTGTTCAAGAAAAGCAATATGTGCACTGTTCACATTGTAACAAAAAAGGTCATACAAAGGAAAAATGTTGGGATTTACATCCTTGCAGTATATGTGGATTAAAGAATCATTGTGAGAAAATGTGTTTGAACAAAGATTGGAAGCATGAATCAATGGAAAGATACATGAAAATGGATTGTGGATGGGTCTATGGACCAAGTTGGAAGAAGATCACAGGTATGATCAAAAGATTGTTCAAGTATAGGAGTTCATGTGTCATCAAAGATAGAAAACAAGAAAAGTTTGATCATTGTGTTGTAACACATTATCCAAACAGTGAGTGTACTTTTGGATTGAATTTTTAATAATTTAAAAAAAAATAGTTTGAACATTTGAGAAAAGTGAGATAACTTGATTATAGTTTTCAAAAAGGGTGCATCTAAGATTTAGGTGATCTGAAAATCAAATGGAAGTGAAGGTGCATGAAGACCCCAAGTTTGATTGAGAACAGGATGAAACTAAAATTCTTGTGCAACAAAGTGTAGTAGCATGAAGGAAATTACTTCCAAAAAGGAAGAAATTAGATTGCAAATCAGAAGATCAATGAGCGAGCAAGGAATTTGCAAATAAGGAATTTCAAAAAAAAAGTTGAATGTTTGATGGTCATCACTAAAAAAGTGATTGTAAATGGGTACCTAACAAGGCTTTAGGCCGGGACCCATCCTTCTGAAAAATGATTTAGTGAGTCTACAAATTTGGAAGACAAAATTGAAAATGATAAAAGTATGTGGTCGAAATTAAGGGGAGGTGTTGGAGTAATAATTTCTCCCACCTAACAAATGTTCTAGTGATCTCTACAACCTACGCACCTTCTCGAGATTTATTGCAAAGTCATTTTCACCTAACCAATAAGAAACAGGTGAAAATATTAAATGCAAACAACAGTGGATGAATGTTCTAGAGTTCTCCCTATGCCGGTTCCTACTGTCTGGAACCTTCTTTCATTTTCCATACTCCTCTATAAAAGAGGATCGATGTAAAGCTTTTTGTAATCAAGTAATAAAATCAAATGTGTGTGCTGCAGCAACGATTGGGCTATTAGCTGAGTTTGTGTTTTTCATCATGGGAATTTCGTTGAGTGTGGAAGCATAGAAAAGGGGCGTGAACTATTTGATAGAATACTTAAATATTTTTTCATATCAATGAAGCTTATATCTCTGGTTATAATGGTGGAGAGTCAAATTCTGTAACAATTGAAATTTGTTGCAATTTGTAATATTTCATTTTTCATTTTTATTGGTTTAATTTTGGGGTGCAATTCCATTTGCTAGTTATTTTAAAATCAACTATATATTGTTCTTATTTTCATTATTTTAATATATGATATGATATGATCTGAATACTGTTGCTCTTTGATCTGATCCTTATACTGCTGCTCTTTGCTTTTTCTAGCTTTCTAACTAGACTATTGTCTCAGGGGCATATGAGAAGAGGGTGAGGTTTCCAATGCTGTTTTTTTTTAAATTATTATTATAATAATTTAAATTCAAGAACTTATAAAATCTTGTATTGTGTTGTGTATTTTAGAATGTTATTTATAATTAGAATTATAGCTTTGTGAATTTGAGTTTATATCAAAGACATCAATTTCAAATTGTTGTTTTTAGTAGGGAATTTATTTTTAAGGATTTTGCATAGTATCAAGGAGAGTAAGATATGTCTAATATGATATCTATTCTTTGGTATTAGAATTCAAAATCATTTTATTTATATCTAAGATGGGTTTACCATGAATCTTGATAGACATGTTGCCCTCTATTTTAGGGTTATAATATTTTTAATTACTTTTCTTATTTATTTGATTGGTCAACAAGAGTTTTATTTTAGTAATCATGATCTTATAATGCAATAGTCAACTAGATGTCAAAGAGAGAAAGAGATCTAGTATTAGAGAATGGTATGCAAATAAAAAATTTCTTGAGAAAATGGTAAATGCTCCACCATGTTTGGTGGTCATGGGATAACATGATGCATGAGGTGGTAAGTTTTCATGAGATTATGATCCATGTGGTCACGGTGATGAGTCTCTATGTAACACATAACACTACCAAAAATCTCAACATAGGAATGTGGTTGCTAATATATTGTTGCTACAATTGGTTGTATCTATAAATGCAATTAATTATACGAGAAGGAAAAATAGTATATGAAATGTAAATGTAAACTATAAGTATGTACGAAAATCATGTAAAGTAATAATTTTATAAATGTATATTATTATAAGAAAGTATAACATGATAAAATATACAAATTATATGTGGGTTAGAAGTAAATGTCAAGGTATAGAGGATATTAGGAAAGGCCCATGCCCCCAAGGTGGTAGGATGAGCACACAATGGGTAAGGGGACACAAGAGGTATTTAGTGGTAATCGTGAGTATGGGTACTAGGAAAAAATAATATGGAGGAAGGCATGATATCCCTGATGATAATGATGGCACTAAGAGTGATGTAAGTATGAAGTGTTAAAGGGAAGACATAATATCCTTGATATTAATGTATGTCAATGTATATATGCTATAGTGGTGCTCACATATCATTGTATGAACTTGATATATTCCACCTTAACATCAATATGGTCATGGTTCTTATCTTCATCAACTAGGTCATTGTCATGTTGCAACAAAATTCATAAAATTTCTCTTTAAATATCTATCAATTTTTTTCTCTTCTTTGCTTTCCTTTTCAATTGCTTGTGTTTCTTCATGGTATTTATTTGTGCTAGATGGTAAAAATTTACCAATATGTGTAACATTAGGCACTTCTTTTCTTAGCCATTCTTGTTTCTTTACTTGTCATATAAACATATAGTGTATGCATAATTTTATGAATACAATGAATTAGTAAATAAATTCATAAATGCATACAATGTTATACATGTATAAAACAAATATGTATTCACAATAAATATATATGAACACACAATACATCATATGTTGGTAAAACAAAAATATGTGTACAAGAAAGCCATATAGGCATACATTGTTAGATATTGGAAAAACAAAAAATTATGTACAAGAAAGCCATAGTGGCATACAAAAAATCCATAATATAGTTAGTCCTATGTATTGGGATGGAAGAATCAATGACTCTTTGTATGTCAAGAAGATGGAGAGGTGGTTGATATTTGTTTCTTTCAAACCTGCTAACTTGATCTCATTTTTAATTTTTTTTGGATGTCCACATAATACAATAAAAACATATACACTAATAATATAGAAAAAATGAAATATGTGATGACATATAAGTAAATAGGTACCTACCACAAGATGATAATTCACCCCAATCATTTGTTGCTTCTATTCATCCATCTAAGGGGAAGGTGCACAAATTGGAGTTGTGACCCACTATGACAAGCATCGAGAAATAAATTACTAATAAATATGGGATAAAATAAAAAATATAAAATGAAATTTACTAATCTATCTCATACCTTTGCCAAAGGTATTAAAGTAAAAACTACTGCAACAATGACCACCTCTATTATGCCATAAATATTCAAGATTTTGAACTAATGTCATCAATTAAAAATAAAGCAATGTTGTTTTACCAAAATATACCTAACATTATTTACAAACATAAAACATTATTTACAAACATAAAACATTATTTACAAACATAATGATTGAAAATAGTAAAACTTATCTCAATGAAACTTGTTGTCTGACCACTACCACTGAGTCCTAATGTTCATCATCAATTATTTAGATTCATTTTCATTCATAATAGAAATATAATAAATTACATAACATAATTAAAAATTATTTATTGATCAATGTCAAATGTGTTATCCAAAAATTCATGTGTGAACACCATATCATCGATGTCCTACTCTTAGCATCATGCATCCTAAGTATCCTTGGACCCATAATCATAGATATATCCATAGTTGTAGCCAATGTGAGGTGTTTTTCAATACTTCAAAGCCTCAACCTCATCAGCTTGTACAAAATTCATGCCATGTTGTAACAAGGTTTGTGTGAGGGAGATGATGGACTGTAAAGTCTCCATATCAACAGTCTCCTTCACAATGGAATGGATTGTGACATACTAAATATCTGACCTAGCTAGGGGTCTCTATGCCTAGTCTTGGGAATGATGTTCCCTCTCTCTATCATATTAAGAGAATTTGCCTCTACCTTAGAATTAAAGCATATCAAAATAATCTAGCCTCAAAAAATACCACATGGGACCTTGTTATTGTCCCATAGAGGATGGTAAAAAACTATCTACCACTTTCTAAAAAATCGTCCCTTATTCCTTGATTTGGCACCAATGAATAGGGAATCTCTTGCAATTTACGTGCATGGATGCATTGGTTCTTGGATCAATGAACACTGCAAACAAGTCAAATTTTAATTTTTTCTCTTTCACTTGTTGGTATGATAATTTTGTGGAATAAAATTATAATGTATCCTCCCTTTTATTGGACTACATGTTTCTTTAGTCACTCACATTTAATCTATAAATTATATGAAAAATAATATAATCCACTAAGGTGGCGAGGGTTGTTCAATGTAAACTAGTTGCATTTGGATTTTCCAATCTATCAACCAATGGTTGGAGTTCCCCTTTGCTGTTTTCAATTTCACCTATTAAGCTATCTTATGTTTGAGGAGGATGGAAAGGAATAGAAGGAGGAATTTATTAAGTGTTTAGTCATGACCGCTCTTCACTAGGGTTTTCATTGAATTTGGTGAAATATGGTACATGAAGTATTTTCAATTCTTAAAAAGTATAGAGTATTGAATCAAAAAAATTACAAAATTTATATTCATTTCAATTTACATAACTAAAAACCTTAAAAAATTACCTCCTCAAGCTTGTGTACATCATGGAAACATTGTGTGCTAAAAAATGCACTCACATTTGGTTTTTGGAGAGAAAGGAGGTTGGTCTCAAATGAGCTTAGCCTCTAATTTTTTTTCAATTTTTATCATAGAAGAAACACAATTGTGTTATGTCTTGGATGAACTAAAAAGTGGTTGTAGCCACCTTTCAGTTCCCCAACTTTGTGCATGTTCCCCTATCAATGTTCTTGAATTTGGTTGCATTAAGATCGACATATATCTTACTATAGATAGTCACACTTTATTTCAATATTTGGTGCTAGAGCCACACTTGGATTGATTAGGGAGAGGGACATACCTCTTTTAAACTTTTTGATTGATTTGTTTGCTATTTTGGAAGTGTGTTGTTATTTTCTAGTAGTTTCAAGTTCTAAGTGATAGAGATAATGGAAAGTTCATCTCAATTGAAGATAGTAAATTTGAATGGCATAGGTTTTGAACTTTGAAAGATAAAGATGGTCGATCTCTTGGAGGAAAGAGATCAATGGATTTTCGTAAGGATAGACCAAATTGAAAAAGAAGTGGGATGAAGAATGATAAAAAATTGATACAAAATATGTAGCACCCTATGATTATGTTTATATGAATATATTTTATTAAATGTTCCTAATTAAACTATTACTCATAAATTATATAATAGAATAGGAGAGAGATATCAAACTAAGAGTCTCTTTAATAAGTTGTTTATAAGAAAAAATTGTGTTCTATCAAAATTGAGGATGGGAAGTTCTCAATTGTAGGACCTAAACTCTTTTAATCTAATCTTGAATCAGTTATAGCCAATAGGTGTGAAGATAGATCAAAAGGATAAATTCATTTCATTATTATGTTATTTCAAAAGTCTTGGAATAATATAATCCTTGTAATTAGTTATTTTATAGATGATATGAAGTTGGATGCCCTTAAATTTTTATTGTCCTCTTAAAGGAAATGAGGAGAGGACTTCAAAGAGTCTAAAGATGTATTGTATGTGTGAGGTATATCCAATGAGAGAGGTCAGAACAAGAAGGGTGATACCTGGATAAATAAAAGGATCATTCTAATTCTAAGGGAAGGTCTAAACCACTAGATAAGAGTAGATTAAGGTGTTGGAAATACAAAAAATGGGGGCATATCAAAAGGGAATGTAGGAATAAGAAGAAAAATAATGATGATTCCTTTATCAATAAATCTTCTAATGGCAAGGCTATTAAATCTTTTATTATATTTGCTAACATGGCTTTTGATGAATTTTGGTTGATATTGTAGTGTAGGAAAATGTATCCCTTTACATTTCCACACTTTTTTGGGCCCTCCTTGCTAAAATTTGGCTTCATTATGCCTTATTTGGTCCTTTTTGCATCCACAAGCCTTATTAAATGCATTTTTTGAGGATAATCCCAACATTTAACAAATGACAAATCATAATTCATTTTTTTGGGTTATGTGTTCCGGATCTAGTGATCTGGGACTCATACGACACCTTGGGCGTATGTTTCCCACCTAGGTCTCAGGGCCTAATCTTAAATGTGGCATTAAACAAGGCGCTTTTTAGAGTTCGTGTCCCATGTTTAAGAAACTAGGACTCATACACCCAAGGTGGCATATGAGTCCCACTTTAACCAAGACCTATTTTAAATCAAATTCTTGGGGGGATTTTATTCTCCTAGATCTGATGTCAGCTTGTAGTGTTGTAATTTCAAAAAAATTGGCATAAACAAGTATAAATACAAGGTTATTTTACATATTTTCTCCTAGCAATTTTTGAGATCAAGCATTACAACAAGTTTATGATCAAGAGAGCATTCAAGAGATGATTAGCAAGCACTTTGGAGCTACATTCAAGATCCAAGCATCATGTCAAAGTCTTCATGTGCATCATGTGTATCTTTGAGCTAACATTTGTGATATATGTTTTTTATGATTCAAGCAAGCATTCAAGTCAAGATCCATAGAATTCAATCAAGAGTCAAGATCCACATCCATTGGAGTAATTTCACACAAGATTACAACCTTTATTCCAAGGGTTTGGTGAGTTGCAACATTAAATTTTTTCATTCATCATTCCTTCATGCTATTTCATTTCATTTCAAGGTTTAATTACCAAAACGAGGTTTGACTAAGGCAAACCCCTATTCCCTAACAAAACAACATTTTTCTCTCTTCATGTGTGATTACAGATCTAGGTGATTTGGAGCTTGAAGATCATTTGAAGACAAAGTTGCAAGATTGAAGAAAGTTGTCAAAGTTATCATCTTCACATAAACTCACCTACAGGCCAAAATTTAGACTTTTGAACTTGGAGATCGGATAAGACAAAAGCTACAGAAGATCACTAGAGGCTACAAAAGTTTCAGTCAAACCCTAATACTGGGACTAAATGGTCACCTTGGTCATATGATTCGGGTAGTATACCCCTTTTCAGCAGTTTTCTATAGATCTTGATTTGCCAGCAATAGATTCCAAATTCAACCCAAAAACCTAAACTGGGACTAAATTTCCCAATCTAGTGTATGAGCCCCAGTACGCTTCAAGAACAAAAAATTTTAGAGTAATTAGATCTTGTTTAGATATCTCCTACCCTCTGAGTACTTTTTTGTTTATCTCTATTTAGTTATATGCTTTCATATTTCAAGTTTCTAGGGTTTAGTGCATTAGGGTTTGCATTTCTCCTTTGAAGCTTCATTTTAATGGTGAACCGCCATTTTAATCACACCTAAGGAAACCTTGTAGCAACCCCTTCCCTCAATTGAGTCACTTGGTTGAGGGATCTCTAGGGTTTCCTAATGAACTAAGAGTGAAATAGGTTCCCTAATTGTTCCATCTCCTAAAAGGTGGAACCCCTATTTCCTTTGGTTCAGATATATTTAGGATAATTCTAACACATGGATCCTCACAAGGCGTGGTTTACAACATATACAACCTATGATGCTAGGAACACTCTCTCAAGGATAACAACACAAAATATTGTGGGATAAGGGGAGGTAAGATTAATTTTCAATGATGGAAGGGTTAAAACCATCACAAATGTAATATATATCCCTATTTGATCTAGGAACTTGATTTTTGTATTAAAAATGAATGATTTTGGGGTGCATATTACTTTGAGAGGAGTGGTTGAATATTGAGTAGAGGGAATTTGGTGTTGGATAGGGGCGCTCAGTCAGGCACCCTATTTAGGCTAGAAGCATCTACTTTCTATAAATCTACAAATATAATTAATAACTTTTTTTATTTTTTTAATTATGACAGGATATGATAGTTCACATTAGCAAGATGGGTCATAAAACCATCATTAAAAAATTATGGTCAATAGTATCTTATTCTATTAAATTTAATTCTTATGAACACTATGCACATATGATAAATAGTATTGGATTTCATTTAAATCTAATAGTATTAGAGATAAAAAATTCTAGAGGTTATTCATAGTGATGTATTTGGTCTTGTGGATGTGTGTTTGATAAGAAAATATCACTACTGTGTTTTATTTATTGATGATTTCTCTAAATACACATGGATTTACTTTCTGGAGCATAAGTATTTTTTTGTACTTTTAAAGAGTTTGAATAATTTGTTGAGAAATAGATAGGTGGAAAAGAAATTTTTCTAAGAACGAATACTATGATGAGTTTTACTCTAGATATTTTAATGATTATTGTAGGCATGTAGGGATTATTAGAAAGAAAATAACTCCATATACTCCAAAAAAAAATGAAGTGGTATAAATGATGAACAAGACTTTGATTGATAGAGCCAAAAACATGTTAAGAAGTGAAAATCTTGAAAAAATAAATTAGCCTAAAATTCTACACGCTACTTTTTATCTAATTAATGGGTCTCCCACTTAAGATCTAGTTGGAAAGCACCCTACAAGGTGTGGATAGGTAAGAGAACATTAAATTCACATTTTATATTTTTTGGTATTGAATCATATGTTCATGATGCTAAGGAAAAAATGGTCTAAGATTGATTTTAGGGCTAAAAGGTGTGTTTACATGCATTAGGTGAGAACATAAAGGGTTATAATCTTTGGGATCTTGTAGCATTAATAATATTCTAAGGATGTTATTTTTAGAGAGCTTAGGGAATTTGGAAATGATGAACAACAATAATTTATGGATAGAATGAGGAAGTAGATGGTTTAGATTTGAATTTTGATGAGGAACCACATAAGCCTCTTTGTTCACCTCTTAGAAGGTCCATGAGGTAATTTGTAATCTAGTTGAAAGGTATATTCCTTCGTATTATTGTTGTGTATTTGCATTATAGTGTATTGATAATGAACCTAGATTTGTGAAAGAGACTTTATCTTTTGATGAGCATGAGTCTTAATTAAAGGCCATGAAAGATGAAATTAATACTTTAAACAAATGTGACACATATGATCCAATTGATTTTCTCAAGGGAAGAAAATCCATTGGATGTAAATGGATATTTTAAAATAAGTTTAGATCAATGGTAAGTTGGATTAGTACAAGGCTTGGTTAGTGATAAAAGGTTACTCCTAGGTTGAGGGAGTTGATTTTGATGATATTTTTTCTATTGTGGCTAAACTAACATATAGAATTAGATTATTTTTATCTATTGTTGTTGCTTTTGATTTAGAAGTAGAACAAATGAATGTAACAAAAAAAACTACATGGGGATCTTGATGAGGAAACATTTATGAAATAATTGAACTTCATGGTGAAGGGGCATGGACACTTGGTTTTTAGGTTAAAAAAATATTTGTATGGTTTGAAACAATCACTAAGAATTTGGTATAGAAATTTGATGCTTTTGCATTGGATCATCACTTTAGTAGAAGTGAAGCTTATCACCGTGTTTATTTCCAATTAATTGATGATTGGTTACTAATCATTGTCCTAAATGTTAATATATTATTTATTGGAAATGATAAATACATGAATAGGAAACTTAATAGTTAGTTATTTGGTATATAAAATATATTTTAGATATGGAAATTTATAACTTGATTAAGTTTTAAAATAGAAATTTGTGGTTAAATTGACAGAACCATGTTGACACCATTTTTCAAAGTTTTACCATGTTGGATTACAAGATACTTAGTATTCCCTTTTTTATTAGAACTAGGTTATCTCTAGAGAAAACTCTTAAAATAGATAATAATCTTGAAGAGATGCATAAAATTCCTTATACTAATGTTGTGTGGAGCCTTGTTTATACCATGGTTTGTACGAGACTTGATATTACCATAGCAATGGGAGTTTTGAGTAGGCTAATGTTGAGCTCTAGTAAAGAACACTAGATTTATGTTAAAAGGGTTTTCCTCTATTTATGAAGAACATATAACCATTGCATTTGCTATCATACATTAATGATGTTGAAAAGATGGTTGATTTATAGGTCTGTTGATTTTGATTGGGTTGGCGACCTAGATTGTAGGATGTCCACTCTAATTGGTTGGTGATCTAGATTATAGAAGATGCACTAATAGTCACGTCTTTATACTTTGTTTTGAGTAGTTAGTTGGATGAGGAAATGTCAACTTATAGTCATGTTTTTCACTATAGAATCAAAGTGTATGGATGCAACACATGCTTGTAAGGAGGCCATGTGGTTAGAAAAATTATGTTTTAAGTATTGACTTTCAATGTAAACATTTGAAAATTAGATGTGGTAATAAGAGTGTCATCCATTTGGCTAAACATATCATGCATCATGTTTGCATAAAGACTATTGATGTTCAATATCACTTTGTTCAGGAAATGGGTGTGGGTGGTAATCTCTTGCTATCGAAAGTGGACACCTTAGATAATGTTGTGAATTCACTTACTAAGTCAATGAGCATAGAGAATTTTGGTTGGTGTAGAGAGGTTAGGGGTCTCTCATGTTTGCAAAATTGATTGATCATGTTTCCTGACCATGTCATTACAATGTAAATGTCAAGTGGGAAAATGTTGAAATTAGGTGCAAATCCTAGAAAAATTATGATAGTGTTATTTAATGTTGTTGTTAAATAATTGTTATGTATCCAAGGAACATGGAGAGGGTAGACTTAGATGCACTTCTATGTGGTAAGTAAATTTTTTATTAATTACTTATCCTTGCATGTAATTGTAGTGGTATTTAAGTTGAGAGTTACTTTTAAAAAGGTATTTAAAATCAAGATTGGTATGTGTAAGAAGGTGTAAGATAATTTTATATTACTAGATCTTATGATAGATTTGGTCAATCTTCCCATGGAGTGCTTAGGATTGGGCTCTTGGCCATTTTGGCCATTGTGATAAAATCTATGATGTTTATGATGTAGGAGATAGATGTAAGGTGTATAAGATGGGTTACTATTCAAGGTATGCTGATTATTTTTGTGAGATGTGAGATATCTTATGAGGATTTGGATGATTAGTTTTGGGTGTGTAGTATTGACCACATGTTTTAGAATACCAATCATGGTATCTTGCATTTGTGTCTCCTATATGTTGGTGCCTTGAGATGGTAGTAATATCATGTTGTTTTACAAGTCATTTGAGTACCATTATGCTACCAAATTTAAGAGGGATAAGCTGATGTATTATAAATTTTATTATTAATATAGGCTCGGATCTCTTTGGATGTGGATTTTTTCCAAAATAATTTTCTCTATGTAAATCTTTGGTTATGGTTTGTATATACTTTACAAGTTGATTTCTATTTCCATTTTATGATTTATCATTTCTATTGAGTTTTTTTGCACTAAAATCATCGTATCTCATTGTATAGTTATACTATGTTTCAACAACTTGATCTGTAACATATGATTACTTGATCTCTCAACTCAAAAGTGTATAATAGAAAATAATGCATTCTAAACTATGTAAAATATAATATAATTTTGAATGTGTTACTAAAAAAATTATGTTATACAAACTTATCTACTCTGATAAATTAAATATATTATAAACCATATTTGACATCATATTGAAATAAAAATCACTTTTTATATCATTTAATTAGAATTGGAAAAGAGAATTAGTTGTGATATGTGTAAAGAACTGTATGTATTACATATCTTTTTGAAATGTTCATTTTATAAACAAGTGTAGTGAATTTATTATCTGACTAATATTTAGTAAAACTAGTAAATAGGCTTGAACCAAATCTAAAGCATGACTTTAACCAAAGGTCGAAAGGACGAACTACTTAAGTTTCTTACTATACTTAACATCTAGTTGACTATTGCATTATAAAGATCATGATTACTGAAATAAAACTCTTGTTGACCAATCAAATAAATAAGAAAAGTAATTAAAAATATTATAACCCTAAAATAGAGGGCAACATGTCTATCAAGATTCATGGTAAACCCATCTTCTTAGATATAACAAATGAATTTGAATTCTAATACCAGAAAATAGATATCATACTAGACATATCTTACTCTCCTTGATACTATGCAAAATCCTTAAAAATAAATTCCCCACTAAAAACAACAATTTGAAATTGATGTGTTTGATATAAACTCAAATTCACAAGCTCTAATTCTAATTATAAATAACATTCTAAAATACACAACACAATACAAGTTTGTTTTAAGTTGTTGAATTTAAATTATTATAATAATAATTTACAAAATAACCAGCATTGGAAACCTCACCCTCTTCTCATATGCCCCCGAGACAAGAGTCTAGTTAGAAAGATAGAAAAAGCGAAGAGAAACAGTATATGGATCAGATCAAAGAGCAACAGTATAAGGATCAAATCAAAGAGAACCATTATTTAGATCATCAGATTATATATTAAAATAATCAAAATAAGAACAATACAGTTGATTTTAAAATAACTAGCAAATGGAATTGCACCCCAAAATTAAACCAATAAAAATGAAAATGAAATATTACAAATTGCAACAAATTTCAGCTGTTACAGAATTTGACTCTCCACCATTATAATCAGAGATCTAAGCTTCCTTAATATGAAAAAATATTGAAATATTCTATCAAACAGTTCACTCCCCTTTTCTATGGTTCCACATTTTGCATACATGTCTACCAGGGTAGTTGCAACTACAACATCCGACAAAATTCCCATCCTCCTTTGACGGATTCCATACCCTCTTAACAAAATCCCATTTTGACATAGGCATGGACGCTGCTGAAAATGGTTGCGAAGTTTGGCTTTACACCTGCCAATTGCATTTGCTTGAAAGTTCCTAAAGCCTTTTCAACAAATCCACTTTACGTATATCCTGCATTCCATGAGTCCAGATTTCTTTCAAGCACTTGGTCCAATAGCTCACATGCTTGTCCTTTTGTTTGCTGCTATAACTATATTCACCACGAGGCAATTTGTTTCTTTTATCCATTCAAAATTCTTGAGCGCAAAACAGTGATTTGAATTTGGTTTTGCAGTTTGGCTTATGTGTGGAATCGCATGGCTGACTACTAATTACTACGGTTTACGGAACTATTTATAGGAATAGGAAAAAGAGTTGGTGAAAGCAATGGACTGCATGGGCCCCACACTATCCACCTAAGCGATTAGCACTTAGTGTGTGATGGTTAAGCCCAACCACTAATATATCCAGTCATTGATTTAGTAAAAATATCAACACTAGATCTTATAGAGCCAATATTAGCATCAAAGTAAGTAGTAGAGACAAACCCGAATCTTCGAGACCCATATCGATAGCATGTTGTAGGTCTAGGTAAAGTAGTTGGTGAAGCATATCTAGTTCTAGATAGAGACCCAATATTGGATTCATCATCAATTACGTAGAAATATATAGCCCCACTAGGAGTTGCTTGAGTTGATGAACAAGTTAAACCTGTAGTGTTAGTAGTAGTTTTATTATGTATATAGAGAGGCAACAATGAATCCAAGTGATTTTGGCGACCTTACAGATCTAGATCGATACCTAAGTAATGATCTAGTATGAACCATAAGAAGTAATAACATATCCACCGATGACAGATCTACAATCATCAATAGCAATAGCGACACCAACTTATCCATTTACAAATTTGAATCTAGTAGCTTGACTAGGTGCACTCACAACTTACCTATACCTAGTACAAGTATATCCAATTGGGCAATAGCTTCCCTTCACCTAGTTCCATACTCATCCCTAGATCTAAACCCAACTGCATACCCTTCACATGGTTTCATTAGTTTAAGAAGCACCAATAACAGTAGAAGCAAAGGTAACTATAGCTTATCTAGATGTGCCATTAGCAACACCTATACTAGTAGCTCACTAGGATGGAAACATGAAGCAAATGGGACCAACACCTAAGCTAGTAGAATCAACAAAGGGCAACAACTATCCAGCCTCAAGAATGCACCGAGGCATGGATGCCTTCCTATCATGCATCATCCATCATTGCATTTAATCAAACGTCCCTTCCTATCAGTGTCGTGCATTGTCAAGTCAGAGTCAACCACTGTCACCATCAAACTCCCATCTTGCCCACCGATGGGATTTATATTTAATGCAAATGTCAAACCAATATATATATATATATTTTTGATAAATATATTTTTTATATAAGTAATAATATAATTAACTTTAATTTTTTTTTTAAAAAAAAATAACAATTTATTTTAGTAATTTAAAAAAAAAAATTTATTCACAAAATGATTGTTTATTTTAATAATGGTGATTGTAATATATTAATTATAATTAATTTTTACTAAAATTCTGTGAACAATTAAAGTTAATTATATCATTTTATTATTTTAGTAAAATTTAATTATAATTAATATATTATTTATTTTAGCAAAACAATCACCATTATTAAAACAAGTGTCACGTAGTGGCTAGTACTTGCCTTTATAGTATTTTAGATTTAATTAAAAATAAATGTAAGTTAAATTGTTAATTATAATATTAATATAATCATTTAAAAATGGCACATTAATGTTAATTTTTATTAAAATTATGTAAATAATATATTAATCATTATAATGTAAATTGTAAGATAATGCATGCCTATATTCTAACTTAATGAAATAAAAGATAATTATGTGTATTTATATTAATATTAATAATTATTCATTTTAATTTAATTATATTATTAAAATCAATTAAATATTCAAATTTTAAATATTATAAGGAAATTATAAATATCAAACAAAATAAAAATAAAATCAAATTGATAGTATAATATAATTGCAAGAAAAAAATGATAATTATATAAAGATAAAATTTATGTAATAATTATGTTACATAATAATATGTGTAATATAATATATAAATAACATTTATTGGTTATATAATATAAATTTAATTAATAATTGCTTAAATTATTTTATATTAAATAAAATGTAAATAAAATGAAATGATTATATAATAGAATAAAATAATAATTATTTAAACATTAAATTTATATAATGGCTTTGTTAAATAATAATATGTATAATATAATTTATGTAAAATAATTAATTTTTTTTTATTAATTGTATTATTAATTTTAGTGCAGTGAGAAAAAAGAGTTGCATAATAAGTTGGTTCATAATAAAAACAATATATGAATTTAAATTTATAATTTTTATTATTACTATTATTATTTAATTAATTATAATATAATCTATTGACTATTTTTTAAAATTTATAATTTATAATAAAATATTATTATAATCAAAATAATTAATAAACTCTTTAATAATTAAATTACAATACTAAAAAAACAATTTGTTGTGTTTCACTTTTGTTTATTGTCATAATAACCAATTAAAAATAGGATATTTGTTATTTATTATTATTTTTTTAATTTATTATATTATATACATATAATTTATTATTATTTTTTACACGTAACCCGTTCACATAAAGACTGAGTTGAATGTATATTCTCCATTACTACGCGTTGAGAAAGTCTAACCCTTCATTCATAATATTTTAATGAGTGCCTAATCCAAAGTATAAATAAAATATGTGGCTGTCATTCATTAGTCTTAAATGATGAGGTGTCCTATGCGTGGAGTGGGCAAATAATAATAAAAATTAAATAACGTTCAGTATTTTTTTGGAAATAGTTAAAATAATAGTTTATTTATCTAAAATATAGGCAAAATAATAGTTCACTTATCTAAAAAATAGGCAAAATAATAGTTCATTTCAATTCTTCTAACACACAAAACATAGCCAATCATATTCTAAAAAATAATTTTTATAATTTATAAAATTAAATATTTTACAAGTTTACTTTACAAAATTGAATTTTGCAAGTACTAATAAACAATCATTTTGTGAATAATTAATTTTTTTTAAAATTTCTAAAATAAATTGCTCACATGGAAATAAGAATATTATTTTATTTTAACTAGAGAAATTGTGTCTACTCTATCTTGAAAATTACTAATTAATTTTGAATTATATACTTATAATTTAAAATAAGAGCATCCTTTGTAACATGGAATAGATAGGTTAATTTTAATGAAATAAAATATATTTTTATATTAAGAAAAATTTACAAATATATATGGAACTCATACATTGAGAAATTGACTAAGATGTAATTTTGTATGAGAATTAAGATGCTCGAATAACTTATATACCTTCTTTCAATAATTAACATTAGAAATTAATACTTGGCTCTTATTGTATACCCACCTCCCAATGGTCTTGGAATGGATGCATTTAGATGGAGAAGGATTTCAAAAGGCTCATGGTACTTGTGGACCCCTCAAAGGCATGATATATAACACATGAACTTTATTTATGAAATTTGGTCTTTAGTTGTTGGCTTCTAGTATGAATGTTATCTATAAGGTGGAATTCTTAGTTGAGACTCTCAATCTTCCATTCTTGGTTTCTAGTGTGATTATACAATATGCTTGCCAAGTATTAATTTCTAATGTTAATTATTCAAAGAAGGTTTTGTTTCATAAGAAGAGACCTATGTTGACATATTCCAAGGCATGTTATTATCCAAAATGCATGACACTTCTTCACATCTCTACCAAGTTCTAAACAGATACAGATCTGCCATTTCCATGGAGGAGATTGATGATTTAAAAAGAAAATATCATGCCATTTCTTTCTTGAGAAGTCATGTTTGCATTCATGATTTACAACTTCCATCTTCATCCAAAAAGAAATTATGTTATCGTTATGTGCCTAATATTAACAAATCAAAACCTTCATTTGAGCATGATCACCAACACAAAGGTAAACGAGTGGAAACAAAAGAAAGCTCGGTTAATGGCTTTCAACATGTTGGTGGAAAATCTGCATCTTTTTGAAAGTGGCTTCCTAGCTTATCAGTCTTATGTTTAGTAAGGTTTGTAATCTCCACTGTGTTATGTATTCAGGTCACGGGTATATCTAGTATGATGTCTTCTTTTGGGTATTTTGGGTGCATAAGAGAATGTGCATATGTACTGATGTATTCAACCAATGTGCTTTTGTAACGTTGTAATCAGACAATTGGTCATTTGTACTAGGACCTCACTGGTCTTTTTGATATTTTGTAAAATTTGTTACTCGGACTGCAACTGGGGGTTTTCTTGTTGGTTCTTTCCCGCCAGTATGTCCGCCTGAACCAGCTATATGTAAAATATTATATATATATATATATATATATATATATATATATATAATTATAAGTAGTCTCCCACTTTTGCTTAAAAAAAAGTTCTTGTAAATGTCCACATCTTTTTCCTTGACACAGTTGTTATTTCTTAAAAGATTTCTTATGATTTTTCATAATGTTGGTCAATACTTTACTATAAATATTCTATAGTCATGCTCTTAAATGTCATAAGAATATGTAATAAGAGGGTTTCATCTTATAACGCTATAATGATATTATATGCTCTTAGAACATCTTAGACACCTCCCTTGAAGCATTCAACAAATGACAAATAACTACCAACACAAAGTGAGATGCCTCATTTCCTAATATGAGGACAAAATAATAAATCAAAATATTAGGATGCAATGTTGACCCACCTTTCCCAATACTTGGCTAAGTTTATCATCTATTGAGGAGTGGATCCCAACAACAATTGTGCTTAGTGCTTACTACTAATCCAAGGAATACCTATTCATTTTTTCTTTATTGTATGCCTAATGACTCCTCATCTCAAGTTAAATTGTGGGAATGGATTTTTATGCCCTCCCTATGACTAAATGGCTACAAGGAGGTGACTATGATATGGTGGAAAAACCAAGATACAAGTTGGTTTAGTTCTCACAAACTCTCTAAAAAATAATTGAATTCCTACATCCCAACTAGAAATACCATGAGGGGTTTAGATCCCATTTTAGAAAAAAAATATTCTTATACTGATCACTAG
>VDFB02086081.1:14249108-14298905 GCA_007258455.2 Sequoia sempervirens | reverse complement strand
CTGGGACGGGACTGCTGCCTCACCTCCCAGGAGCATCACCTAGATGCAATGAGTGCTAAGTGGACCATTCGATATCATGAGAGATGGGTTCCGGTGAACCACTACTCATGAAACATGGGTCAATGAGTTTGACTCGAAACTACACGGTTGAATCTTGATAGCAATATCATAATATAACAATTGCCTTGATATTTTTACCTTTATTTCATAAATTTACAATATCAACTTGCTAAAAGTGCAAATAAGCGGTGAAAAGCCTCTACCACTCTATCTTTTTCACCGCTCACAATCAATCCTTTCTCCACTTCACAAGTATCATGTATTTCTTCGGAGAAGTCATAGTCTTCTGTCAAGAAAAATCCCTCTTTAGTGCTGAATGCATCATCTTGTTGCGTGATGACACCTATGCATAACCATTTACCCTTTTTCACCTCTGTTGAATATTGACGATGAATATAACAAATATTCAATGCGCTACGCCGGGAGACAATTGATAACCAAACATAGCATGGTGGCATTGCCATTGGAGGAATTCTCCGCCCATCTTATTCTGGAGGAACGGTACCAAATTTTCTCGTTAGCAAAGGAGTGGAGGACAGAGAGATTCGGAAAGGCTGAAGAGTTTAGAAGCGACCCCGCACCAGCAACTGCCTCGGTACATATCATTATTTTTTCTGGCCATTTCTGCCAGAGAAAAAAGAAGCAAGCAAGCATTGGTAATAAGTTGAAAAAAATTAGAATTTTATTTCTGGAAATTTTTTTCACCTGAATCGTTTGAATGCAAGTCTCAACAGCTGATCTTTTCTTTGCTCCGAGTTCCACCAACCTCAATCTTTGCAGGCGCTCCCAACTTTCTATACCCGACATCTCCCAACATTTACAATCTATCTTAAGCTCCTCCAACGATGTGCACTCTTGTAAACCTTGTATCTTCTCAACTTTGTTGCCGCCTTCCACTTTACATACTACCAGGGAAGCTAATTTCTCAAAACTTGGAAGTGTGTCCAATTCTGGACATTGTCTTAGTATCAGCTCTCGAAGGTCTATAGTGTCACCAATAACACTTATGTTCCTTAGCAGTTTACAACGGATCACACATATATTCTCCACTGTTGTTGGTACGGTGTCCAACTCCCTTAAATGTTCATTATCATTAAGTACGAGAGTTTTAAGAGCAGGACAACGGTCTTCAGAAATTGAAATCTTGGACATTCTTGTCTTCTCTAGACGTACTTCCCTGAGATTGCTCAACGGAGGAGTAAATGATCCCTGCCCCAAATCCAACTCACTGATGGGGCAATTGAATATTTCCAGCGTTTGAAGATTAATTAGTTGCTTCAATGATTTTGGTAAAGATTCCACTCCTAAATTCTCTAACTGCAATTGCTCTAAAAGATTGAGACTGTCAATAGAGTCTGGTAAAGATTGCATCTGGAAATATCCTTCTTCTGGACCTATTTTCATCACTCTCAACTTGCAGAGTTGACCGATATTAATTGGGAGCTCCCTTAACCTGGTCCACGTTAAATAGAGCTCACTCAAGGATGCCTGATTTGTGATGTGACGAGGCAACTGTTCCAATTGCTGGCAGCCATCAAGATTCAAATACTCAAGCCTTGTCATGTTTTCCAGGATGTCTGACTCTATGGTTAGTATCCGCCATTCCTGTAAATTGAGATGTTGAAGGAGAAACAGCTGCTTAAAAGAATCCGGCAACAATTTCAATTCACGGGATTCAGTCAAATCTACATGCCGCAGGTTTGTCAAATCGCCAAAACAGCTAGGCAGTGATAGTATTCTACAACGTTTCACCTGCAGATGCTCCAGAGATTGAAGACGGCAAAACTCCTCTGGCAGACTCTCCATGACATCGCATCTATACAGGGATATCTTTTTCAAATTCTCCAGATATCCTATGGACTTTGGAATTTTCGTTAATTTACTGCAATAAGAAATATTCAACACTCTTAACTGCACTGGAGCCTGCAGCCAATTTTGAATTTAATTAAGAGAGGAAGTTAAAAGATTGAAAATAAATAAATAATAGAATTATAAAGACTGGAAAGAACCGTGCAAGAACCATGCTTACTTCCGCCCTATCCTTCCACAGGCTTTCCATGTTGTAGCACTGTTCAAGTTCTAAAACTCTTAAATTTTTCAATGGCATCCATGATGGAAGATTTGTACAAGCAATTCCGGTACAGCTAAGCCATGTCAACTCTATTGATAGTATGGCAATGGGTAATAAGTCTTAATAGTTTAGTCCTAACACGCAAACCTTTAATCCATCCAATAAACTAAGCCGTGTGCTTGGATTTAACAGGGACCCAAGAAACTTGGGAACGGCATAAGTTGCTGCATCCAATATCATTCCTCTTATCTGGATAGAGAACAGCAAAATCAACAAATTTAAAATGGAAGGACGTAAACATACAAACCGACAAACAGACCCCCCAAAAAAACGTGTCAATGCCATGATTTCTAATTTTCTAACAGCATATAAAACAAATTGTTAACCTCACCTCCTCTGTTCTCTCAATGCCCGTAAACTGATCTGGACACTGATCTGGAGACCATAGACGGTAGGGTGAAAGAGTACTTGCAATTTCCCTCCCCATATCTCTTAGGTGGTCATGCATTCTTATCTCCTTCTCATCATCAAGGTCAATAAGACACTTATTCAGAAGTCTCTCCAAACCATACAGACCACTCCAGCCTGATGCTTCCCATACTGCAATGGCAGTCATCTTATCTTGGCCAATGAAGAAACACATTTGTTTCTCTTCTTTATCTAAAGCATCATAGCTAACTTTCAGCCTCTTTAAGATATCAATGGGCAATATTTTAGAGATTTTATACAATACATCCTTCCATATATCCTTATTAGAGCAGCCATAAAGCTGGCCTCCAAGTACCTTTAAAGATAAAGGTAACCCATCGCAAGCATTTAAGAACTTTGTAACAAGTTTCTCGACTCCCAATGGTGCAGAAGGTTGTAAAAATGCATGCCAACAAAAAAGCTTCTCAGCATTGATCGGATTCATCTTTTTCATTCTATAAATGGAGGAGATGTCCCAACGCTTGAGGACTTCCTTTTCCCGTGTTGTAATAACGACCAAACTCCCCCATCCAAGACTATCTTTCGTAGGAAGTAAAGCCTCTAGTTGATCTGTATGGTCCACGTCATCTAAAATGATTAGAACACGAACAGATCTCAATGAATTAGAAAGAATGCCCTTGCCTTGTTCTATACTGTCAAATGGTTTACAATTGAAACCAAGATTTTGAAGGAGCTCTATCTGCTTCTTATGCAACTCTCTTTTAGCTGCAGCATCTCTTACATCAAAAATAAAACTAGATCTTCCTCCGGATGTATATTTCTGATTATATATTTGTTTTGCCAGAGTGGTTTTTCCAGAACCACCCATACCCCAGATCCCTACAATTTGAACATTTGAATGAGTTTTTGCACATCCACGAACAGTCATTTCAAAGTCAGCTACAGCTTCTTTAAGATCCACAGGATGCTTTATAGATTGTAATGGCTCTATTTTCATTTCTTTCAATACACCGACTCACGATATTCTTCAACACCATTTGCTCCTCACTGGGCATTTGTATAACATGGTTTTAACCAGAAATAAATATAGAATAGAAGCCTTACTAAACAGTGATGATTCAATCAAAGTTAAATATATACAAAAGATAAATATTGCATTAAAGGAAAGTTATGATAAAAGATCTGCAGAGATGGTCTATGTGTCGCTTACTCATTACTATTTATAATTTCGCCCTTATAAAATGAGACAGTGTAGAGTGCTTTCTTCCAGTCCTCAAGCCTGTCCATGCTGTATCTACCCCGATGCTTCAAAAAGGAATCTGCGTAGATTCCTCCTTTCCCACGAGCCAAATGACGGAGATCGTCAGGTTGGACCTGGTAGAAAACAGGAATAATAGGTGTGCCAGTTTTGAGAATAAAGGATAGCTCGGCAAGACACCAAGGCGATTGTGCATATGTGGTAGAAAGAATTGCTACATGAAGGGAAGCCCTAGACATTACTTCTTGAAGTTCTGCAGGGAAGAAATCCCCCAACTGAAGATCCTCGGAATCAAGAAAGACCCTGAGACCCATAGTATGAAGGGTATTGTAGATGGCTCTGGCCAGCGTATGTTTGACATCGGGTCCACGATGATTAATAAATACATCGCAGGGCAGCTTTTGTAATGGTAGCGAGGAAGTAGCAGAAGTAGATGTGGATGCAGATGGTGGAGCAAGTTCATCAAAAGCATTTGTAATCTCAATCTCTGAGTGATCAGAAGTAGAAGCCATGGATTCCGATAGAACTGAACACCACTACAGAGAGAAAGGCAATGGAAGCAGGGGCTGTGGCAGGGAACTCAATGCGCAAACAGGAGAGAAACAGAGGAGTTATATAAAGATTAAAAAGAGAGCAAAGCAGAAGACAGAGGGGTGTCCTGTGTTTGGGAAATTGTGTGGAAAAAGAAAGGAAAGGAAAGGTCCTTTTATAGTTCACAATACTAGACATTCTGCTTTTGGGTCTACAGTTCACAATACTAGACATTCTGCTTTTGGGTCTACAGATGGCTTATAGTATATGGGACTCCCCTACTCCCGATATAAGGGAGGCACCTAACTCTGCTCCGCAATAGAAAGTGTACATATCTTTACCCCTACAGGATTTGAACTTGTGACCTCCAAGAGTACAAATTGTCCACCTGATTCAAAAGAAAAGTATTCAAGAAAGCGTACGGAAGACCTGATTTTTTTTCCACCCAATGAGGACATGTTCGAACCCCTTTTCCAGCGCGCATTTTCCACTGCGCTTAAAGCAGAGATGCTGACGTAAAGGTTTAAAATGTTCGAACATTGCCTGTCAAGTTGAGAGCTGATTTCTTGGTTCGTAATAGAATGTGAGATGGGACGTTTAATTTTGCGACTGCGATCACATGGAGGGGTTAGTCGGGTATTGAGCGCAAAGAAGACGACAGAATATGGTCAGGTGAAGCTATGGCCATGTAAGCCGCGAGCATCTGGTTTTGACCATTGAAATTAGCGATGAGTGTGTAAGAAATATAGACTAGCAATCCCTTAACCCCCCAACCGGCTAGGAGGAAAGTAGAGGGGCCGCGGGCTAAATTAGCGAAGGTAGCATATCCGGATTTTCAGATCTCGACTCGTGAGTAGTAATAGATCCACAGGTAACAATGGGTAAAGGTCGCAGGAGAAGCATGGGTAAAAGTGAAGCTAGCGATAAAATCTGTAGAGGTAACAATTGTAGCTTAAGTACTACGGCTGGACTTTACCATCACCGCTGACTGTTTAGGTGGCCGGTGTGAGGCCATGCAGTCCGTTGCTTTCACCAACTCTTTTTCCCGTTCTCCTAAATAGTCCCGTAAACCGTAGCAGTTAGCCGTGCGATTCCCGCGCAAAGCCAAGTTGCAAAACCAAATTCAAATCACCGTTTCGCGCTCAAGAATTTTGAATGGATAAAAGAAACAGATTGCCTCGTGGTGAATATAGTTATAGCAGCAAACAAAAGGACAAGTATGTGAGTTGTTGGCCCAAGTGTTTGAAAGAAATTTGGTCTCATGGAATGCAGGATATACGCAAAGTGGATTTGTTGAAAAGGCTTTAGGAACTTTCAAGCAAATGCAATTGGCAGGTGTAAAGCCAAACTTCGCAACCATTTTCAGCAACTTCCATGCCTATGTCAAAATGGGATTTTGTTAAGAGGGTATGGAATCCGTCAAAGGAGGATGGGAATTTCGTAGGATATGGAAGCATAGAAAAGGGGCGTGAACTGTTTGACATAATACTTCAATATTTTTTCATATCAAGGAAGCTTAGATCTTTGGTTATAATGGTGGAGAGTCAAATTCTGTAACAGTTGAAATTTGTTGCAATTTGTAATATTTCGTTTTTCATTTTTATTGGTTTAATTTTGGGGTGCAATTCCATTTGCTAGTTATTTTAAAATCAACTATATTGTTCTTATTTTCATTATTTTAATATATGATCTCATCTGATCTGAATACTGTTGCTCTTTGATCTGATCCTTATATTGCTGCTCTTCGCTTTTTCTAGCTTTCTAACTGTGAACCATGATCCTAATACCTACAAAACACAACAAACAAACACATTAGAAGATTGAAATGCAAGTTAGAAACATGATTCCTCAAGAAATCCATTTATCAATGCTCTAAATAGGAAAATGAAAGCAATACAATGAGAAATCAACAAAAGAGATTAAATCCTATGAAAGCAATGTAAATTCTTGATCTCTTGAGGGAGTTGGTGCCAATTTGATGTGAAAATTGGCTCTTTCCCAACTTTAATGCTAGCTTTGATGATTTGATGAAGATTGTGATCCACTTTGATGAAGATTGATAAATGCTCCAAGCTAAAATTTGCAAAAACCTAGCTATGATTCAATTAGATGGATGAGAATTGCTAAGTATTTTAGCATGGTAACTTTGCTTGAGATGTGGATGAAGAAATAAGGATATAAGCTCTTTATTTATAGATTGATAAGTTGAAGAGATGTCCAAATTTGATCAATGTGGGACAAAGATTCAACCAATGATATGATGCCACTTGTCAACATGTGAGAGGATGAATGTTGAGCAAGTTTTGAGGAATGTGCCAATTTGAAATTCAAATTTGTTGAAATGACTTGAAATGGGGAAAGAAAGAAAGCATTAAATGCCACTTGGCTCAAGGCAAAGGACATGTAAGAGATCTTAAATGTCTTGTTGGAAGGACTTATTCCCACTTGGATTTTGAATTCAAATTAGGGGAATATTCCTTAAAAGATGCCTTGTTGAAGGAAAATATAAATTTAATAAATCAAATAAGTCTATTTTCATGTGCAAGTTGCAAAATCTAGAGGATTTGATGGATTAAGATTAAATTAATCAGGATTTGATTAATTTAAAGGGATATTTAGCTAATTTGACAATTTGATTTAGATTTTTGGATTAATTTAAATCAAAAAGAGAGGAATATGATAAAAGACTAATTAAATAAAGATTTTGATTTATTTAATTAAAAGGGATGGTGTTAGATTAAATCAAATAAGGTTTTAATTTATTTAATTTAACAGATAGACTTTAGAGATTTAATCAAATAAATTGATTATTTAATTAAATAGGGATAATTAGATCGATGAATTGATTTAATTAACAAGGGAAAGTGACTTAATTAGACAAAATAATTTATTTAATTAAGAGACGAATATTGATGAATTTAATCAGATAAGGGAATTTGATTAAACAGTTAGACCGAGGGATGATTTAGGAAGAAACGATGTTAGTAGATTAGAGTGTGATATCAATCTGTATATTTTCGATGTCTACATTTTGCCCCTCTTTGAAGCGATGCACTTGTTGCGTTGGTTCAAAGAATAATCTTGTTGATATCAAAGTTCAAAATTCCTTGATTTTATGATGCCCCACTGTTGCCCCAGCAAGAAGAATTATGCCGGTGTTGGTATACTGCCCCCTCGAGAGATCGGGCGAAGAGGTTCGATTTGAGGGTCGATCTCTCGACAAAGAGGTTCAAGATCATCAACTCATGTGTTTGATGTAGACAGATTTGATGATGTAGGTAGTCATCAACCATGGGTAGTCTCATGCCTATTTTGATATATTACACACACTTGATCCTGATTCGTACCATGACATTGACATTATTGATGATGAGATGATTATGATGTTTATATGTAATGGATGATATGATGATGCATGGATGATATGATGGATGCACATGATTTGATATGATGATGCTTTTATGATTATGCAGTGGATGATAAATGTATGGTTTATGAGATGTTTAGAATAACTAATATATATTATGCGATGATGGGGATGAATGCATGTGGTATGATTAATGCTTTCTGTATGATATGATATGCAATATGCAGTATGCTGATATGTGGATGCATGATGGATGCAATGGTGATGATTTATGATTAACTGTCATGGTACATGTTAGCGTGATTAGTAAGAAAAGAAGAAGTCAAGACGCATGATAACACAAATGCAGATGATGATGACGACGATGATGATGATGATGATTACCTACCAAGGAATTGGGATTTTCAAAGGGCCAAATTTTCTTATGTTTGATAACACACGTGGTACGATGCATCAAGGTATAGACAACCAGGATGGCATGGTACTTAGTGTGATGGACTTTGACTCAACAAAAGATAGGAGTATTCTTGTTCACACCTAACATACGAAACCTTGCTAGGATGTACTTCAAAAGTTTCGCACACCTTAGACCAAAACAGAAAGGTAAACCTATCCCTGTAATAGTCAACAAGTTGCCCTAGACCTCTTCCATACATACCTAACAAAGCAAGTATTCGCCAAGGTTATATTACAAGAACGTCCAACAAGAATAGCAGACAAAAGATAATGATCATTGCCCCATTCCTATTTCTCTAAATCCTCTATTTTGGGATATCATCGAGACGTCCTTGGAATGAGCGCAATAAGATAAATCAAAAGAAAAGATCAAGTATAAACAAGCCAATGTTCTTCATACCTTAGAGGGATATGTTTTGATAGGATAAGAATCCAAAGTGATATCCAAAATGATGCCCATTGTTGAACGATATATCCTAGGACATGCATTGTATAGGATGATGATGGTTTTGATAAGTTGATTGATAGGCTATTGATATAAAGTTGACTGACATGTTTGTGATTGATCAAGAGTTTGATTTTGTTTTTTTTTAAAGATTCGTTGTTTGCTTTTGATTTTACGATTGAAGCTTGCTTTTGCCAATTGTTGTGATTGTTTCTATTTGTTTTGCCAAAGGATGAAAGTGACGGTCAGTTTATTATGGATGATTGATTATTGCGGGTGCAAGCAAGATGAGATGGATGGATTTTTTCAAATATTTGGATGTTTTTGACATTTTTTGGAATGTTTTGAGGCTGTTTTTTGGTTTTTTTTTTTTGCGATGTTTTGGGATTTTCTAAGATTTTATCAATGTTTTTGGATTTTGATATTTTTGAATGTTTTTGGATTTTGATGTCTCAGGGGCTGATCAAAGATTAGCCTTTCCTACGTTTAAGCTCAAAGACGATGTAGTTCGGATACCATGTTTTTGACGTTTTCTGTTTTATGAGTGTTTTTGGATTTTTCAATGTTTTGGATGTTTTTGGATTTTCTGATTTTATGATATTTTTTGGATTTTTGCATGATTTTGACGATTTGGATATGGATGTGTGTGATGATACTAGTTCTCTTTTTGGGATTTTGTTGAAAACCAAGCTAAGGTTGATTGATTTGATTGGTGGATTGATGATGATGATAACAATGTTGAGGATACACAACAATGCAAAGATAGTGTTTAAGGAACACAAGGATTGAGATGTCGATCGGATTGATGACGATAACATTGTTGAGGATGCACAACAATGCAAGGATTTGATTGATCAGGATTGATGATGATAACATTGTTGAGGATGTACAACAATGCAAGGATAGTGTTAGGCAACATAAGGATATCCTGAGGTGATGATTTTTTGATTGGATTTGATTGATCATGATTGATGAAGCTTGATTTGGAACAAAAAGTTGTTTGAATGATTTGATGTGACGTTTGAAGGGTGTGTTAGATGCAACTGATAGTGATTGTTTGGATTGATGTTCAATGAAAAATGAAGCTTTGATAAGGAATGTTTTCTCGTCAAAATATGCCATGGGCTAATGATTCAGATTTTTGATCACAAATGCTTTGACCAATTGGTTTCACATTTTCCAATGTTTAGATCACCACATAAGTTGGAGGATATAGATCAAGATTTATTCTCGAAGCAAGAAGTAAATATCTGCCCCCAGTGTCTAGCAATGTATGGATTCTTGGATAAGTGTATGGATGGATGGATACGGATTATCTTGTGATAAGATAAGGTGCTTAGATAAAAAATGCTCATTGGATAATGCTTCATAGCTTAGATAACGTTGCATAGGATAGGATCAATGAAAATAACCCATGTCAAGATGTTTATCGTAAGCAAGCGTAAAGTGTGCCCCAAACTTTGTCAAGATCAAGATAACTTGGACTATGGATGTAGATGGATGAAAATGGATTGGATCAATGGTTTATGGATGGATGGATTTATTATGGATAAGATGGATGGAATACTAGATTTATTATGGATGGGATGAGATGTTTTCACATGAAGTGGCGCATGTAGATGCTTGATTCCACACATGATGCCTGTTTGCCAGGTTTTCATCATGGTCTTGCCCAAAGTGTCGTCCATGTGGTTTTCATTAGAGGACGATTTTTATCTTTACTGTTTTCAATCCTTTTTCTGATTTTTTTTGGATTTTTTGGATTTTTTGATTTTTTTGATTTTTTCGAAAGATTTTAAGCTCATGCTGAATCATGAGGTGTTGCTGATGTAGATGCCCATATTATGATGTGCCATTGATATCCTACCTGAAGGAGCTGCTTTGCTAAGATATGTGCACTTGAATGCAACTTTTGGGATTCTTGATCTGCTTCATTGATACCAGGGTTAACTCTGTCTCTATGCACACATCGCAATAGAGTGCCTTTGAAATCCTTATGATGAAGGGTCACTGCCAATACATGGTCAATGTAAGAATTGGATATTATGCGTGGAGGTGTGGATGGAGTGCGTTTAGGGATAAGAGATGGATTGGTTGATAGTTTGGAACCTTTGACTCTCCAAACTTGGGAAGATGAGCAATGATGGGTGGATATGGAAGTGTGCGTGGAATTAGGACCAACTGCTTGATACACTTTGTATGTCGCTTGAAAAACCTGCTTTTGCTTTTGTGGACATATTTGATGGATACTTTTCCCATTTTTATTTTTCCCCATAGTTTCTTTGACTGATGGAGTTTAATAGGGATGATCTTTCTTTGTATTCTTTGGTATCCATTGGTATTTGATTTATCCATTATGCTTCTCAGCTTCTTTTGCTTTGATAACGTTCTGCGTATTTTGATTCAAATCTTCCTTTTGACGTTGGTCCCAATTCGTGGATGGGGTGATAGGTGGATGAAGATTCATGGCGTGGCTGGTTGTAGTATTGGCAATGGTTTCATCATAAAGATTCTTCTTGCTCCCTATGTTGATGTTTTCTTGAGACGAAGTTGCCCCTAGTATGGTGGTAGTAGCACCTTCATTCCTTGATTCTGCTTGTTTTGAGATATCTTGTTCAATAAACATGCTCTGACAAATGACCACTGTAGATGATGTTATTTCGATTGGATGCTCTGCTGACTCTGAAATATCTTGTTCTATCTGATTTGCTTCCTTGAGTGGATAATGTTCAATATCTTTATTCATAATGTTCTCAATCTGAATTTGGGACATATTTGATCCTGATGTTGACAACTCCATTTGATTGTAGGAGTTAAGAATCTGCTCTTTTTGTGTAACACAATCTTGTTCTAGCTGAAGATCATCTACGTGTCCATCCATAGAAAGCATCTCATGGGTAGATGGAGTAAGTGCTATGTGGATGTGATCATCTTGTGTGGATAGGAGAATATCCATTAGATCATTGTAGTATCTTGGAGATACAAATTTTTGATCTTGATTTATTTTGGGATTGCTTTCGATATGCTTTGGATCAAGCTCTTGACATGGATCAGTTCCAAAGGATGGATTGTTTATAAATGGTTCTTGGATGTCATCATTGTACATGGTAAGTGGTTCAATATCCTCAAGTGTCAAGTTCAGGATTCTTTCAGTATCTGTAACCATGCGGTCAAAGGGGATCAACATGTTTTGAAAAGGACCATTGCTAGACTTTGGTGAAAGATTTTGATCATGCTTTGGAATAAATTCTTGAGATATGTCCTCTAACTCGTAAGGCGATGTAGAGACATTTTCAACATGATCATAGGTGAACTGATTGTGCATTATGTCAATTGGATCAAATAATTCTAATACTCCTTGAAAGAGATCACTAAAAAGTGGCTCTTGATGTATGGTGAGTTGATCATCGGATTGTGTAGATACATCCTCAATGTGCCCCTCGATGGAGAGGTTTTGATCATTGTTTTCGACAATTGCGGTGGAGAGATTGTGAATGTCTTCGACCATAGAGTCAAGTGATGTTGATATTTCTTGAATTGGCTCATTGTCGAGTTTTGTTGGTGGATTTTGATTGTGATTCAAAAATGACTCTTGACATATGTCGATTTGATAATTGGATGAAGTAAACGTGCGCTCAGTGATGGATTGATCTTGATCCTTGTTATCAATAGTTGTCATTTTTTGTGTTTGCGCTCGTGTTGGTTGGGTAGCTTGAGATTGTTGAAGCCCTTGTTGGTAGGCTTGATGTGATTTTAGTTTGATGCTACGATATTGACTTATTGCACTTGGTTTTGGCGGTAGTGGTGGTGTAGTTGGAATTGTGTTGGATGCGGTGACAAGTGATTGAGATACACTTGGAGCGATAGTGAGTGTTTGAGATGTGATGGGCATGATAGTGGTGGTTGGAATGATTGAAGGGATAGTGATGGTTGGAATGACCGAGGTGATAGGTCCTTGGGAGACTGTATTTCGATTTGGGATCAATGTTGTTGTTTGATTGGATACCATCCATTGGTGTGATGTCAATGGTATATTCAAAGGATTTGATGTGATGGCTTGATTGGCATTAGGTGGATTGGTTTGGATGGAATGATTGGTGCTAGGTAAAGGGGGAAGCCCTAAACCAAAGAATGATGTTGATATGGGTGATGGTGGTGGAGATGTCTCTTGGCGCAATGCCTCAACTATTTTGGAAAGTGCCGCAATTTGATCTCGCCAAATTTGTTCTTGATTTTGATCTTGACTCTCTTGATATAGTTGATTTGGATTTTGTTTAAGCAACTTTGGAATGTTTTGATTTGGGATGACACTCAGATTTGGCATGATAGGTTGGAATTGACCATTGTTCATGTTTGGAATATTCGTATGATTTGCAAATGTATCCATCCCAAATTTTGTTGGATTCATGTTTTGAAAACTTGTACTTGGTACATTCTCCTTTGGCATGTAGGGATTTGGTGGGATGACGTTCGTTTCAAGGCTCATGCATTGATTGTTCGATTGATAGACTTGTAGGTTTGGACTTGGTTTTAACATTGGAAAAGGTGTTCCAATATTTGATTTGGGCATACTCACACTTGTTCTATTGACATTTGAAGGTAATGGTCCCACGTATGGATTGTATAATGGCAATCAATCAGAATTGTAAGGCTTTGAAGATTCAATTGATTTGGATTACCCAAGATGTATGGATCAAGTTTGTATTCTATGTTCTCTTTGTGTTTTGACCTTATCGCAAAAGTGACCTCTAAGGTTCTTAGGATCAATGACGAGATGAAGGATGAAAGGTGAATGATGTGAGTGTTGAACGTTTAGGGACTTTGGATCAATGCTAGACTTAGGGATTTTGATTTTGATTGTTTGATGTGGATGATGAACTTGTAAACCCTAAGATGTTGGATGTGATCTTAGGATGAACTTGTTCAAAGGATGGTTGATTTAATTAAATGTATGAGAAAGGATGCATTCCCACACACCTAATTAAACAATTGACTTTGATTTGGTTTTGAGGATGATTTACCCAAGTCTAGAATGATGTTTTAAAAGCTCTAAAGTTGTTTGGATGGATGAATTTTGATAAATATTTGGATGGATGAAGTGTTTGATTTTGATCCTAAATGAACCTAAGAAGGACTTGTTTACAAGGCCAAGGTTTTGAAGAACATGCTTTTCCCTTCAAACCATAAGATCAATGTTTGCTCAAAAGACCATAAGACAAAAGATACACAAGCACATGTGTTGGGTTCAATTGATTTCATCTTGATTAGTGAATTTCTTTTACCACAAACACTTTCTTGATTAGATTTTCAAACTAAATGTCCAATGTCCTAACTTCTTCAAACCCCACAAGATATGTTATGTGGAAATTTAATGAACTTAAGGCAAGAGGTTTTCCTATTGTTTACTTAAGAAGACAAATTGAGATTTAATCCAATGCTTAGAAACCTCTAAGGATGTGAATCTCAAGGGAAAGCAATAACATATGGATTGAGTCAATGGTATTTTTCTTCAAAAGGGTTTGAAATTTGGATGATGTTAAGTGTTTGTTTTCATGATGTTTTCGATCAAGCAATGCATTTTGCAACCCAAGAATAAGTACAATCCTATGGATGTGTAAGACAATATTTGTTGGATTCCCACTTAGACAAGTCCAGCTACGCTTATCTCTAGCAGATGGTTAGATGCTTGACCCCACTGGCTCCCCTCCATGGCTCATTAACGTCAATCGGGGCAGCCAAGCATCAACACCCATGAAACTCCCATGGCATGCTTTCCATCTCTACTAGAAGACCGTAGTAAAGTGTGGTGGCCGACGTTCTTGCACCAACAAATAGATAAAGGATTTTGGAAAATTCTAGCACATGGGTTCTAGTAAGGACTTTCCGCTCATAGTTGACCAAATGTGGCAAGAGTCCCCTTTCGGATCCATCTTGTCGAAGTCAACCGCGTGATATTGGCGTTTCTTCCAATATCCACATTTATATCTCGGCTGGAAATACTCTTGGCTTTAGAGTGTTACCGGTTGAGCCGTTCCCTTGGGTGATTACTTTTTCCCACAAGGCGGGCCCTCTAAGATAAACAAAAGCAAATGAAGAACAATATTCGTAACTCGATCAATCCTTGTAGGCAATAAGGAGAGAGAATATATGCAACAAAGCCCCCACTCACACTTGCACAATAGTTTGTTCAATTTTAAGCCCAAATCGAAGTGTGGAGGTGATTGCTTTGTCTTAACCCAAAGTCATGCAAAAGACCTTTTGATTCTCAAGATTGCTATAAAACGTGAGAGAAGTGCATATGTCCTTTTCCAATGGCTTTAGTCTAAGTAAGCCCTCACAAACAAACAAAGCTACACTTGTTCTTTTTAAACCCTCAAAGCAATGTGTGAGTTCATTTTAGAGCACCAAATCACAAGTGAAAAGACATTTGTTCAATTGTTTAATCCATAAACGAAATCTAGTAAGTTGTTGATCCTAAGGTTCTTTTTAATCCTTTTGCAAAAAATAAACAAAAAGAATCCTTTTTAAACCCAAATGAAAGCTAGTGTCCTAAAGAAATAAAAGGATGACAAATTCTTGAAGAAGTGTTAAAAAACACTTAAGTGTTAAAAAACACTTAAGTGTTAAAAAACACTTTGATTAGACAAAATATCATCCCCATGCTCCTCTTTCTTTTGATTTCAATTCCCAACCTACAAAAAATGATCAAAATGTTAGATGAGATCAAAAACAAAAGGATATAGGGGTTAGATGAATCATTTACCAAAACACCCTAAAACTTAGCCAAGTTATCATGTGTTTTTAATTTAGATGCAAATTTGAAAATTTTAACTCATTAATAGTTAAGAAACAACTACACCATTGGATAGCTTATGAAATTCTACCCTATTTAAAAAAAAAAAAGCATAAAAAAAGACCTTCGTATGACCAAGATATGGTCATTTTAAAACTGACTCATGGGCGCTAAAACAGTGATCATGGGCGCTAAAAGAATGATCATGGACGCTGCAGGAATGATCATGGGCGCTAAAAGAATGATCAAGGGTGCTAAAAGAGTGATCGCGGGCGCTATAACAGTGATTATGGGCTCTATAACAGTGATTATGGGCGCTATAACAGTGATTATGGGCGCTACAAGAATGATCAAGGGCGCTATAACAGTGATCACGGGCGCTAAAACGCGGATTTATGAACAAAACTGTAAAAAATGGCAAAATTTTTTAAAAAATGTGTTAGAATCTGTCGATCAGCCCTCCTTCTAACGCCAATATGTGAACCATGATCATAATACCTGCAAAACACAACAAACAAACACATTAGAAGATTGAAATGCAAGTTAGAAACATGATTCCTCAAGAAATCCATTTATCAATGCTCTAAATAGGAAAATGAAAGCAATACAATGAGAAATCAACAAAAGAGATTAAATCCTATGAAAGCAATGTAAATTCTTGATCTCTTGAGGGAGTTGGTGCCAATTTGATGTGAAAATTGGCCCTTTCCCAACTCCAATGCTAGCTTTGATGATTTGATGAAGATTGTGATCGACTTTGATGAAGATTGATGAATGCTCCAAGCTAAAATCTGCAAAAAACCTAGCTATGATTCAATTAGATGGATGAGAATTGCTAAGTATTTTAGCATGGTAACTTTGCTTGAGATGTGGATGAAGAAATAAGGATATAAGCTCTTTATTTATAGATTGATAAGTTGAATAGATGTCCAAATTTGATCAATGTGGGACAAAGATTCAACCAATGATATGATGCCACTTGTCAACATGTGAGAGGATGAAGGTTGAGCAAGTTTTGAGGAATGTGCCAATTTGAAATTCAAATTTGTTGAAATGACTTGAAATGGGGAAAGAAAGAAAGCATTAAATGCCACTTGGCTCAAGGCAAAGGACATGTAAGAGATCTCAAATGTCTTGTTGGAAGGACTTATTCCCACTTGGATTTTGAATTCAAATTAGGGGAATATTCCTTAAAAGATGCCTTGTTGAAGGAAAATAGAAATTTAATAAATCAAATAAGTCTATTTTCATGTGCAAGTTGCAAAATCTAGAGGATTTGATGGATTAAGATTAAATTAATCAGGATTTGATTAATTTAAGGGGATATTTAGCTGATTTGACAAATTGATTTAGATTTTTGGATTAATTTAAATAAAAAAGAGAGGAATATGATAAGAGGCTAATTAAATAAAGATTTTGATTTATTTAATTAAAAGGGATGTTGTTAGATTAAATCAAATAAGGTTTTAATTTATTTAATTTAACAGATAGACTTTAGAGATTATTGATTATTATTTAATTATCAGTTTGTGGATGCAAGATGGATGCAATGGTGATGAAATCATCACATTTTCAATGTCTACATTTTGCCCCTCTTTGAAGCGATGCACTTGTTGCGTTGGTTCAAAGAATAATCTTGTTGAGATCAAAGTTCAAAATTCTCTGATTTTATGATGCCCCACTGTTGCCCCAGCAAGAAGAATTATGCTGGTATACTGCCCCCTCGAGAGATAGGGCGAAGAAGTTTGATTTGAGGGTCGATCTCTCGAAAAAAGAGGTTCAAGATCAGTTCAACTCGAATATTTGATGTAGATAGATTTGATGATGTAGACAGTCATCAACCATGGGTAGTCTCATGCCTATTTTGATATATTACACACACTTGATCCTGATTTGTAGCATGACAGTTACATTATTTATGATATAAATGAGATGATTATGATGTTTG
This sequence comes from Sequoia sempervirens, assembly GCA_007258455.2. NCBI lineage: Eukaryota > Viridiplantae > Streptophyta > Pinopsida > Cupressales > Cupressaceae > Sequoia > Sequoia sempervirens. Next base: position 14,281,547 of record VDFB02086081.1, on the reverse strand, counting down.
AGTGATATGATGATGCATGGATGATATGGATGCACATGATATGATATGATGATGATTTTATGATTATGCAAATAGATGATAAATGTATGGTTTATGAGATGTTCAGAATAATGTGAACCATGATCCTAATACCTGCAAAACACAACAAACAAACACATTAGAAGATTGAAATGCAAGTTAGAAACATGATTCCTCAAGAAATCCATTTATCAATGCTCTAAATAGGAAAATGAAAGCAATACAATGAGAAATCAACAAAAGAGATTAAATCCTATGAAAGCAATGTAAATTCTTGATCTTTTGAGGGAGTTGGTGCCAATTTGATGTGAAAATTGGCCCTTTCCCAACTCCAATGCTAGCTCCAATGCTAGCTTTGATGATTTGATGAAGATTGTGATCCACTTTGATGAAGATTGATGAATGCTCCAAGCTAAAATCTGCAAAAAACCTAGCTATGATTTAATGAGATGGATGAGAATTGCTAAGTATTTTAGCATGGTAACTTTGCTTGGAATGTGGATGATGAAATAAGGATATAAGCTCTTTATTTATAGATTGATAAGTTGAAGAGATGTCCAAATTTGATCAATGTGGGACAAAGATTCAACCAATGATATGATGCCACTTGTCAACATGTGAGAGGATGAAGGTTGAGCAAGTTTTGATCCATGTGCAAGTTTGAAATTTGAATTTGATGAGATGACATGTTTAGGGGGATGAAAAATGAGTTAAATGCCAAGTGGGAGACATGTAAGAGACAATGTAAGAGCTTTAAATGCTTTGTTGGATGGACAAGTCCTTTTGGGGGGAGATTTCAAATTTGAGGAATATTCCCACTTAGATGCCTTTTTTGAATGAAAATAGGGAATTATTAAATCAAATAAATGATTTAATTGTGCAAGTTGCAAAATCTAGAGGATTTGAGTGATTAGGATTAAATTAATCAGGATTTGATTAATTTAAGGGGATATTTAGCTAATTTGACAATTTGATTTAGATTTTTGGATTAATTTAAATAAAAAAGAGAGGAATATGATAAAAGGCTAATTAAATAAAGATTTTGATTTATTTAATTAAAATGGATGGTGTTAGATTAAATCAAATAAGGTTTTTAATTTATTTAATTTAACAAATAGACTTTAGAGATTTAATCAAATAAATTGATTATTTAATTAAATAGGGATAATTAGATCAGATGAATTGATTTAATTAACAAGGGAAAGTGACTTAAGTAGACAAAATAATTTATTTAATTAAGAGACGAATATTGATGAATTTAATCAGATAAGGGAATTTGATTAAACAGTTAGACCGAGGGATGATTTAGGAAGAAACGATGTTAGTAGATCAGAGTGTGATATCAATCTGTATATTTTCGATGTCTACACTAACTAGACTCTTGTCTCAGGGGCATATGAGAAGAGGGTGAGGTTTCCAATGCTATTTTTTAAAAATTATTATTATAATAATTTAAATTCAAGAACTTATAAAATCTTGTATTGTGTTGTGTATTTTAGAATGTTATTTATAATTAGAATTATAGCTTGTGAATTTGAGTTTATATCAAAGACATCAATTTCAAATTGTTGTTTTTAGTGGGGAATTTATTTTAAAGGATTTTGCATAGTATCAAGGAGAGTAAGATATGTCTAATATGATATCTATTCTCTGGTATTAGAATTCAAAATCATTTTATTTATATCTAAGATGGGTTTACCATGAATCTTGATAGACATGTTGCCCTCTATTTTAGGGTTATAATATTTTTAATTACTTTTCTAATTTATTTGATTGGTCAACAAGAGTTTTATTTTAGTAATCATGATCTTATAATGCAATAGTCAACTAGATGTCAAAGAGAGAAAGAGATCTAGTATTAGTGAATGGTATGCAAATAAAAAACTGCTTGAGAAAATGGTAAATGCTCCACCATGTTTGGTGGTCATGGGATAACATGATGCATGAGGTGGTAAGTTTTCATGAGATTATGATCCATGTGGTCATGGTGATGAGTCTCTATGTAGCACATAACACTACCAGAAATCTCAGCATAGGAATGTTGGTGCCAATATATTCTTGCTACAATTGGTTGTATCTATAGATGCAATGAATTCTACGAGAAGGAAAAATAGTATATGAAATGTAATGTAAACTATAAGTATGTACGAAAATCATGTAAAGTAATAATTTTATAAATGTATATTATTAAAAGAAAGTATAACATGATAAAATATACAAATTATATGTGGGTTAGAAGTAAATGTCAAGGTATAGAGGATAGTAGGAAAGGCCCATGCCCCCAAGGTGGTGGGATGAGCACACAATGGGTAAGGGGACACAAGAGGTATTTAGTGGTAATCATGAGTATGGGTACTAGGAAAAAATAATATGGAGGAAGGCATGATGTCCCCGATGATAATGATGGCACTAAGAGTGATGTAAGTATGAAGTGTTAAGGGGAAGACATAATATCCTTGATATAAATGTATGTCAATGTATATATGCTATAGTGGTGCTCACATATCATTGTATGAACTTGATATATTCCACCTTAACATCAATATGGTCATGGTTCTTATCTTCATCAACTAGATCATTGTCATGTTGCAACAAAATTCATAAAATTTCTCTTTAAATATCTATCAATTTTTTTCTCTTCTTTGCTTTCCTTTTCAATTGCTTGTGTTTCTTCGTGGTATTTATTTGTGCTAGATGGTAAAAATTTATCAATATGTGTAACATTAGGCACTTCTTTTCTTACCCATTCTTGTTTCTTTACTTGTCATATAAACATATAGTGTATGCATAATTTTATGAATACAATGAATTAGTAAATAAATTCATAAATGCATACAATGTTATACATGTATAAAACAAATATGTATTCACAATAAATATATATGAACACACAATACATCATATGTTGGTAAAACAAAAATATGTGTACAAGAAAGCCATATAGGCATACATTGTTAGATATTGGAAAAACAAAAAATTATGTACAAGAAAGCCATAGTGGCATACAAAAAATCCATAATATAGTTAGTCCTATGTATTGGGATGGAAGAATCAATGACTCTTTGTATGTCAAGAAGATGGAGAGGTGGTTGATATTTGTTTCTTTCAAACCTGCTAACTTGATCTCATTTTTAATTTTTTTTGGATGTCCACATAATACAATAAAAACATATACACTAATAATATAGAAAAAATGAAATATGTGATGACATATAAGTAAATAGGTACCTACCACAAGATCATAATTCACCCCAATCATTTTTTGCTTCTATTCATCCATCTAAGGGGAAGGTGCACAAATTGGAGTTGTGACCCACTATGACAAGCATCGAGAAATAAATTACTAATAAATATGGGATAAAATAAAAAATAAAAAATGAAATTTACTAATCTATCTCATACCTTTGCCAAAGGTATTAAAGTAAAAACTACTGCAACAATGACCACCTCTATTATGCCATAAATATTCAAGATTTTGAACTAATGTCATCAATTAAAAATAACTTGCAATGTTGTTTTACCAAAATATACATAACATTATTTACAAACATAAAACATTATTTACAAACATAATGATTGAAAATAGTAAAACTTATCTCAATGAAACTTGTTGTCTGACCACTACCACTGAGTCCTAATGTTCATCATCAATTATTTAGATTCATTTTCATTCATAATAGAAATATAATAAATTACATAACATAATTAAAAATTATTTATTGATCAATGTCAAATGTGTTATCCAAAAATTCATGTGTGAACACCATATCATTGATGTCCCGCTCTTAGTCTCATGCATCCTAAGTATCCTTGGACCCATAATCATAGATATATCCATAGTTGTAGCCAATGTGAGGTGTTTTTCAATACTTCAAAGCCTCAACCTCATCAGCTTGTACAAAATGCATGCCATGTTGTAACAAGGTTTGTGTGAGGGAGATGATGGACTTTAAAGTATCCATATCAACAGTCTCCTTCACAATGGAATGGATTGTGACATACTAAATATCTGACCTAGCTAGGGGTCTCTATGCCTAGTCTTGGGAATGATGTTCCCTCTCTCTATCATATTAAGAGAAGTTGCCTCTACCTTAGAATTAAAGCATATCAAAATAATCTAGCCTCAAAAATTACCACATGGGACCTTGTTATTGTCCCATAGAGGATGGTAAAAAACTATCTACCACTTTCTAAAAAATCGTCCCTTATTCCTTGATTTGGCACCAATGAATAGAGAATCTCTTGCAATTTATGTGCATGGATGCATTGGTTCTTGGATCAATGAACACTGCACACAAGTCAAATTTTAATTTTTTCTCTTTCACTTGTTGGTATGATAATTTTGTGGAATAAAATTATCATGTATCCTCCCTTTTATTGGACTACATGTTTCTTTAGTCACTTACATTTAATCTATAAATTATATGAAAAATAATATAATCCACTAAGGTGGCGAGGGTTGTTCAATGTAAACTAGTTGCATTTGGATTTTCCAATCTATCAACCAATGGTTGGAGTTCCCTTTTGTTGTTTTCAATTTCACCTATTAAGCTATCTCATGTTTGAGGAGGATGGAAAGGAATAGAAGGAGGAATTTATTAAGTGTTTAGTCATGACCGCTCTTCACTAGGGTTTTCATTGAATTTGGTGAATTATGGTATGAAGTATTTTCAATTCTTAAAAAGTATAGAGTATTGAATAAAAAAAATTACAAAATTTATATTCATTTCAATTTACATAAATAAAAACCTAAAAAAATTACCTCCTCAAGCTTGTGTACATCATGGAAACATTGTGTGCTAAAAAATGCACTCACATTTGGTTTTTGGAGAGAAAGGAGGTTGGTCTCAAATGAGCTTAGCCTCTATTTTTTTTTCAATTTTTATCATCTAGAAGAAACACAATTGTGTTATGTCTTGGATGAACTGAAAAGTGGTTGTAGCCACCTTTCAGTTCCCCAACTTTGTGCATGTTCCCCTATCAATGTTCTTGAATTTAGTTGCATTAAGATCGACATATACCTTACTATAGATAGTCACACTTTATTTCAATATTTGGTGCTAGAGCCACACTTGGATTGATTAGGGAGAGGGACATGCCTCTTTTAGACTCTTTGATTGATTTGTTTGCTATTGTGGAAGTGTGTTGTTATTTTCTAGTAGTTTCAAGTTCTAAGTGATAGAGATCATGGAAAGTTCATCTCAATTGAAGATAGAAAATTTGAATGGCATAGGTTTTGAACTTTGAAAGATAAAGATGGTCGATCTCTTGGAGGAAAGAGATCAATGGATTTTCGTAAAGAGAGACCAAATTGAAAAAGAAGTGGGATGAAGAATGATAAAAAATTGATAAAAAATATGTAGCACCCTATGATTATGTTTATATGAATATATTTTATTAAATGTTCCTAATTAAACTATTACTCATAAATTATATAATAGAATAGGAGAGAGATATCAAACAAAGAGTCTCTTTAGTAAGTTGTTTATAAGAAAAAAATATGTTCTATCAAAATTGAGGATGGGAAGTTCTCAATTGTAGGACCTAAACTCTTTTAATCTAATCTTGAATTAGTTATAGCCAATAGGTGTGAAGATAGATCAAAAGGATAAATTCATTTCATTATTATGTTATTTCAAAAGTCTTGGAATAATATAATCCTTGAAATTAGTTATTTTATAGATGATATGAAGTTGGATGCCCTTAAATTTTGATTGTCCTCTTAAAGGAAATGAGGAGAGGACTTCAAAGAGTCTAAAGATGTATTGTATGTGTGAGGTATATCCAATGAGAGAGGTCAGAACAAGAAGGGTGATACCTGGACAAATAAAAGGATCATTCTAATTCTAAGGGAAGGTCTAAACCACTAGATAAGAGTAGATTAAGGTGTTGGAAATACAAAAAATGGGGGCATCTCAAAAGGGAATGTAAGAATAAGAAGAAAAATAATGATGATTCCTTTATCAATAAATCTTCTAATGGCAAGGCTATTAAATCTTTTATTATATTTGCTAACATGGCTTTTGATGACTTTTGGTTGATATTGTAGTGTAGGAAAATGTATCCCTTTACATTTTCACACTTTTTTGGGCCCTCCTTGCTAAAATTGGGCTTCTTTATGCCTTATTTGGTCCTTTTTGCATCCACAAGCCTTATTAAATGCATTTTTTAAGGATAATCCCGACATTTAACAAATGACAAATCATAATTCATTTTTTTGGGTTATGTGTTCCAGATCTAGTGATCTGGGACTCATACGACACCTTGGGCGTATGTTTCCCAACTAGGTCTCAGGGCCTGATCTTAAATGTGGCATTAAACAAGGCACTTTTTAGAGTTTGTGTCCCATGTTTAAGAAACTGGGACTCATACACCCAAGGTGGCATATGAGTCCTACTTTAACCAGGACCTATTCTAAATCAAATTCTTGGTAGGATTTTATTCTCCTAGATCTGATGTCTGCTTGTAGTGTTTTAATTTTAAGAAATTTGGCATAAACAAGTATAAATACAAGGTTATTTTACATATTTTCTCCTAGCAATTTTTGAGATCAAGCATTACAGCAAGTTTATGATCAAGAGAGCATTCAAGAGATGATTAGCAAGCACTTTGGAGCTGCATTCAAGATCCAAGCATCATGTCAAAGTCTTCATGTGCATCATGTGTATCTTTGAGCTAACATTTGTGATATATGTTTTTATGATTCAAGCAAGCATTCAAGTCAAGATCCACATCCATTGGAGTAATTTCACACAAGATTGCAGCCTTTATTCCAAGGGTTTGGTGAGTTGCAACATTAAATTTTTTCATTCATCATTCCTTCATGCTATTTCATTTCATTTGAAGGTTTAATTACCAAAACGAGGTTTGACTAAGGCAAACCCCTATTCCCTAACAAAACAACATTTTTCTCTCTTCATGTGTGATTGCAGATCTAGGTGATTTGGAACTTGAAGATCCTTTGAAGACAAAGTTGCAAGATTGAAGAAAGTTGTCAAAGTTGTCATCTTCACATAAACTCACCTACAGGCCAATATTCAGACTTTCGAACTTGGAGATCGGATAAGACAAAAGCTACAGAAGATCACTAGAGGCTACATAAGTTTCAATCAAACCCTAATACTGGGACTAAATGGCCACCTTGCTCATATGATTCGGGTAGTATACCCCTTTTCAACAGTTTTCTATAGATCTTGATTTTCCAGCAATAGATTCTAAATTCAACCCAAAAACCTAAACTAGGACTAAATCGCCCAATCTAGCGTATGAGTCCCTGTACGCTTCAAGAACAACAAATTTTAGAGTAATTAGATCTTGTTTAGATATATCCTACCCTCTGAGTACTTTTTTGTTTCTCTCTGTTTAGTTATATGATTTCATATTTCAAGTTTCTAGGGTTTAGTGCATTAGGGTTTTCATTTATCCTTTGAAGCTTCATTTTAATGGTGAACCCCCATTTTAATCACACCTAAGGAAACCTTGTAGCAACCCCTTCCCTCAATTGAGTCACTTGGTTGAGGGATCTCTAGGGTTTCCTAATGAACTAAGAGTGAAATAGATCCCCTAATTGTTCCATCTCCTAAAAGGTGGAACCCCTATTTCCTTTGGTTCATATATATTTAGGATAATTCTAACACATGGATCCTCACAAGGAGTGGTTAACATATACAACCTATGATGCTGGGAACACTCTCTCAAGGATAACAACACCAAATATTGTGGGATAAGGGGAGGTAAGATTAATTTTCAATGATGGAAGGGTTAAGACCATCACAAATGTAATATATATCCCTATTTGATCTAGGAACTTGATTTTTGTATTAAAAATGAATGATTTTGGGGTGCATATTACTTTGAGAGGAGTGGTTGAATATTGAGTAGAGGGAATTTGGTGTTGGATAGGGGCACTCAGTAAGGCACCCTATTTAGGCTAGGAGCATCTACTTTCTATAAATCTACAAATATAATTAATAACTTTTTTTATTTTTTTAATTATGACAGGACATGATAGTTCACATTAGCAAGAAGGGTCATAAAACCATCATTAATAAATTATGGTCAATAGTATCTTATTCTATTAAATTTAATTCTTATGAACACTATGCACATATGATAAATAGTATTGGATTTCATTTAAATCTAATAGTACTAGAGATAAAAAATTCTAGAGGTTATTCATAGTGATGTATTTGGTCTTGTGGATGTGTGTTTGATAAGAAAATATCACTACTATGTTTTATTTATTGATGATTTCTCTAAATACACATGGATTTACTTTCTGGAGCATAAGTATTTTTTTGTACTTTTAAAGAGTTTGAATAATTTGTTGAGAAATAGATAGGTGGAAAAGAAAATTTTCTAAGAATGAATACTATGATGAGTTTTACTCTAGATATTTTAATGATTATTGTAGGCATGTAGGGATTATTAGAAAGAAAATAACTCCATATACTAAAAAAAAATGAAGTGGTATAAATGATGAACAAGACTTTGATTGATAAAGCCAAAAACATGTTAAGAAGTGAAAATCTTGAAAAAACAAATTAGCCTAAAATTCTACACGCTACTTTTTATCTAATTAATGGGTCTCCCACTTAAGATCTAGTTGGAAAGCACCCTACAAGGTGTGGATAGGTAAGAGAACATTAATTTCACATTTTATATTTTTTGGTATTGAATCGTATGTTCATGATGCTAAGGAAAAAATGGTCTAAGATTGATTTTAGGGCTAAAAGGTGTGTTTACATGCATTAGGTGAGAACATAAAGGGTTATAATCTTTGGGATCTTGTAGCATTAATGATATTCTAAGGATGTTATTTTTAGAGAGCTTAGGGAATTTGGAAATGATGAACAACAATAATTTATGGATATAATGAGGAAGTAGATGGTTTAGATTTGAATTTTGATGAGGAACCACATAAGCCTCTTTATTCACCTCTTAGAAGGTCCATGAGGTAATTTGTAATCTAGTTGAAAGGTATATTCCTTCGTATTATTGTTGTGTATTTTCATTATAGTGTATTGATAATGAACCTAGATTTGTGGAAGAGGCTTTATCTTTTGATGAGCATGAGTCTTAATTAAAGGCCATGAAAGATGAAATTAATACTTTAAACAAATGTGACACATATGATCCAATTGATTTTCTCAAGGGAAGAAAATCCATTGGATGTAAATGGATATTTTAAAATAAGTTTAGATCAATGGTAAGTTGGAGTAGTACAAGGCTTGGTTAGTGATAAAAGGTTACTCCTAGGTTGAGGGAGTTGATTTTGATGATATTTTTTCTATTGTGGCTAAACTAACATATCAAATTAGATTATTTTTATCTATTGTTGTTGCTTTTGATTTAGAAGTAGAACAAATGAATGTAACAAAAAAAACTACATGGGAATCTTGATGAGGAAACATTTATGAAATAATTGAACTTCATGGTGAAGGGGCATGGACACTTGGTTTTTAGGTTTAAAAAATATTTGTATGGTTTGAAACAATCACTAAGAATTTGGTATAGAAATTTGATGCTTTTGCATTGGATCATCACTTTAGTAGAAGTGAAGCTTATCACCGTGTTTATTTCCAATTAATTGATGATTGGTTACTAATCATTGTCCTAAATGTTAATATATTATTTATTGGAAATGATAAATAAATGATTAGGAAACTTAATAGTTAGTTATTTGGTATATTATTTCTTAGAGGTTGTAAAATATATTTTGGATATGGAAATTTATAACTTGATTAAGTTTTAAAATAGAAATTTGTGGTTAAATTGAAAGAACCATGTTGACACCATTTTGCAAAGTTTTACCATGTTGGATTACAAAATACTTAGTATTCCCTTTTTTATTGGAACTAGGTTATCTCTAGAGAAAACTCTTAAAATAGATAATAATCTTGAAGAGATGCATAAAATTCCTTATACTAATGTTGTGGGGAGCCTTGTATATACCATGGTTTGTACGAGGCTTGATATTACCATAGCAATGGGAGTTTTGAGTAGGCTAATGTTGAACTCTAGTAAAGAACACTAGATTTATGTTAAAAGGGTTTTCCTCTATTTATGAGGAACATATAACCATTGCATTTGCTATCATATATTAATGATGTTGAAAAGATGGTTGATTTATAGGTCTGTTGATTTTGATTGGGTTGGCGATCTAGATTGTAGGAGGTCCACTCTAATTGGTTGGTGATCTAGATTATAGAAGATGCACTAATAGTCATGTCTTTACTTTGTTTTGAGTAGTTAGTTGGATGAGGAAATGTCAACTTATAGTCATGTTTTTCACAATAGAATCAAAGTGTATGGATGCAACACATGCTTGTAAGGAGGCCATGTGGTTAGAAAAATTATGTTTTAAGTATTGACTTTCAATGTAAACATTTGAAAATTAGATGCGGTAATAAGAGTGTCATCCATTTGGCTAAACATATCATGCATCATGTTTGCATAAAGAACATTGATGTTCAATATCACTTTGTTCAGGAAATGGGTGTGGGTGGTAATCTCTTGCTATAGAAAGTGGACACCTTAGATAATGTTGTGAATTCACTTACTAAGTCAATGAGCATAGAGAATTTTGGTTGGTGTAGAGAGGCTAGGGGTCTCTCGTGTTTGCGAAATTGATTGATCATGTTTCCTGGCCATGTCATTACAATGTAAATGTCAAGTGGGAAAATGTTGAAATTAGGTGCAAATCCTAGAAAAATTATGATAGTTTTATTTAATGTTGTTGTTATTAATTGTTATGTATCCAAGGAACATGGAGAGGGTAGACTTAGATGCACTTCTATGTGGTAAGTAAATTTTGTATTAATTACTTATCCTTGCATGTAATTGTAGTGGTATTTAAGTTGAGAGTTACTTTTAAAAAGGTATTTAAAATCAAGATTGGTATGTGTAAGAAGGTGTAAGATAATTTTATATTACTAGATCTTATGATAGATTTGGTCAATCTTCCCATGGAGTGCTTAGGATTGGGATCTTGGCCATTTTGGCCATTGTGATAAAATCTATGATGTTTATGATGTAGGAGATAGATGTAAGTTGTATAAGATGGGCTAATATTCAAGGTATGCTGATTATTTTTGTGAGATGTGAGATATCTTATGAGGATTTGGATGATTAGTTTTGGGTGTGTAGTATTGACCACATGTTTTAGAATACCAATCATGGTATCTTGCATTTGTGTCTCCTATATATTGGTACCTTGAGATGGTAGTAATATCATGTTGTTTTACAAGTCATTTGAGTACCATTATGCTACCAAATTTAAGAGGGATAAACTGATGTATTATAAATTTTATTATTAATATAGGCTTGGATCTCTTTGGATGTGGATTTTATCCAAAATAATTTTCTCTATGTAAATCTTTGGTTATGGTTTGTATATACTTTACAAGTTGATTTCTATTTCCATTTTATGATTTATCATTTCTATTGAGTTTTATTGCATTAAAATCATTGTATCTCATTGTATAGTTATACTATGTTTCAACAACTTGATCTGTAACATATGATTACTTGATCTCTCAACTCAAAAGTGTATAATAGAAAATAATGCATTATAAACTATGTAAAATATAATATAATTTTGAATGTGTTACTAACAAATTTATGTTATACAAAATTATCTACTCTGATAAATTAAATATATTATAAACCATATTTGACATCATATTGAAATAAAAATCACTTTTTATATCATTTAATTAGAATTGGAAAAGAGAATTATTTGTGATATGTGCAAAGAAATGTATGTATTGCATATCTTTTTGAAATGTTCATTTTATAAACAAGTGTAGTGAATTTATTATCTGACTAATATTTAGTAAAACTAGAACATAGGCTTGAACCAAATCTAAAGCATGACTTTAACCAAAGGTCGAAAGGACTAACTACTTGAGTTTCTTACTATACTTAACATCTAGTTGACTATTGCATTATAATATCATGATTACTGCAATAAACCTCTTGTTGACCAATCAAATAAATAAGAAAAGTAATTAAAAATATTATAACCCTAAAATAGAGGGCAACATGTCTATCAAGATTCATGGTAAACCCATCTTCTTAGATATAACAAATGAATTTGAATTCTACTACCAGAAAATAGATATCATACTAGACATATCTTACTCTCCTTGATACTATGCAAAATCCTTAAAAATAAATTCCCCACTAAAAACAACAATTTGAAATTGATGTGTTTGATATAAACTCAAATTCACAAGCTCTAATTCTAATTATAAATAACATTCTAAAATACACAACACAATACAAGATTTTTTTAAGTTCTTGAATTTAAATTATTATAATAATAATTTACAAAATAACCAACATTGGAAACCTCGCCCTCTTCTCATATACCCCTGAGACAAGAGTTTAGTTAGAAAGCTAGAAAAAGTGAAGAGCAACAGTATATGGATTAGATCAAAGATCAACAGTATAAGGATCAAATCAAAGAGCAACATTATTCAGATCATCAGATCATATATTAAAATAATTAAAATAAGAACGATACAGTTGATTTTAAAATAACTAGCAAATGGAATTGCACCCCAAAATTAAACCAATAAAAATGAAAATGAAATATTACAAATTGCAACAAATTTCATCTATTACAGAATTTGACTCTCCACCATTATAATCAGAGATCTAAGCTTCCTTGATATGAAAAAATATTGAAATATTCTGTCAAAAAGTTCACGCCCCTTTTCTATGCTTCCACATTTTGCATACATGTCTACCAGGGTAGTTGCAACTACAACATCTGACGAAATTCCCATCCTCCTTTGATGGATTCCATACCCTCTTAACAAAATCCCATTTTGACATAGGCATGAAGACTGGTGAAAATGGTTGCAAAGTTTGGCTTTACACCTGCTAATGGCATTTGCTTGAAAGTTCCTAAAGCCTTTTCAACAAATCCACTTTACGTATATCCTGCATTCCATGAGTCTAGATTTCTTTCAAGCACTTGGGCCAATAGCTCACATGCTTGTCCTTCTGTTTGCTGCTATAACTATATTCACCATGAGGTAATCTATTTCTTTTATCCATTCAAAATTCTTGAGTGCAAAACAGTGATTTGAATTTGGTTTTGTAGTTTGGCTTATGTGTGGAATCGCACAGCTGACTACTGATTGCTACGGTTTATAGGACTATTTATGGGAATAGGAAAAATAGTTGGTGAAAGCAATGGACTGCATGGGCCCCACACTAGCCACCTAAGCGATTAGCGCTTAGTGTGTGATGGTTAAGCCCAACCACTAATATATCCAGTCATTAATTTAGTACAAATATCAGCACTAGATCCTATAGAGCCAATATTAGCATCAAAGTAAGCAGTAGAGACAAACCCGAATCTTCGAGACCCATATCAATAGCATGTTCTAGGTCTAGGTTAAGTAGTTGGTGAAGCATATCTAGTTCTAGATAGAGACCCAATATTGGATCCATCATCAATTACGTAGACATATATAGCCCCACTAGGAGTTGCTTGAGTTGATGATCAAGTTAAACCTGTAGTGTTAGTAGTAGTTTTATTATGTATATAGAGAGGCAACAATGAATCCAAGTGATTTTGGCGACCTTGTAGATCTAGATCGATACTTAAGTAATGATCTAGTTAATGAACCATAAGAAGTAATAACATATCCACCGGTGACAGATCTACAATCATCAATAGGAATAGCGACACCAACTTATCCATTTACAAATTTGAATCTAGTAGCTTGACTAGGTGCACTCACAACATACCTATACCTAGTACAAGTATATCCAATCGGGCAATAGCTTCCCTTCACCTAGTTCCATACTCATACTCATACCTAGATCTAGACCCAACTGCATACCCTTCACATGGTTTCATTAGTTTAAGAAGCACCAATAACAGTAGAAGCAAAGGTAACTATAACTTATCTAGATGCGCCATTAGCAACACCTATACTAGTAGCTCACTAGGATGGAGACATGAAGCAAATGGGACCAACACCTAAGCTAGTAGAATCAACAAAGGGCAACAACTATCCAGCCTCAAGAATGCACCGAGGCATGGATGCCTTCCTATCATGCATCATCCATTGTTGCATTTAATCAAACGTCCCTTCCTATCAGTGTCGTGCATTGTCAAGTCAGAGTCAACCACTGTCACCATCAAACTCCCATCTTGCCCACCGATGGGATTTATATTTAATGCAAATTTCAAACCAATTTTTTTTTTTTTTTTTGATAAATATTTTTTTTATATAAGTAATAATATAATTAACTTTAATTTAAAAAAAATTAAAATAACAATTTATTTTAGTAATTTAAAAAAAAAATTATTCACAAAATGATTGTTTATTTTAATAATGGTGATTGTAATATATTAATTATAATTAATTTTTACTAAAATTCTGTGAACAATTAAAGTTAATTATATTATTTTATTATTTTAGTAAAATTTAATTATAATTAATATATTATTTATTTTAGCAAAACAATCACCATTATTAAAACAAGTGTCACGTAGTGGCTAGTACTTGCCTTTATAGTATTTTAGATTTAATTAAAAATAAATGTAAGTTAAATTGTTAATTATAATATTAATATAATCATTTAAAAATGTCACATTAATGTTAATTTTTATTAAAATTATGTAAATAATATATTAATCATTATAATGTAAATTGTAAGATAATGCATGCCTATATTCTAACTTAATGAAATAAAAGATAGTTATGTGTATTTATATTAATATTAATAATTATTCATTTTAATTTAATTATATTATAAAAATCAATTAAATATTCAAATTTTAAATATTATAAGGAAATTATAAATATCAAACAAAATAAAAATAAAATCAAATTGATAGTATAATATAATTGTAAAACCCCGTCCCGCAACCTAGAGGACGATGCAATACTGCGGAAGCACAACTATTTTTTTTAAAGTTAAAACAAGACGAGTAAAGTAACCTACTCTAGCCACATACATCCTCTAGGCTACGCAACGCGTCTACATGTGAACACCATTACTTATAAAATTTAACCAACCATAGCATATGAATATTAAACTCAAGATACAACTTACAACAAAGCATTAAACCATTTTAAGATAAATCTAACACATAAAAATGTATTAAACATATTTCCACATATACAACACTATTAAATCTAATAATGAATAGATCATAAATACTATTACAATTACATCACAAAGGTTCACCTCGATACAAATGAGGTATTACAATTATACACATAGATCCACAGTTACAATGAAGAAGGAGAAGAACAACTCCAGAGAACCACACGAACTCCTCGAACAAGAAGATCCCGCCATCATGAATAGGAAAAGAAACTCAACAGTATAAAATGCACGCCACCCAACCATCTGGTACCCGTAGGCCCAGCCCCCGTGATAGGAGATAGTAACAGGTAACCAAGACAAACCTATTACCCCTAGACACAAGTAATATACAAGACTACACTGTACCAGTAAATGCAAAACAACACTGTACCAGTAAACACAAAATAACACTGTACCAAAAAAAACACAAAACAACATTGTACCAAAAAGACACAAACATAAGGTTACATTGCTTCTTGAACCACTGAATCAAATACATCCACTGTATAATACAAATTGACCGTTGTCATAGGAGGAGTGTCATCACAAAGGTTGCATTGGTTATCCAAAGGAAATCTTCCTAGGTCCCAGCCCCCCTCTAGGGTTATCCTGGTAACCTCTCACGATTCCGGCCCCACATGCACACCAGTGCGGAATCGGTTATCTTTCGAGAAGACAAGATAACGATCTTGCCATTCCAGGCCTTCCCGACTTATCTCAAGTCTCATACTAGCCCTTGAGCCAATGAGCGAGGCTAAATTATCTGATTAAATATTAAGCTACTCCATCTCTAATAAAGGTTAATTAATTTCCACTGATTAACCTGATTTTCACACGAGTTATCTTGGGACCCCTTTGTGTCCCAGCCCCCGTTGAAAGCCACTCCCCTATCGACAACACAATAACATATTCCACAACCCAAGGGTAGATAGTGCACAAAATACGATAACAAATATCAACTATTTTGCAAAGAACAACACATCTCGTTCGTAGTAACCGGGTGCTCAAATCAAATCACACAACCCGTTCATAGTAATCGGGTGTTTAAACTAATTCACACATCCCTATGGATGTCAAATACTGAAACCCCAAAAAAATGTGCACTACCCAAGGAAAATCTCAAAAAGGGCGAACAAGAGATACAATAACCCTCTCACAATTTTACAATCTCTGGAAGACTTATAATTTTTTCGACAACAAATATCCTTAATGCCCAATACACAATTACAAAAGAATACACAACAATAAGAAGCCACTCAAGTAATTAAATAAATGACCATTAGGATTTCCTAAATCCAATAAATCCACAACAAATTAAACCAACTGCTTAACTTTGAGTTTGACAATTATTCATAATATTCAATTCAAATTACCCGCAAATGTGAACAGAAAATAATACAACTTAAAATAATTCAGGCACTTAAATAATCTAATATTCAGATTTCCTAAATCCAAATTGAATCAATATCTATTTAAATACAAATCAACTTTCACTCCTAAGTCATTTTATTTTAACATTTTATTAACCCATGCATTTACATGCTTTTATTAATATATAAATACATCTGTTTACAAATCATAAGGAAATTAAAACTAATTGTTAATTCAAATTTCACAAACAAATATAAATAGAAATCTTAATCCTTCTAATAAAATCATCTTATTATAAAACACCTACTTGTGCATTGTATGCATTAATTAACGATATAATATTTCTTTTAAATAAATATATATATTTTAATTACATAATCTAATTATTATTTTCCAACGTTTATTTAAAAATATCAAATTGTGCATGTGCATGCACCTATTTAAAAATACATTTAAATATATTTTAAATACTCTAAAATTATATGCAATATTTCTAATATATATTTTTAAACAAATAAATAAATATATAAATATAAATTAACAATTTTCAGACAACCCTAATCATAAATCCTGTATGTTGCGACTTTAATAACTTTTGTTTTCAGATCTGGGTTTCTCTAAATTTTTTACTGAAGGTGCACAATCAAGTCGTCTAAAACATATAAAAAATGCAGCCCTACTCAGTTCGTAAATTTTGAGTTATGATTAATTTAGTGACGCACTCTCTCTGCTGTTTTGATTTTCAAATTATTAGAGATTTCCAATTATTTCAGTTTTCTCAGAAGATTTCATTTTCAATCCTACAGAGGTTTTCTAATTCTTCAAATACTTTTATTTGTATTTTCTATTGTTTAAAATCATTCCCTACAAAGATCTAAATCTTCACGGTAATTTATCACTTTCTACAGAATTTTTTTTTATGTTTTCACAGGAAGAGGTTTCTAAGTTTTGATTTAAATTTAATAGAGGTTCAATAATTTCACTATAATTTCTTCTTGTATAAATCTATTTCGAATAAACAAATTACATAGAGGATTTAATTGTTTTCTACAGAGGTTTCATTTTCACGGCAATCTTTTAAAAGAAAGAAACAAGAACTTCTACAATATTGAAAAATCATTTCCTAAAACATTTCCAATTTGCATTACAATAATAAAATAACTTTTTAATTTCAAATTTCACAAAAACAGTAAAGAACCTGTTATAGAAGAATGTTGCCTCAAGAAAATGTTGTCGAGCTTCTCTATAATTTCAATTCTTAATGTAGTCAAAGCTTTCTTCAATGCAATTGCCTCATTCTAGAATACACAACAAAAAACACAGCCAAAAATTCTACAACAAAATAATTCTAAAACAATTTCCTCCAAAAGATCCACAATTTCCTCACCAATTTTCCACAACCCATACCAAAACTTTTCCCGTGAAACAATTTTCTTTTTCTTTTCTCCCAAAAAATCCTCTCCGTGAATGAATTTTCAACAATTAGATCACAAATTTCTAACTCTCAGTTATCTTAAACAAAATATTTAAAATATCTTTTCCCTCAACAATTTAGATATTTTCCATTCACATGCATTTAAATATAATAATACAATTTACTAATTGCAACCAATTTAAATATTTTTACTTATTTAATTACCATTTATTTTTAATAATAAAATTTACTCAATCAATATAACCAAAATTTATTTATTTATTTATTTATTCTAAAGTCCTCACAACAATAATTCATTTAATTAAATATTTAAAATTAAATACACATTTAATCTACTACATTAAATTTGCACAAGAATAAAATACCTAGAACAACAATGATAAATCTAAGACCAAATTCAAACTGACGACACACTGTACTAGGGTAAAGGTATGACTAGGTAACCGTTACTATCTCCCAATATTACTATTGAGTAGTGGACATGCTCAGACCTGTGAAACCGGGTGAAGCTAATGTCCTGTACCTGCAATCCTGCAAACAAGCAAATGTCGCACATGTATACATACAGTAAATCATACACACCGTAAAGAAAGAATCACGGAAATCACAGGACACTCGCGAGCAAGTGATGCAATACCGTTCCCTTCACCAATACAATCACATCAAGACTGACAAAATTAAAACATCAATAATCAATAAATGAGCATACATCATTATTAATTCAAATAACAACTATGCTAATGTGAAAGCATGTTATAAACAAATAATCAGTCACAACATAATCGAAACACATAACAAAGAAAGTATTGTCGATCAAAAGATCCAAAATGGAGGGGTGTTACAATAATTGCAAGAAAAAAATGATAATTATATAAATATAAAATTTATGTAATAATTATGTTACATAATAATATGTATAATATAATATATAAATAACATTTATTGGTTATATAATATAAATTTAATTAATAATTGCTTAAATTATTTTATATTAAATAAAATGTAAATAAAATGAAATGATTATATAATAGAATAAAATAATAATTATTTAAACATTAAATTTATATAATGGCTTTGTTAAATAATAATATGTATAATATAATTTATGTAAAATAATTAAAAAAAATTCTATTAATTGTATTATTAATTTTAGTGCAGTGAGAAAAAAGAGTTGCATAATAAGTTGGTTCATAATAAAAACAATATATGAATTTAAATTTATAATTTTTATTATTACTATTATTATTTAATTAATTATAATATAATCTATTGGCTATTTTTTTTAATTTATAATTTATAATAAAATATTATTATAATCAAAATAATTAATAAACTCTTTAATAATTAAATTACAATACTAAAAAAACAATTTGTTGTGTTTCACTTTTGTTTATTGTCATAATAACCAATTAAAAATAGGATATTTGCTATTTATTATTATTTTTTTAATTTATTATATTATATACATATAATTTATTATTATTTTTTACACGTAACCCATTCACATAAAGACTGAGTTGAATGTATATTCTCCATTACTACGCGTTGAGAAAGTCTAACCCTTCATTCATAATATTTTAATGAGTGCCTAATCCAAAGTATAAATAAAATATGTGGCTGTCATTCATTAGTCTTAAATGATGAGGTGTCCTATGCGTGGAGTGGGCCGTACTCTGATTAAATAATAATAAAAATTAAATAACGTTTAGTATTTTTTTGGAAATAGTTAAAATAATAGTTTATTTAGGCAAAATAATAGTTCACTTATCTAAAAAATAGGCAAAATAATAGTTCATTTCAATTCTTCTAACATACAAAACATCTTAGTCAATCATATTCTAAAAAATAATTTTTATAATTTATAAAATTAAATATTTTACAAGTTTACTTTACAAAATTGATTTTTTTTTTAATTTTTTTTTAAAATAATATTTTTTATTGGTTGAAAGCCAACTTAATAATAACTAATTAACTAAGAAATAGTATTGCAAGTACTAATAAACAATCATTTTGTGAATAATTAATTTTTTTAAAAAATTCTAAAATAAATTGCTCACATGGAAATAAGAATATTATTTTATTTTAACTACAGAAATTGTGTCTACTCTATCTTGAAAATTACTAATTAATTTTGAATTATATACTTATAATTTAAAATAAGAGCATCCTTTGTAACATGGAATAGATAGGTTAATTTTAATGAAATAAAATATGTTTTTATATTAAGAAAAATTTATAAATATATATGGAACTCATACATTGAGAAATTGACTAAGATGTAATTTTGTATGAGAATTAAGATGCTCGAATAACTTATATACCTTCTTTCAATAATTAACATTAGAAATTAATACTTGGCTCATATTGTATACCCACCTCCCAATGGTCTTGGAATGGATGCATTTAGATGGAGAAGGATTTCAAAAGGCTCATGGTACTTGTGGACCCCTCAAAGGCATAATATATAACACATGAACTTTATTTATGAAATTTAGTCTTTAGTTGTTGGCTTCTAGTATGAATGTTATCTATAAGGTGGAATTCTTAGTTGAGACTCTCAATCTTCCATTCTTGGTTTCTAGTGTGATTATACAATATGCTTGCCAAGTATTAATTTCTAATGTTAATTATTCAAAGAAGGTTTTGTTTCATAAGAAGAGACCTATGTTGACATATTCCAAGGCATGTTATTATCCACAATGCATGACACTTCTTCACATTTCTACCAAGTTCTAAATAGATACAGATCTGCCATTTCCATGGAGGAGATTGATGATTTAAAAAGAAAATATCATGCCATTTCTTTCTTGAGAAGTCATGTTTGCATTCATGATTTGAAACTTCCATCTTCATCCAAAAAGAAATTATGTTATCGTTATGTGCCTAATATTAACAAATCAAAACCTTCATTTGAGCATGATCACCAACACAAAGGTAAATGAGTGGAAACAAAATAAAACTCGGTTAATGGCTTTCAACATGTTGGTGGAAAATCTGCATCTTTTTGAAAGTGGCTTCCTAGCTTATCAGTCTTATGTTTAGTAAGGTTTGTAATCTCCATTGTGTTATGTATTCAGGTCACGGGTATATCTAGTATGATGTCTTCTTTTGGGTATTTTGGGTGCATAAGAGAATGTGCATATGTACTGATGTATTCAACCAATGTGCTTTTGTAACATTGTAATAAGACAATTGGTCATTTGTACTAGGACCTCACTGGTCTTTTTGATATTTTGTAAAATTTGTTACTTGGACTGCAACTGGGGGTTTTCTTGCTGGTTCTTTCCCGCCAGTATGTCTGCTTGAACCAGCTATATGTAATATATTATATATAAATAAAATTATAAGTGGTCTCCCACTTTTGCTTAAAAAAAAGTTCTTGTAAATGTCCACATCTTTTTCCTTGACACAGTTGCTATTTCTTAAAAGATTTCTTATGATTTTTCATAATGTTGGTCAATACTTTACTGTAAATATTCTATAGTCATGCTCTTAAATGGCATAAGAATATGTCAGAAGAGGGTTTCATCTTATAAAGCTATAATGATATTATATGCTCTTAGAACATCTTAGACACCTGCCTTGAAGCATTCAACAAATGACAAATAACTACCAACACAAAGTGAGATGCCTCATTTCCTAATATGAGGACAAAATAATAAATCAAAATGTTAGGATGCAATGTTGACCCACCTTTCCCAATACTTGGCTAAGTTTATCGTCTATTGAGGAGTGGATCCCAACAACAATTGTGCTTAGTGCTTACTACTAATCCAAGGAATACCTATTCATTTTTTCTTTATTGTATGCCTAATGACTCCTCATCTCAAGTTAAATTGTGGGAATGGATTTTTATGCCCTCCCTATGACTAAATGGCTACAAGGAGGTGAATATGATATGGTGGAAAAAACCAAGATACAAGTTGGTTTAGTTCTCATAAACTCTCTAAAAAATAATTGAATTCCTACATCCTAACTAGAAATACCATGAGGGGTTTAGATCCCATTTTAGACAAAAAATATTCCTATACTCATCACTAGTTCACTTGGACCAACTAAAGAGATGGTGAACTAAGGGAAACTTAGTTGTATTGATAGATTAAAACTTAGTTATTTCTCTTTCCATTGTCCCCTCTCCACAAAACACCCTTATTTAAATAGATTCTATAAAACCTATCTCACATATCACCTCCCAATTCTTTAAACTTTTAAAACTTCTTATTCCTCATACCTAATAATCTATCCTTCAAGCTCAACACTTCCCACCTCAATCAAATTGATCACCTTGCTTCCCTAATATCCCTTTGGTTGATGTTCCTAGACCTCATCAAAATGGTAAGTGGATACAATTGTGGAATAATGTGATTAAATCTATTGCACTACCTTACTATGATCTTACAATAAGAATATGGCTAGAAAGAGATCTAGAATGGAAAAAAAAAAAATGGATCCAAATAGAAAAAAAAAAACTTGTTTTAGCTTTAGCACTTACTAATAACTTTTCTACAATGAGTGGTTGCTTCCGTTGAAATAAAACTTTGAAGATTTGAACTTAATTGTGGTAGATGATCTCAATTAAGAGATAGGCTACATTGGATGAAAGGATATAAGGGATACAAATTATTTTTTAGTTATCTCGAACATATTTACATTCTCGAGAGTGGATAATATCTATCCTTGATCCTTAGTTTATTATTATTATTTTTTTTTATGATTATAATTTTTTTCAATTCCTATTAAACCAAACTCAAAATAATGGTATAGATTAAGATTCTTGTCTTTATCATAATTACAAGTTGTATAAATTGTTAAATTATATATTTTTTAACATATATAAAATGTATGGTTGGATTAGTGAGATATTTATAACAAGTATGCAATATATTTAATCATATAATTATTTTTGTAATAGAGATGAATAATTAAATAAATGCTATAACAATATATAAGAGTTAGATAAAAGAATTAAAATTAATATATTAATAATCATTAAATTGTGATACTTGCAAATTTAATATTTAAAGTATAGTTAATAGTGAGAGATGCATTAATAATAGTATCACATAAGCAAGTTAAACCAACAAATTAATTAAAGAAAGGATGTTAATTCTATTGGATATGGTTATTGTTGCATCATAAACACTTAAAGAATTAATTAGCATAGTTAAATGATTCAAAAAACAAAATTATTGGGTTTTTCTAGTGAAAAATTATGGGCATAACAATTATATATTTTTTAACATATATAAAATGTATGGTTGGATTAGTGAGATATTTATAACAAGTATGAAATATGAAGTCAAACTTTATTAGATTTGATTCTTAATAAATTAGTTTTAACGATTCAATTTATAGCTTTATGCAATCTATAAGTTTAAATAGTTTGATGGTATCTAAACTTTATACATATAAAAATATGTTAAATGTCTGATTATTTTGCTTTCCAATCTATAATTTTTTGATGTTCTTGGCTATATAATTGAGATGATTCACTCATAATGTAATGATAAAATTCATCCTCATATGGAGGATTTTATATTATCTTCCATTAAATTCATCCTCTTTATGAGATTCTTATGGAATATTGATATTCTAGTGTGAATTCTTAATTTTAGACATATCTTAACTAGATATTTAATTTAGGTTCAATGAAGGCAATATAAATTTCTTTTCACTTACATAATCCTATTTTGAAGTTCATTTATGTTAACAACTATTAGATTAGATATTTTTATCCCCAATTATTTTCAAATAATTTTACACTAATCTTTGTTTTCTTATTCTTTCTTTCATTGTTTCATTTAAAATTTGAACCATTTAAGGATGCTATGTTATAGATTATAGTTGTCTTCCAATTCTTTTTAAATTGTGAATGGTATGAAAATATTATTGATGAGTAGATGAATTATTAGAATTGTTTTAGATAAATATATTCTCTATATCTAGATATATTATTTACCAAGGTCTCATTGCTTCTTTAGGTGTACATACATATATAACATGGAAAATGAAGATGTTCCACCTACAGAAAATTTGTTTGAAAATACCACTAATGAGATTAAAAAATTGAGAGATTCATTAGCACAGGGTGGAAACCCGGGGATATATAGTGAACCATGCATGTTAATATTGCATAGTCTAGAAAAACTAAAAGATGAACTTGAGAGGACTAGTGAATATTCCCCAGATAGAGTAGCTGATATTCTTTCCCGCATGTGGGAAGAAGTACATGGTGACGTTCCCCTTAAACAAATACAAGATAGTGTCACCAAAGAAATGATAAAAGCCACTTGTTTTCCATTTTATCAAAATGTGTGTAAGGTTAGGGGATACTAGGCCACTAGATGTGTCGATTGAATGCTATGGCCTCATTGATCTACCCACGATTTCTCACAGCACATGGTCTATACCCAAAAAATGACTAGATTCCATTGTATTTTGTTCAACAGTTGTATGCTGAGGTCCATTTGGGCCTCAAAGTTAACTATTTGGACATTCCACCATATGCTGGTCAGAGGCGTGGCAGGATTGCTGATAGGCCCACCTATCATCGAGCAGATAGACCACCCCCAGTGTTTAGGGTATTGGTTGGTGAGAGTTCTCTTGCTCTCACCCCAGCTCTAGCCCCCATAGCAGATGAGGTTGTCATTGCTTCCCAAAAGGAAGCAATTGACACTGTAGGTGACATTGTGGCTGCCACCACTAGGATATCTCATGATCGTGTAGGTCAGTATTTGATGTCTAGACATTCCCGATCCACACCATTTTCAACACAGTGGACCACCATGGATCCTTTTACAGTGGTCGACATCCCTACTCCTACACAGCTTGATGCACTTACAGGAGATATGGCATGCATGACTCTACATTGTTTGGCTGAGGACCTGTTGGAGGCATATGCCCACATTGCATTATATAATGGGATCGATATAGAGCATGTTAGAGATAATTTGAGATGCAGAGGTCGTTTAGTTCCAAGATCCCATCACTCTTAGCCTAGCACCAGTGCACGTCAGGATCCACCTATAGATCATTCAACAGCTACACATACTATTGGTTTTACTGATATGTTGATTGGTTATGGTTCATCATCGTCGATGCCATCTCACCTTCATAGTCCTCTACATTCATCATTTACGACATGACATGGGATAAATCGGATGGATGCAGATGTTGATTCGTCACTTGACCATGTGGTGGATATGGTGGAGGCGGCCCTTGTAGAGGACTTAGGTCATCCGATTTTAGATGATGTGCATGTGCATGTTTCAATTCTTTTTTCATTATTTTTAATTATTTTTAACTAGATATTCATGTAAGTTGATATATATGTATATATATTGTTACAAGTGGACATACCTCATATCACTCCTAGCCTTGGTCCAGATCGTGTGCATGATCAATGTGACTCTGTGGATGAATCTGCTGCCAGTGGACATGTGAGTTTTACATTTTTATATAATCACACGTGTATATGTACATGCAATATTTATGTATGCATAGATCTAGATTGATATTTAAAAATACAAGTTCATTTAAAAATAACTTTCATAAAATTTATTTAATATAAATTATATGTATTTAACACATCCTGTACACAATTTTATTTGCAGGGCTCAGCACATCCATTAGAGCAGGACCGTTCTCATTCAGATGATCATTCCACTAGGAGTAGACATTCATATTAGGCCCTGCACACTAGATTTATGATATTTACCACATGTATTTGCTATATAATGATCTTTAGTATTCGAGATTTGATGATCTCTAACTTACATTTGCTTATATGATATACATACATTTTCTTATTTGTTGATCTTTGCTATTCGACATTTGATGATCTTTAATTTACATTTTGCTTATATGATATGTACATGTATTTTCTTATATGATATATACATACATTTGCCTCTTTGCTTATAATATGTGTTATGTTTATACATTGAATCACTTTACATGTATGTACATGTGTTTGCTTATGGTTTAAACATGTTTACACATAACATATGTATGCATTTGCTTTAAATATTCAATATACATACATGTTTTCTTATTTTATGATCTCTTACATAACTTACATTTCCTTATATTCAATATACATGTGATCTCTAATAGAATTTTATGGAAATCAATGCCACTTTATAATTAAGTTCATTCATGTTGATCACAATAAATATTTTTTCAAAAATGACTTAAGCAACATGAGCCATTGAGTTGAGAACAAGATATAATCTTTTTGACAAGTAACTTGAAATTCAATTCAAATATAATTAAGAAAATTCAATTCAAATTATACCTCTAGATTATACATTTTTGACAAGTAACTTGAAATTCAATTCAAATATAATTAAGAAAATTCAATTCAAATTATACCTCTATTATACATTTTTGACAAGTAACTTGAAATTCAATTCAAATATAATTAAGAAAATTAATTCAAATTATACCTCTATTATACATTTTTGACAAGTAACTTGAAATTCAATTCAAATATAATTAAGAAAATTCAATTCAAATTATACCTCTAATATACATTTTTGACACTTTAACAAAATTCTAAAATTACTAGATATGTTGTGCATACCTATGAATTAAATAACAACAAACTCCACAATGAAATAACTTGTTTGTTTACTACTTGATTAATTTAAACTAGGATCTAGTTATTCCATGTACACTAGAATAATTTTTTTCCCATCCCATATGCATATAAATATAAGCTTATTTTTCATTATTCTAGATATCAAATTGCAACATTAATTCTCATTTATATCACTTGGTGCGTAAATTTTGGAGAAGTTTTTGCACATTTATCAAGGAGGCAAATATTGGAGCTCGACAACTTTTCATTTTTATCAATCAAGGAAAAATTTGGAGGAGAATTTAAATAAGTTGGTAGATGACTTTTTTTGAGTCATCTTTAAGTTGAAGAAGAAAATGGGACAACAAAGAAAAAGAAAAAATGTGTATCAACGAAAATTGTCAAAAGAAGAACAAAAGAGGCGTGAACAAACTTGGAAAATTATCATAGAAAGAAACAAGGTACATGCTTGTTTCTTCTCTCTCTCACTCTCAATTGTGTGTTTAGGACTTTTACTTTGAAAAAATATGAGTATTCATTTGATGGGATGGAATCCATAATGTGCATTACTCCACCCAATAATTTGGTTAGTACACCTAAACATAAATTTGTATGTGCATACATTTTGCATTGGCTTTCTTATTAAAATTAGAAATGTTTAATGTATGACCATTTTTCAACTTACAATACCCCAACTTAAAATGTACTCTTAAACTAAAATATTGTACATTAAATCCTTCCCTACAAACCTTACACTTATCTTTTACCAATACCTTTGTTTAATGTTTTTGTCATCACATTATCATTGTTGAGTATTGCATCTACACAATTTTCTCTTTACTTTGTTCATGAAGAAAATGATAGTGTACTTCAACACATGCTTAGTTCTCCAATGAAACCTTAAATTTTGTGTCCCTCACTATGCCACTTTGATTTTCATAATTTTTTCAACCACATTAATTATTTTATGGCTTTGCAAATTCCTATATATTCTAACTTTGCACTTTGAAAGAAACCATTATTTTTTTCTTAATTATTCATGAAACTACACCTTCATATACAATGAAGTAGCATTGTAATGTTGATATTTGGTGATCAATATCCCCTATCCAATCTACTGTGGAGATATACATCCAAGACCAAGAAATACTAATTGAAAGAATAGGAGAGATTTGTTGTCCTTGCACAAATGTCTCATTTTTCTTGGACAATATAAAGACTCCCCTTTACATTTTTTGTTTCTTTGTTTCCTTTTCATTTTTATTAGGTCTTGTTTTTATATTGTCTTTCTTTTCTTCTTCATTTTGAACTTATTTTGTGCTTTTTCAAACTTTCAAGTTTTATTGCACTTGAATGACTATAAGTACTTTTAAATGTCCTCAAGTCCCATAAATTTTTAACTTTTTTCATCTTAGCATGATATTGGAAATTTATTTGAAACCTTGAAACATCTTATAGCCCAACTTTGTTGGGGTTCTTTGGATCACCTTGTTATACTCTAAGGGTTTCCTTTGCCATATCACTAGCCTAAAATTTCTAAGTCACTTGTATGCATAATCCTCAAAATTTGATGCTTGGCATGGAATTTGACCTATGTGTATCCTATCCTTGGCTATGCATTTATGGATTTGTTTTCATACATGTGCATGTAGTTGTTTTGTGTCTTTGGTTTTTTCTTTTCATCAATTCAATGTTATCATTATTTTTATGTTTTATGCTCTAGGGATTCCTCAAGCTGGAGTCGAGCCAAATCTAGACATTGGATCAAACGAATCCATTGAAGAACACATAGACCTTGAAGTTAGGGAGGAGACCTGATTTCAAACAATGCTTTTTGGAGAGGGGTCAATATCACTTCCTTCTACTGGTATGGATGAGCATATAAAACTAGCATAAACTTCTCTCACTTATAACATCGTGTCTTATGAGTTTGTTTGCTTGCATACATAAACTTCACATATATAACATCATCTCACTTTTGTTTGCAAAATTTTTTGTGACATGTAGGAAGGGTTCAACAAGCAGGAAGTTTTCATGCTCAAGTCGGGCCAAATCTAGACATTGGATCAAATGAATCCGCTCAAGAATGGATGGTCCTTGAAGATAGGGAGGAGGCACAATTTCAAACAATGCATGTTGGAGAGGGATCGAGATCACTTCTTCCTATTGGTATGGATGAGCATATAAAACTAGCTGAGAAGGTGACGAAACAAATTTCTCATAGAAATTTAGATCATTTACTTGAAATGGATATGGAGAAATTGAAATATTATGCCAACCAGCCTTATAATAAGAGAAAGAGGTCAATGACTAAATCTGTAAATGGAATGATCAATCATCATTTCAATCATCTTGATACACTTGAAAAAACCCAATTGTTATCACGTTTACTTCTTCATGATGAGCTCAAAGAGTCATTACAATTGTTGGGTGTACATTCGACATCAAATAAGAAGAAACACATGGGATTACAAAAGGATATTGTTCAAAATGTTAAAAAGGGTTTAGATTCCATTGGGAAAGGATCTCAATCAATGGATAAGGCCACTACAAGAAGGTGATGTTGACATCTATTGTACATCAAGATATAGCAAGAAAAAGAAAAATGTTGCACTTTCAACTGAAATTGGTTATAGTAGAACCACATTGATAAAATATGAGAAAAAGAGAGTTTTTGGATGAGAGTTTAGAAGGCAATTGGGCAATTATGTGTAGAGCTCCCCGTTCTGATAGGATTGAAGATGTTGTTAGGAACTTGGTCTCAGGTTTTTGGCATGATCAAACTTGTCCATCATCAAATACTAGAGATGTTATGAGACATGGGATTGGACCTAGTATTTATGAAAATCATATCAAACATTGGCTAGACATAACACAATTTGAGATGTATATGAACTTTTGTAATGCATATCCTCATATAAATATTGGGAAAACAATGTTTCAAATGTTAAAGCCATATTATGTGAAGATAAACAAGTTTTTTGAAACTTGTTGTTGTCGTTATTGATCATATTGAATTTGATCTCTACTATCAGGTGTTTCGAAAGATGAGAGAAGAAAGATGTGGGTTTCAAAATGCACCTCCTAAGCAGACAAGTTTGTTCATAAAGTCTATATTATGTGATCATGAAAATGGACCTCAAATAAACTGCATAAAAGGAATTTGTGAGACATGTGGAAATTTGGCTAAATTTCCTTCAAGAATTGAGGATACTCACCTAACAAAGACAGTAAATTGCAAGAGGTACAAGTACTATTTTTAGAGAGTTTATTTGTTTCAATTTCTCATAGATTGTTATTTGGATTTTCTTTGATGTAATGTTTCATTGATTGTGTGGTTTATTAGTTATTCACATATTTTACTCACACAGGTACACATATGTAAAGTTGCAAACAAATTTTGGGAAAGAATCCACAAGGTTGAACTATGTAGAAGAGGAGATTTCCATTGGAAATTTTATGGAAGATTTTCAAAAATTGATATGACCATACATACAACATTCCTTTTTCGCTAAGTGGCAAGCACAACAATTTCAAACATGGAGAGATACTTTCCCACATGGAATAGTTCTATCAGTAGTTGAATTTGTAGAAAATTACTCCTTTGTACATCAAAAGGAGATTCAATTAGAGTATTACTTTTCAAAGAAAATCACTATTATGGTTCATGTGTGTTATTGACATGCATAGTCAGAATTGGATGGTGTTGAGAGTACAGATGAAGAACGAGCCATTAAGAAAGAATATCACTTTTATATTAGTGATGATAAAGAGCATGACACACTTTTTGTCCAACATTGCTTTACAATATTTTTTGAGAATTTGAGAAGCAGGGGTGTAAAATTTGAAAATCATTTTGTATGGTCAGATGGATGTGCAACACAATTCAAATCTTCACGGCCATTCTATGCACTTTGTAGATATCATAAAATCTACAAAATACCACATGTTTGGAGTTTTTTTGAGAGTGGGCATGGAAAGGGTGAGCATGATGGAGCAAGAGCTTGCATCAAACAAGCTTTAAGAAAGCATCAAATGAGTTATCCAGAAGATCGTCTAGACAATGCACATGATGTTGTTGAATGGTGCAAGAAACACTTTGCATCAAATGTGGTCGAAACATCTTCAAGAAAAAACTTACACATTCCACATAGAGTGTTTTGGGAGATATCGCGTATGTATAAATTGCATTAAATCAAAAATTTGAATTTATTTAAATTTAGAATATATATATATATATATATATATATATATATACATATTTGTTCACATAAGTTTTTTGTTGTACATATGTATCTAGGTGTGGATAGAAGATTGATACATGGATGCAAGAGGGTAGAAAAAATAAGATCTTTTCATTGTGTTAGGAGTTCAGATAGTCGTCATGGATGGATATTAGACACAAGGGATTACTCTTGTTTTTGCACTGAGTGCATTGAGGGAAAATCTGATTATGCATGCAACAATCAAGAACTTGTATATGTCGGTAAATGGGATATGGTGCACCACTAGTTGTTTCAGAAACATATGATGAAAACAAGGAAGAAATATTTGAAGACATTCCTTTGATTTCAATTGATTATGACCATATTTCAGGATTGGTTAGAAAAGGTACACGTGTAAGTTTTCAATAATTTAAATATTATATATATCTAGTTAATGATTTTTAGAGACATTTCTAATTTTTTTAGAATTTTTTTGTGTAAATTTGGTGTACAGGAGATGTTTTTGCAGTCATAGCAGAGCCTGGAAACATCAAAGATGTTAGCTATTATTTATTGTGTTGCACAAAAGAGAGGAATAAGCTAACACAACCTGAAACAAGTGATGGAATATCATTTCCCACAGGTGAGTTTGAATTGAAAATTTTATATACATTGTATTCACATGTGCACATTACATTATAAACATTAATATATATATTGTACAAACCTTGAGCATGAAAATGTTGCACTGCTCATATGTCTTTACCTTAGGTTCATGTTTACTTCATGTGTTTTGTTGTAGTACAAGGACATATCTAAAACAAGTCAAAGTTGTTCAACATGGGATTCATTTTGTTGACTATCAACCTGATAACAAGGTATATCAATATAGTCACTTAATAATTGCTACCACTCTACATCTTCATGCAGTTCCACATGCACGTGGCCAAAGAAAGTGGAGACTAGATTGTGATGATCATCAAAAAATTCTGTATGTTATTGAAGAGCGGGTTGAACCAAAATCTTTGACTTAGATTATATCCATGGTTTTCAAGTCCACTTGTAACCCTATACATGTTCAAATGAGAACTTATAGTAACTTGTACATCTAGTTATAAATCATTTTGTGTAAATTACACTTATATGTACATATTTGTTCCATGGAAAATTCTTAAGTTCAAGAATCTTTGATAGCATCATCTCTCACTTTTTTGGTTGCATCTAAACCCATGTATATATGCTTTCAATCCTTATTTGAAACACAGTGAATTTTTTTAAAATCATTTTGCCTAAATTACAATTATATGTACATATTTGTTCCATGGAAAATTATTAAGTTCAAGAATCTTTGATAGCATCATCTCTCACTTTTTTTGGTTGCATGTAAACCCATATATGCTTTCAATCCTTATTTGAAACATAGTGAAGTTTTTTTAAATCAATTTTTTCCTAAATTACAATTATATACAACATATATTTGTTTCATGAAATTCTTAAGTTCAAGAATCTTATATACACTTATATACAACTTATATAATTTGTTCCATCGAATTTTTCCATGGGAAATTATGTAAATTTTAAAATTAAGTATTATCCAATTATAAAATTATTGTACACATATATAAAACATAAATCAATGCAAATAAAAAAAAAAACCCTAACCCTTAAACCCTTTACCCTATAACCCTAAACCCTTGTACCCCCTACCC